>JANXJC010000021.1:24651815-24691236 GCA_027564655.1 Leptodon cayanensis | reverse complement strand
TAGTTTCTTCTTTTCTGTTCTATTAAACCGTTCTTATCTCAACCCATGAGTTTTACTTCTTTTCCCAATTTTCTCCCGCATCCCACTGGGGGGGGGCAGAGAGTGAGCAAGCAGCTGCGTGGTGCCTAGCTGCTGGCTGGGGTTAAACCACGACACAACCTTTCTGTGATTCTGTGATTCCAGTTAGCAAAATGTGAGCAAATCCTGGTAGGATGCTTCCTCACTATTGTTCATGTTACGGTATCATTGCCACCAGGGTATGGGGGACAGTTAGAGCACTGTTGCCTCCAAGTAAGAACTCCATCATGAACAAATGTCATAAAAATTAATTCCTTCTCAAGCAACATCAATAATGCAATGTTCTCAGAATAGAGCAGGCTTCATCCCTCATTTTAAAAAGGGATTCTACTTCACCCTAACGATGAACTCCTTTTCAGCTAGTGGCAGTAGCTTGTTGGAAGCTCTTTAAATACTCCTCAGATTTTCTGCATTATTTATGAACAAAGCTTGCAAACATAAACTGAGCATAAAACAGATTACTATTTCTTTTATTAAAATAAAAATTGAAATTCCGATACTATTACACGCTTTAGGGAATCAAGACCCTAGGTGTAGGGTTAGTGCATCTGTGCTTTAATCTGCTCCCTTTCCTTTGGCCTTTTTTCTGGCAGTTAACAATGAGATTTCGCAATTCTTGATGAAGGGAAATCCATGCTTTTAGATTAATAAAAATTGCATCTGAAATATAAGTCTGAAATAGCATTAAAATATTTTCAGCATTACAATATAATTACGTTTAATAGTCGTGGACCCATGTTAGCAATTCTTACGGTTGCCATTGCCTAGTAAAAATTTCAGATAATATTACAAGCAAAATTATACTTAATTGAAAATGTTCCATGCTTCACACCTGCATCATTTTTCTTTCTACGACGCCCCACATACCTCTCCACCTTCTGCAAGTCAGTTAACATATAAAGTTAAATTCTGATCATAAGGCCATGTTTTAGTTTTATTCTGCAAAAATAAAACAGCAACAAAAGCTGCTAATGCAGACTGATTTTGGTGCACATATTAATACAGACTTTTGGATGGATACAAATTGTTGTCACAAAATGTACTCAAAAGACCAGTGTTTCTGCATGTTCGTGCAAACGTCAAACTATGGCATCATTAACATTGTGTAGTGTCCAATAATTCTGTTCTCCCCACGGACAAGGACTGTGCAGAAATAATTACTTGGCAGTCACATGCACTTCATCACTTCCAAATTAGATTTTAGTAATCCACCGCTTTATTTCCAGAGTAATCAAATTACTACAATGGAGTATCCTTCGTTTTTTTTTTTTTCATTTGATATTTATTATCACAGACACAAACTGTGAGTTAAGCACAGTCAAGAGAGAAACACGATTTGAGGAGAAACAGTTGGATAATGTGTTTTAAAACATAAATGAAAATGATCCTTTAAATCTTCTCTATTCCAATGTAAACACATCTAGTAAATCAATGGTATAAAAAAGAAGCAAAAAGTACATCTAGAGATCACTCTGAAGAAATTGAGATTTTGGAAAAAAAAAAATCTGATCACATAGGAATTCCTGTTTCACTTTTAACAGTACTCTTGCAATGGAATTCTATAAAAAATTTCATTTAGTCACCTTGGAAAACTTTGGGTGACTTCATTTTGCTGCTGTGATATCACCAGAAAAAAATCAAAACAATCTTTTTTTCTGCTAATAAATAATTGGCATGTGAGCATCTGAGCTTTTTCTGGACTCTGGATGGCTCTGGATGAGGCAATTGGCCCACATTTTTCAGGTCATGTCTATTCATCACAGTATTTAATCAAGTGCTTCAATTTAAGCACACAAGTCTCCTGCTATTGAATGAGACCAAAGGAAATGCTTACATGAAAATTACGTTTAAGAGATTTGCTAAAGCAGATTTATTTGAGTACATTTTATATGCTCAAGTGTTTTGGTATTTTTATTCTTTATTTTCTGGACTGTGGGACTTGGTGTCAAATCAAACCTATTGAAATTGATACCAAGTCTTGCAGATCCTTATGATCCATACAACAAGCTGATGATTATTTTTGTGTTTTTTGTTCCTCTTTTTATGGTCCTAAGACAGACTTTTTTTTTTTTTTTAATAGCAAGGGTAGGTAGGTCTAAAATCCAACAGGATCATCTGTTGGTTATTTGTTCAGTCACCACTGATTATATTGGACCTTTAGGCAATTAGGTACCTAGATTTTACCAAAGTCTCAGTATGGCTTTGATGGATGAATTAAGTCCTATAATACTAAAATGAGTGTTTTTAGCTCAGGATCAATCAGTGTTTACCAAGTCCTGAAAAAGAATAAACTGTTCTTACTGATATATTTGCAATTAGAAAGAAAGGCAGGTAGATCAAAATACTACTGCTTAAAAGACACTTGGAATCTAATGATGTGTTGTCTAGAAGCAGAGTTCTCTGTTGCTTGCTGCTGTGATATGAATGTATTGATATATTATTGCTTCTTTATTTGTGAATATACAGATAAAAGTACCAAGGTAAGTGAAATTCCAGGAATCAGTATTCTTGATAGACTAATAGCCTGGGACTTTGTTTCTACAGTAAGCAAAACCTAATGTTTCAAATCAGAAATACAGGCTATTGGTTATTATAGCAGAACCCATAAATCTTTCTTTCACCACTCTAAACGTCCAGAATACTTCATAAGAATTTTTCTTCAGGGAATCAGTATCCCTAAAGTTTCACAAGTCAGGACTGGGAGAATATCAACATTTCATGTTACTCTCTCACATTTTTTACTGGATTTTCAGTCTACTGTCTTGCACATCCTCTACTACACAAAGGCATTCTCTGAGATCCTTTGATTTAGGTTACTTACTAAAGAGGACTTCCAGGCACCCTCAGGGGCACAGCTTGCTCCGGTTCTCATATGTCATGAGGTGACAGAAAGGAGACTGCAATACTGCGGCCACCAAGGTCAGCCTTGCAAACAAGGGAAGAGACTACCAGATACCCATGTGATGAGGACCTGGAGACCCTTTCTGAATAATAAAGAAAAGATACAGCTCCTTTTGAAGCATAAGCTTCCTCCCCACAGCATTACCTTTGTGCTCAAGGCATTTCTTCTACCCGACACGGAGGATAAAATCCTGGCTTCACTAAAATCAATGTAAGTCTTGCTATTGCTATGAGTGGGGACACAATTTCATTCTGTCACGTGTTCTCTTGTTTTCAAGCACAGCTAAGTCAGCACTTCCATTCAAATTTAGCTTGCAGTATTACCACTGCAAAACAAAAAAAGAAGGAATTAAGGAAAGAAGTCCCTACCTGAAATCTGCACCAAGTTTCAAGTCTTTTTTAATGAGTGTTTCTCATTTTTGGCAGTAATAATTATGATCAGATTTTCATTTTTCAACTCAAACGCTGATACAATCACATTAATTGCAATTCTGACTAGGAAAAAAATGACAGGATTGTGTCTCTAATCGTACTTTGTGTCTTCTGCTTTACACTTGCTCAACAAAATCCAGTGTTACAAACTCAAGAGTCCAAAATGTCTGTTGGCAGAATTAGCAAGTTCATTTAGGTTTTGTGGAAGAAACTGTGAAAGAACTGGGTTTTAACTATTGAAAGCCTAAACTTTAAGTTATACCTTTAGATATGATATACCTAGAAACAGATATTTTCTGATTAGACATTTATATTACAACTGGGTAAAAATCATGCGGACATGTTAGTAGAAATTTGTACAGCATAAAATAACACTATTTTAGAATGAGGGAAGTTACTGCAATCAGTCCATTACAACCAAACATTCTGGTGCACTCTAGTGGCGGAACATCGAGATGTACAATAGCTTTGCTATTTATTTGCTTTTTAAAATCCTGGAAAAGACAGAATTATTTTTTTTTTATTCTGGATGTACAGGTAAGTAAAGGTTCCTGTACAGCATGGAACTAATGCTCTCACATGGGGAAGGAGTGAAGTGTTCCTAAGTATCGATAAGAGACAAAGAACCCTTGATAACTGGTCTCCTGTAAAGCCAACAGGCTTCAGATTTAAGGCTTCATCCCAACACAAGCAAGGAACCACTTACATCCGAATCACACTGGTTTGGACTCCAAATCTCTCTCACCCCACCTGGACTTTGTGGCCTTTCACTTTCAGGGTTTTACGACCGATGACTACTACTACACAGTTGATGTAACAGGCATATACAGGCACACGTGAACAATTGTATGTACACCTGCATTTACCAATACACGTGCTCGTGGATGTAAAAATATTATACCAGCCAAAGGACTGTAACATGGGAAGGGAAAGAAACCATGAGTGCATACTGACCCACAATTGCCCAAACATTCAGAAATTAAACAAGACAAAAACTTGGGAAAGAAAGAGAGGAAGCCAAGAAAAGGGGACTTAAGGTACACTCATTTTATATCTGCTCAAAAAGCAATAAAAATGCCAGTATGATATTCTGAAGCTTTAAAATTAAAAGGCAGCGCCAAAATTGCACTAAAATACTGTATGTGCAAGACTGCCATAGTTGGTAACAGAATAAAACAGGTTTTACTAAAAAGGTACTTATTTATCTTTAATGGCTAAATATGGAGCTATTAGGAAGAAATCTCAAATATTCTGAGGAGAGGGAGAGGGGATATTGTACCCCTACAAGGCAAACTAAACAAAATTTCCTAGCTAAAAGTGCCTCACATAGGTAGCACTAGACCGCTAGTTCATACATGCAGAAACTGAGATGCAGGAAGATGAAGTGTCTTGCCCAAATTCATTTCACTGCCTAATGGCAAAGCTGAATTAGATCTCAGGTCTCTTGAGTTCCTCTCCAGCACTTATCCAATAAAGAATCCTCCTTAGTGAAAGCACATATCTTATCTTGAAAACATAATAGAAAGGTGCTTGCTTTTGTGGAAACTATATTTATCGTAATCACTCCAGTCCAGGTGATTTTTCTAAATGGTTCTGAGATTAATCCTGTTTAGAAATTGCTACATGGCACAAGATAGATGCTGGTGATTGAGAATATTATTTGAACGTGTATTAATGTATTTCCCCAGGAGAGTAGCTACATTAGGACAAAATAAACTGTGTTGCCCACCCTGAGCATTCAAGAGTCATTACATGACTTGTCTCCTTTTCTTGAAGACTTGATGTTCTTTTCACTTGCTTTCTAGCCTCTGGACTTCTAGGTACCGTTTATTTCAAAGCATACAGGTTTCTCCCTGAAGCTTACTTAAAAGAAATAAAAATAAAAATCAAGATTCCAGATCTCTTTAAGTGTCCTAGAACTGAGGCTTTAAAACAAGAAGACTAAACTTCACGAAGTCTGTGAAAATTCTGAGAAATGACAGAAATGTATATAGCTAGAGATTACAAATACATATGCCAGAACACAGGATAAAACTAAACAAAGAGTCTCTGCCTGAAGGACAGCAGAAAAAAAAAAAAAAATTACTTGCACACGCAGAAGCCATAATGTGATAGTAATTACTTTTGCAGGAGTAAATATAAGCATTGCCACTTCTAGACCATTGCTTCTAAAGATTATGTCTACTTTGTAGTACAGAAACACGATCAGAACTTCTGTTGCAGTGTGTAGACTAGCTTTAAACTAGCTAAATTATATGGATAATAAGCATAATATCAGTTGTTCCTGCCTGGGACCCGAGGTCTGTATTCTGTAATGAAAGCCCATGCCACAGCATCTGCAGCATTATCAGTAAGCAGATTCTACAGTAAAGGTCTATACAAGGTGCAGTCAAATCTCTGGACTATAAGGTAAGTATTATCTTCACCCAGTTTCAGATCCTTTCAGATTTAAAATAACAATTTGCATTTACTCAGAAGAGGTTAATTTCTGATATCCCTAAACACCATGAATACTATTCTGCACCATGAATGAATCCACTGAAATCAAAGGGGTTCCTCAAGAACAAGATACAGAAAGGTATACCTTTTTTAATTCTAGGCCAAAAAAAGGAATTTAATTCCTTTGCTAAGATAAACAAGGACACAAGTTAAGTTTGTTGATGCTGTGAAGGAACATGGTGACATCTCCTACACTTACGTCAAGATAGAAGTTTGAAAAGGGAAAAATCTTTGTCACCGAAGTTGCTTATCATTTGTCAGTCAGATGAAAGCTCACACTCTTGCGTTATTCTACCAAATTGCAGTTGTTTGCAATTGCTTGCCTGTCCCAAGTTCTCAGAATATGTGAAGAGATAAAAAGTTTCAAGACAGCTTGTTTGAGAGGACTCTTGAATATTTAAAAAAAATCTTTAATCATTAACTTAAAACCTTCTAAATATAAATTGCTATTCATGCAATTCCTGACCATGAAGCCTACTGTGCTTTTTGCTGTGTAAAGAGAACAAAAAGAAACGGTCTTCATTTAGGACTCTCACTTTGTCCTGCACTATGGAAGATGAGGGACAACACGTTATAGTTTTTAACTGGGGAGCAGAACGAGCTGTTTGTGGAACTTGCTTCACATACCAATTCCAAAAAAAATATTTTCGTGCCATCTGGACGTTGCCTACAGGTTGGTAGCTATCCAGACTGGTGGGAGGAAGTCAAGTGCTGGTGCTGTACTAGCGGTGGTATGAGACAAGCAATAAGTGCTTTATGCACAGAAAATGAATATATTTATTATGTCTGAAATCTGCTGCTTTTAGAGAATGGGTTTCCCAAGCTGCATTGCAGGCTCTGAGAGCGCTCATATGCCAATAATCGGCCAGCCATAAGGACGCAGGAATATGTCCTGCTCACAAGGGGCGTACGTCTTCACCCTAGGGTATTGAAAAGCAATCGGTTCACAGAATGTACCAGGAAAGTTTGAAACAGCAGAGAATGAAGAAGCTTTGCTGTTGTGCCTGAGGAAACGAACAATTTTACTTGTCTTATTCAACAGAGTATTTGTGTTCATGGCAACAGTTGTTTCAAACTATATTTAAGCAAATTCAGCCCTGTTTTGAGATTAAGTAGAAGAATGGAGTTAAAGCAGTCAGCCCAAGGTCTGTTACCATAATTGGTTTTAACATAATTTCAGGCTGGGGAATGCCCACAAGATGTTAATCTGCAAGAGATGCCAGAGTGGCCTAGTATACTTCTGCTATGCAAGGGAAATTTTTCATTGCTTGATGATTGAACAGTGCTGGAGAGAAACTGTAAACTGCATGGACAGCCTTTGGATGTGTGCCCTACCCAAAAATCTAAACGATTGCCTTGAGTTTCTCCCGTATGGAAAATGTCTTACCATTCAGACATGACAGTAGATACAACTAAAAAAAGGATTCTCTGCTTGGCTCCTGTAAGGCTTTGAGGTATGGGAGGGAAAATCTGAAGACCATTGATTCCAACTTTTACTCTTTTAAGTTATTTTAAAAGGAAATAGATGCCAAAAGTCAGTATATTTACTACACTGATGAATAAACAAAGTCTTTTTTTTTTACCCCCACTAAAGCACAGAAATGTTTTCATTAAAATATACTTTGAGTAAGCGGGTCAGGCCTTGGTGACAGATTCAGTGCATTAGATGGATACATATTGATTAAATCCACTACCAACAGTGAAAATACAATTTAGGAAAAAGAGAAATGCAAACTTTTAATGAGCAATCACATCCCTAAAGAAAAGGTGCCAGATGGTTACACTTGTCTTGGAATACTGAAGCAGAATAAAGAAAAAAATATTGTTCCTTTTTTGTAACAAGAACTGAAATAAACTTTTAAAGACATCACCCCCACTCCCAACAAAAAAAAAAAATCAAATTAAATGAATGCATATTCTATGAATATTCACAATATTACTTGCAATTTTATCACACGCGTTGGAACATGCCTATTACATGATGATGTTGGGGAAGGTTTTTCTTCCCTTTTTAGATGTGACTTCAGTGGAGGTGTGAACTGTGTTCAGCTAAGGTCACATAGCCTAGCATGTTTAATACACAATGCTTCATTTCACTTCTGGAAATTTTTTTAAGATTGCATTATTTTCCATTTCATAGTGCTGCAATACTGTCTTTTAACTGGTCGCTCTTTCATTCCCAAAATGTTTTGCTTTTGGGGTTCTAAGTCACAAATTGATGACCTGGCTCATTTGCTTTTGCAGGTGCTTGTAATAGAAAACTACAGACTCCATACAGCGTAATTTAATTGTGCTAGACAGATAACCCAGCAGTGGCTGCTAACTCTCTGGAGAAGAGAGCGACCGTGTTCTTGGGGAGCTGCATGATAAGGAGTCCATCCGCCTGGGGAAGGTGACCTGCAGAGCAAGAGAAGGGAGCTGCCATTCCCTGCTGGCAGCACCAGCCAGACAAAGGATCACATAAACTGAGCTTTTCTGAGGTTTCCTGCCTGTGTTTATCTCACCATCTCCCAGAACAGGGAATAAAACACCAGAAAGAATATAGATCAATTTCTTGGCAAATCTGGAGCAATTTTAACTGAGACAAAAGAAATATATTAGACGAAAACTACATAAATTTAAGTTAGGATCCAGTCCATTTAATTACAAGGACACTTAGTGATGCACTTGTATCCCCCTACCAGCATGGTAAGAGATGTAGAATCTAGAAATATCCAGGCAAAAAGAGACAGTAACAAGAAGTACAAAACCTAAAAGGAATATTAAAGTGCAAAACCAAGCCCTCAAAAGTTTGGAGTAACCAGAGCTTAATGCTAACCATAGAATTATTGCTGTTCCTTTCTCTCCCTCTCTGTTCTCCCACTCCACTCAGGATGAGCAGGTTTTTTGCTGGAACTTTTCAAAAATGTTCATCCTGGGGAAGATACTCAGCAGGAACAGTTAAAATTTTTTACAGTTCAAAGCACTTCAGATCATTTTTTAAAATGGGACTTGTAAGACAGGTGTTAGCTATAAAGAGCAAAACAGGGACCAATTGTAAATTCACCTTCCCTAGATAAAAGAGTGCAATTACCAATGTGACACAAAAAGCAGTGCACATTGTTCAGACTGGTACTGGTTTGGCAAAATATTCCAAGTAATTTCAAAATAAGGGAACATGGTCTGGGACTAGAGTAATAAAGGAAGGCTGAAGGGCTTTGTCTCTAGCTCTGCCAAATGACACAATGTTTTACA
The DNA here is from genome assembly GCA_027564655.1 of Leptodon cayanensis. Lineage (NCBI taxonomy): Eukaryota > Metazoa > Chordata > Aves > Accipitriformes > Accipitridae > Leptodon > Leptodon cayanensis. Next base: position 24,682,092 of record JANXJC010000021.1, on the reverse strand, counting down.
TAGATCAAGTATTGGACCATTTCTTTGGATTATTCATTTTTCAGGTTCCAGAAAACTTCATCCAGACCCAAAGTTCATGATTCAAGATCATTTATAGTCAGCCAGTCCAGAACTCCGGATCCAGACAGCCTCATTTTATTAGGAAATCTGGATTTAGATCTGGACTTTTATACTGGGAACCCTCTCATGTTTATGAAAGGCGTTGAGAACCACAGTGAAAGGTGTTAATAACAGAAGTCCCATAAGACCCTGCTAAATCTTCCCCATAGGTGTGCTGGGATTTCACATCGTCAGCTGAGACTGCTATGACTGCAGACATTTATTTTGTTGCTTTCCGAGTTTAACCAAAGATTCTGGCACCTTCACCCACATGGACTGGTGTTCTCCTCTGCTGGCTCTAGTACATCCACCAGACAGCCCTGCTCAGCTTCGGCAAGCGGAGCCGAAAGGAAGGCTCCAGCGGGTAAGCAAGGAGGGTAGCAATTTATGTAAACCTTGTCCTGTAAGCATACAAGCCCTTCACCAGAACATTTTGTTCTGATGGCTATCTAAGACTCAGATGTAAAACCTACGGGGAATACTCTGAACACATTTCTTTTCTCTGCCCCTTTGGTCTACTCCCCTCTTGCCCCTCATCTCAATTTCTCAACTTCCATGCTAGTATTTTTATCTTTGCTGTCTCTGATTTATGCTTGTTATAAATTCCATGAATTAATTTATGTGTGCTTATCACTGGCATTTCATGTGATAGATCTCATTTGTTTATTTCTATGTTTACAGTTTGTTAAACTTCTCTGCTTTGGTTTTCCACAGTCTTATTTCTCAGATCTTTGTCTCTCCCTTTTGAATCCTGTTCAACAATACAGTATGTCTACCATTACCAGTCTCTGAAGATATTTTCAACCACTTTATTCAAAAGTTATTAGACCTTTTCACCAACTGAAATACAGATTGTTGGCTAACTTTTTCTTTCCCTTTGTGAATTATTCATTAAATTCTCCATTTTAACAAATATGTCTTGTGGGAAACTATTAGCTGATTCTTCTAAAATGTATTTTAGACAATGAATTCATCATTAAGGATTCCTGTTGAGAATTGTTTCATATATTCAACAAAAACCTACATGCTGAAATCTAAGTCAGTCGATCACAGAAGTGACGTTTATTTTCAAAGACATGATGATGATCATGTTCCTAAAACAAGTTCCCTGCCATTTTACATTCAAAATCCAAATCCCACATCCTGCAATATTCTCTTAAGGTTTCCTGTGTTAGTGAATAGTTATGTCATTAAATTAGTTTCCTACAATAATCACAGAAAATGAGAGCAGAAGGTAAGTTTAATAAGACGGGTTGGATTTGATAGCTGAAATATATATTCATGGTTTCTGTTGCTTGCATTTGGCTAAGTAAAAGCATTTCTGCCCTAAGCTATGAGTAACGCTAGCGTCCTTAGCAAACTACAAAAAAAAAAAAAAAAAGTGATGTGCACTGGGAATATGACATAGTATCTTATTTATACTTGACAACTTGCATGACAAGTGTGGCTTGGACTTGTTCAGAAAAAAACACAAAGTGAACAGAGTTCAAGATGTCACCAAAAGTCCTCTTTGAAACCTACACAGAACTCTGATACTCTTATTCTAAAAATTAAGTATCTAAAAGCAAGGCCTTAATCATAGGCTAAAATACCACGAACTGTAAGAGGGGGATGTTGTAATATAGTCTAACTGGTGTTCCAAATTCAAAATGTAATATATCCTCAAAGCTTTAGAGGATAAACCAATCTTGGTTTCGCACTGTGTAGCTACTTGAAAACTGTCAGAAGTAAATACAGACCGTGTTGTCATACCATTCTAAATAGTTTTACATGCAAATGTTTGCAAGCAGAGGTGAAGATTCTTCCTAAAAAACGTAATTATGCTTGTAAATTACACATTAGACCAACGAATTAGTGCACATATACTTTGTTACTGCAAACTAAATTGAAAAACACTACAACTAAAAGATTTGAGAGGTATAACTTCAAAGCTCTAAACTCAAAGAATTTAAAACAGTTCCTATTTTGCACCAAAGTGGTCTATTCCTATTTTATCAAATCATCATGAAGTGATTACCATCGATATTACAGAACCAAGACAATAAAATATTCTGGAAGTAACATATATATGTGTGCTACAGCCAATTTTCAAACTGAAACATCTTAGCAGTTTCAAGGCTTTATGGACTATCTTCTGAGAGCAGGGCTGCTTGCAAAAACCTAAGGTTTCTTTAATAAGCAAGTAGATTTTGGCAAAAAATTCGCACAGGACTGTCTTTAAATTACCTTTCTGCACTGCTCAGTAACTAGAACATAACTTAAGATATTAAAACCATTTGGGGCTTTAAAAAATGCCTTCATGCTGAAAAGCTGACTAGTAAAGTTTTAACCTCATACAATCTGAAGCAGCTGGGGCAAGAACCTCACAAAATCAGGTTTCGTAACGAGAGAAGGATCTCAGTTCCCATTATGAGCGGCATTTCTAGAGAAACAATTGTTTTTCAAGGTGTCAGTGGTCTGATCACATAAGTGACTTTTGTGAAAGTCCTAGGCGGTCTCTGAAAGACTTGAACTCATCTTGTGTACACAGACGTACATCCCAGCTCTGATGATACTAAACAAAAGCCCTTGCCCAATATTTTCAATAAAAACACTGCTCCTAGATCTGTCAGTCGCATACAACAGTCCCTTAATGCTTTCTAATATCTCTTTTTGAAATCCCTTTAGATTCTTAGATTCAGAACTGTTCTGCTACAGTAATCTCGAGGGTTGGAAAAAATAGCTTTTTCCACACTCACGCAGGACAAGATTCCCTATGCATCTGCATCGCAGTGAAAAGGTGCCATCCAGAAAAGAAAGGTTTACTAGCTTATACTAGTACTAAGTTATGCTGCACTTCCACTATTCTGAATGATCAGGAAACTGTAAAACTGTCAAGAAATGTTATGATCCCCCCCACTCCCAAGGACACGCTCTACGGTGGGCAGGGAGCTGAGAACGAGCCCACGTCTGCTCCAAGTGTGGAGGCTGCTCAGTGTCACAGAGAGACACTTCTCCCTGCTGGGAAGCATCCTTTGTGAAGTGGAACAAAGCTCCACTGTCCATTGATTCACATCCAAGAGATTTCTACAACGAGAGCAACATTTTTGTCAGTCAACAAGTGGTCACAGAAGTCATCAGAAAACAGCAGCAAGCGGAGGAATAGCTTCCAGATATGCTGTGAGTACACATCATCATGGAGACGGTCGTTATTGCGGATTCCTCTTCTAAGTGGGCATTACGCACAGGTCTGAGGAAGCCTCCCTTCACCCATAACCAAAGTATGCATGCCCCGACAGACAGCAATAGTGCTCACAGCAGCTCTGATGCCAATGACTGCCAGTGTAGGGAGCCCACAGCTATTCCCTTGCCTTTTATTTCACCCTATGTCTGTGCTTAAAACAGGAGCAGTGCCATGGTCAGCAGTTGCACTTTACCTTCCCACCTGCCACCGCACACCAGAATACAGAATCAGTGAAATTCAAAAGGCCCTAAGGCAGACGTGATCCCGCTACGTTATAAGACTATATTGTGATGGAAGAACTGTGGCAAAACTGCACAAACACGTTACCTAGAGCCCCAGCACAGAAGTCCTACAACTGTGATTTCAGATCCCCACCTCAAGGAATCATTGAGATTTAAAATCCTACCAAAATGTAGTAGCAAAAGTGCAATTAGCAGAAGGCAAGTTTATTTCTTAAGTGGTAACAAAAAACTAGTGAACTGGCTCAAGTCACAATGCAGAATCGTTAGTGAGCCTAAAACAGATGGTATCTCATTTTTAGCTATAGGCAAAATGCCAAATGACATGACTAAATAGAAAAAAAATCCCTATAGTATTGCATTTTTGTGCCTATTGAGCATGGAGACTGAAAGGCAGGAACATTTTTAATAACCTTTCTTTGACAACCTTAAAGCCATTTAATGCTGAAGCCTGTCCTCGACATAAAGCCAAGAGAATAGGCCTCTAGAGAAAGCTCACTGCTGCACAGCTTCACCTCCCAGCAAAACACATTATGCAGCAAAGCCACATAATACTTATTTTCCATTAAAAAAACCAGACCCTCACCGGCTATCACAGTAGTGACCTTTCAATCCAGCCTTCTATAGTATTTATTGGCTGAAAAGTTGTTTCTATGAATAGCAATTGTCTGGTTTAAAAACTGAAAATCTCTTTTCTGTTTCAGGGAACAGCATTTGTAAAGGCAATGGAGTTCCATGAAAAAGCAAAGGTACCTAAAAGTAATCAAATACCATGTACCAAGTGGCTTCTGTGAACAACTACTCATACTTGGAGTGGTTTTGCCGATACAGCAATTTTCATCGGAGGACCTTAAAGTAATTGCAAACACAAAGGCCCTCCACATGAAAGCATTCCAGACATGAAGGCTTCACAACACCTATGAGGAATACTTATATGACAAATGAGTAAATTAATTAAACAGCGAGCCAGGCTCTGGACTTAATTCTGGCCTGTATTTTCTCCTTTGACAGCAGGAAGAGGCCAAAAAACAGCTCCATCTTTCCATCTCAGGATTCACCTGGCACTGAGAAGTCTCCAGCTGGCCTAACTGGCACCTACTTAACACTCACCTGGAGCAGGATGCCGAGAGCTGTAGGGACACTGGAGCGGTACTACCCTACGGCAGCAATTTCCCGGCTGGCGGATGGCCCATTCCAGGCTGGAAGGAGGAAGGCTGGATGAGAACAGCACCAAGACTGCGATGATTTATGCTGCTACTCAGACCAGGATACAACTTGCTCTGGAACCTGAGAAATCCCTTTTTTGTGCCTTTCTGCTCTTACAAGATCAGTCTAGCAGATACAGGGAACGATGTGGAGATTTAGGCCAAAAAGACAATGTTCTGTCCAGGTATTGCACGGTGCTTCTTTAGTAGAGCTAAAAGAGCTCAGCACTTCACAGTCCTATAAAAAAACTCTGACTCCTAAAAGTATATGTAGTAAAATATAGAAGAGAATCAACTGTATTTGGGGGATAAAAAGCTAAGAATACCATGGTCAAAAGAAGGCAATTTTGTAGACCAAAAGTCAGAATTAAATTTTGATTAGCATGTGAGGTTTTTTTTCCCCAGTGTCATTTAAAGAAGTGCCACTGAATTTTGGACTAATTTAATCCTCTGATTTCACTGGAAATCAGTGTTGCCACATCTTGTGATTTTAATCTCAAATCTTGAATTAATTGGTGATTTGTTGTTTATTTAAAAAATCCAAGCTCATATAGTCATTATATTAAGTGAGAATTTTTTTTCCTTTTTTTAAAGGATCTCAATTCTCTGGGTATAAGGAAATGAAATAAATCTAAAAAACAGAAGCCTTAAGGCTCTAGCACAGAAGAGAAATTGAAAAAAGAAAACGTATCACTTTAAAATACTTAGACGTTTAAGCCAAACTTACGATTTGGGGTCCAGATTATAACTTGTAAATACCAAAGCTGCAACTATTGAGCATTGTAATAAACATAAAATGGAACAGGATTTTGTTTAGGCTGCCCATTTTATGCAGTTTATGCATTATTAATCATTCTACAAACATGGAAGAGGGAGTTCTCAAAAATAACTTCTTAAAACTGGCTTTTCCCAATACAGAGTCTAGTGTCACTCAGAACTAAATTAGTATTTTAGCAATCTCTTTGCTCTTTTGAGCTCCACTTATTGGCATACATTTTGTGAATAGATTGTATTTGTTTTACAAAGGTTCTAGTAAGAAAGAACATTTATATAGACATTCGGCATTTCTGCATTTCCCTCTTGCATTAAGGGTTTCACCCTGTCTCAGCTGTTTCATTTTCTTTTCAGCAGCCCAGAGTGTCCCTGCTATGATAATGATGAGCTTCTGGTTCCTTCTGTTCCTTTTCATGAGCACAGGAGGGCATTGAGGCTACTTTCATTCAGAGCTTACTAATCTCAGTGAGTGTTTCATTTAACCCTTACCATGGAAGTTAATAAGAAACCCAAACAACCCCCTCCACCCGCCCCCAAAGAAAGGAAAATCCTGCGAAGAAGTTACCAATCAATTTCTTTCGCTGTGTTTGTTTCAGCCGTACATGATAAGCCCTCTCAGTTCTGGATCAGAAAGGGCAACGTGTTTTACTTTTCAATATGAATGAAAGGGATTTAGAATACTCATAGGCATAAATAGAAGCAGCAGAACCTGATATAGCCCCATTAATGTGAGCATATGTATAAAAAGCATGTTGTAATCAAATTGTTTTTCCACTTCACTATAGGTCATTGATCACTTTTTTTCACCTGCTGTCGTGAAAACTGTGGCAGATGATGACCAGTTTCAAATGACTGTGCTTTAGTCTATTACTATTAGTTTGCCTCAATTCATTAAATAACATATGCATACTGCATTGTACAGGGTCATTTTCAGAGTTCTTTAAATATACCATCTTCCATCTTTAGAAGTATCTTATTAAACAAGGTTTAATAATAAGCAGCGCTTGTTTTTCTCAAAAATATACATTGTGCCATGCATGTTTATGATGTATCTGAATTTCTCAATATTATTCACATTATCAACTAATGTATTAATGGCTACTTTGCCTTTTGATCAAGAGATTGCTGTATTTTAATAGAATCATAGAGTGATTTGGGGTGGAAGGGACCTTTAAAGATAATCTAGTCCAAGTGCCCTGCCATGGGCAGGGACACCTTTCAGTAGGTCAGGTTGCTCAATAAATATAATAAAACTGGAAATCAATGACAAAATGTATCCTCCTTGGCCTGATTTTGGATAAGGTAGGCTTCACAGGACACAGAATAAGAAATATTCTTACTCAAGCTGTGGAACCTCAGAACAAGTTGTGGCAGTAGGTCCAAAAGTTTGTCAGCCAGTACTCCCCTTGCTGTGTATGCTATTCCACCATGCACAAAACTAGCTGTCAGAGATGCCTCGCAGCAGATCAGTTGTCCTCCCTACCCCAGCACGTGCCTTGCTCCAAAAAATACTCATTTTAAGCTAGAATGGTGTTCCAGAAAGCTGGCTTGCTTTATATAGCCACCTTTTTGGAGACAGCAGTTCAACTAGACCTTATTTAAATACAATAGGAGGTTTTATTATGGGGAACTTGCATAACAACAGGTGTCCCGATGCCCATGGCAGCTCCCTCAATAGACTTATTTTGTCAGTGGCTCTCATGGGTGAGAACGTCAGCCCTTCCGCACCATTATGGGTTCCAGACAAAGCGCCAAGTGGTTCTGAAGGCTCTGCTCTTCTGTGTCCTTCCATTTTAAGCATGCTTCCCAACCTCCACCACCATTACAGCAGAGTGGTGAAACTTAATCGCTGCCTGCTTTTATAATAATAAACAGGTTATTGCTCTCCAGCATTACCAGTCTCTAAAACCCTCTAAGATGCAGTTGCAGCATACTCCCCATCATATCAGGAAAATTTAAGAAAAATCATGTACCTGGAAACCTTAAAAAAAAGAAACAAACAAAAAAACCCCCTAAAAATTCTTGTACCTAGTAGAACTGTCAAAAACATAAAGGGGAACATAGCTGTTGCCAGCGACCTCGTGAACAGTAGCTTTTAGAGAAAGAGCAAGAAGGAATGGGATGAAAGATGGGCCAGGCTTGCATCCACCCCAGAAGCTGATGAAATGACTTGGCAAGTAAGAGGAAGCATGACACAAACTCTGCAAACACTTTAATGCTTGCATACAGGAACTATAAGGAAAATTTTTGGCTCAAGAGGACTCGCATTTCTGCGTGACCCTTTCATCCTTCCTTCTAGCAGGGGGAGGATAACAGGGACACAATCCTGCCTCTAATGACATTAAAATTACAACAACAGATTCGCCTAGTATTTTATCTATTTTTTCTACAACTCAGTCATTCAGAGAACAATTTTCAAATATTAAAGGTATTGCAATTATCTATTTTTTCTTGTGTAATATTATAGCCAATTTATTTTTCCTGTTACTTAAATGTCGCCATTCTGATATACTGACCTTCTGAAGATAGAAATGAAGCTTCTGCAGTAAATTTTATTTTTTTCCCTTTCCCCTTCAAAATATAAATAATTGTCAAATTCTTTTACTCCTTTGGGGTACTTTTTCTTTTCAGGTATAAAAACCTGTTGGCGCTGTATTGCACAGATAATGCTACAATAATGGAAAAGGCTGGCAAATAAAGGTTTTGAAGAAGGTGCTTCACCTACCCTATTATTCTAGAGGCTCCAAAAATTCCCACTGAAGAATTTAACAATATTGAAGTGTCTTCTGGAATAGGAATTCAAGACAAATATCTTTGTATTGCTGAATGATGATAAACCTTTTCTATCTCCTGGATTTCTGCATTATTTGTTTTCTTTCAAAGACAGAGGCAGCATGAGTGTATGTTGCCCCAGATTATTCTCAATGGAAAAGAGCTGAAATGACATGAGTTCTGTTCTCCACCTCCTAGACTATAAATCTGCATTAAAATTTCATTTAGTCTGTTCACTTAAAGTATAAGGTATACGAGAAACTATTCTGCAATCTTTCTGGTAACTGTATTAGGTATCTCTTATTCCCTCAAAATGGCCTATTTACCAATGTAGCTGGTTATAAATCAGAGTGATAAAGCTCAGCGCTCCATTCAAACCAAGTCCGAACATCATATTTATTCATCATGTTTGCTTATATATTGTACCAAAAATGTTAAAAGGTCAAGAATCTTGAACAAAAATTTTAACTTCAGTCTTTCTTTACTGAAAAAGTACATAAATCAGTTCAGATATACACAACCTTCTCCCAGACTGAGCTGTTTCTTCCCTGAAGTTCTGACCATTCTTAATACAAACTTGCTATTCTTGCCCAGAAAAGGTTGAATTCTTGATTTTTAGTCACCTGTGCATTTTTCTACTGTGAAACAATCAATTATGCCTTCAGTTTAACCAACACACAAGATAAATCAGAACAGTAATACTGAAGAATTTTTTTATGTGAAACAGATTTTAACTGATAAGTTCAAAAACTATAAATACAAATGCTAGAATGTTTTTAGTGCATTTTTGTACATTACTATGAATGCATACTGAACCTGACAAGATATACCCTAATAATACTGTTTTCCCCAATATTTCAGCCAAAAGGGTTGTTTCATTAATTAATAATATTATTGTAACATTTAAGGCTTCCAAAGCATTTTGCAAAAAAATTGGATTCACAGCTCTCTAGGAAACAAGGAACATATTATCAACATTTTATAAGTTAAAAAACTAACAAACCAACAAATACTAACTGGTGCATAATCTGACAGAAATCCTGCAACATCAGAAAAAACAAACACTCTTCATCTGTACTTCAGACTCAGTTATAAAAAATATAATTTTAACATTCTCAGAAACAGGCCAGTGGCTCCCATACACGCTTATTTATAGAAATCTTTGCTCAGCAGCTCTGCTGGTCACTGAATGGGCTTGCCACACAAAGTTATTTTTTGCCATGAATCCTTACACAGCTACGGAAGACCAAGGTTCCACAGCAAGAAAGAGCTGTTTGTATGAAACGTCTCTGAACAATCACAGTTAATAAATTGCCCTGAAACCACGAGGGCACAGCATGAACAAAAAATTTACAGGTGTGGAACAGATTCTAGCACAGGGGGAGAATCAAACAAGTGGTGAGTGGAATTTTCTCTACATTTGGCAGAATGTTTATAGAGAAAACACCATGGAAAGTGAGAAAAATTCAGAATACTGAATGTATTTTCCAAGTACCTGTGCCAAGAGTAGTAAAAATTTTGATTATTTACTGCATAAATGCTTGTCATATGTACAAGACCTATGGCAGGCCTAACACGATCATATTAGTTTTAAGGATTATTATGCTGCAAGCATGAACCATTATTCTTTCCTGTTTACTTCTATCTAATAAATAGATCTTATAATAAATAGAATTGATTAAACTTACTAACAAATCGTTATATCTATTAATGAACCTATAAATTAATGAAATTAATGAACGCATCAATAAATTGCTACATTTATTTATAAATATATGAAATACACACAAATCAACTCAAACTAATTTTTTAATAAACAAACAGTAAACATTTGTTAGCCTGAAAACTAAAAGCTAACTAGGAATGAATTTTTAAATTTAGCTTTCCTTAATTTTGTTTCCAAAATGAAAAAAAAAAAAATGGTGAGAATTACCTATTTGCATTGTCTTTAGTCAATAGGTACCATATGAATAAGAAGAGAGATATGCCTGGTGGTGAAGCCAGAAGAGAAGGACAACTGTTTGCAAAAATGCTGGATGTCTATTAGTCAAAAGCGATGTTAGTCTATCCTTAGGTTTCCATAGGAAAACGAGACCAATACAATACAAACTAAATCAAATTCTGCCTGAGTCAGAAGACTGGCTGATAGAAGAAGGTTTTTCATATCTATATTGCCTACAATTCATTTCTGTAATTCTGGGGATAAGCATATTATCAATATCAAGAGTTATGAAGTAGTGTTAAACCCAGAGATCAACATTATATGAAAGAATGCCATTTGAGGGAAACAGGGAAGCATAGTTTACTAGCAGATATCTTGAGTCTCCCAGATGTCTGAAAAGAAAGAATACATCATCAGTCAAAACAAAAGCCGGTTCATGAACTGCTAAACTAGAAACTGAATGCTCTTGACTTCATGCCAGAGAGGATGCAGTTCATCACAGTTCCACATACTTAATCTCTATCATTGCGCTCAATACTGTGAAACTTTAGAACAACTCTTCTGCCCCAAGGAGTTGATCATTAAAATTAACAAAAAGCAAGTCATGTAGACAATGCAGTTCAAAAATAACACACCATATTTTACGATACAGATGCACTAAAAAAAATGGTCATTTGATATTCAAACTAAGCACTAAATTATAAGGGACCCGAAAAGTGCAAAAGATGAAGAAATGTGCAAAAGATGAAGAAACTAAATTTTCTGATGTAGAAATATGCCAGCAGGCAACTCCAAGGGAGTGACAATATGCAGTTGCGATTGATTTCAGCTATACAAGCATAACTCACAGCTACTTTCAAGGTATCCATCCTTAATGTAGTTTTGCTCTACCAAGTGTGTAAGTATTGCGCGAAAAGTCATGATCTTAGTATGCACAGACCCTCTAGAAACAAGATTCTGTATTCCCCAGTTAGGATGTCACCACTGACACATCCACTAGACCATCCACTAAGAACAGAAACATCATTTATTACAGCATACTCCATAACAGGCAGCTATACTGCAAATTTCAGCGAACAAAAACTGGAAAGTACTCTGTGCTATAATCTAGCCTACAGCTAGCATTTTCTTGTTCCTTCATCACTTCTTGCTATAAACCAGCAGCAAGAGTATGCATTTTATATACTTGCTCTGTACAAAGCAGAGTAGACGACACGAGATAGTTTCACAGATCTCAGATCACCAGCTATGAAAGGACAAATATGCTAGCAATGGTGAAAAGAAAAAAAAAAAAAATCTACAGGCCTTGTTTCCCTAACGTTAGATCACTTCAACAAATAAAAAGTTCTGATGCTATTCACATATTTTCCTTGGGTATAAACCATTCGTAACTGCATTCACCCAGCTGCATGCCAGTGAGCTCATAATTTTAAGATGTTTGTACAAGCACAGTACAGCTGGGAATCTTAAATTATTTATAATGCAGCTGAGAGACTAGGAGTTTTGAACAGTTATTTCTAAAGCTGCAGCCTATCCAGAGAAATGCCAGACAAACATCCCTCAGTGGCTGTGTCCTAGCCTAGCGGCAAAAGGAGCGAGTGCAATGTTGGATTTCTGGAAGATATAAGAGATTACTCATCTCTTTCAAAATGACTCAAACTTGAAAAATGCTATACAGTGATACCTAAAAGCTTAAAAACATTTAAGACAATTTTGTTCTTTAAATTAATGTTTTATTACTTTATTCAAATAGAAACCTCAAAAAGTAGGCTGAAATTTTCCTTTCTTTAGAACTCCATTGACTTATATCAGGCCTGAGTTTGGTCCTCAAATTTTAGAGGAGTAGTAAACCAAACATGACATTAGTCTACACAAAGAACTTGCCGATACGCACTGCCACACTGGTTTCTACTATAATAGCATAGCTAGGAATTGAATTTTGAATGGGCCACTTATGCCAAACAGATACTGACCGGATACATACTGAAAGTCTGATACTTCAATAAACAATTTCATATTACAGGTTAATAAAAAAGGGTATTAAAAGCTGCATTATACTGAATACTATCCACAGTACATCTTAATACTTATTTCTAACAGCCTACTTGTGTGATACCTAATTTCTCACATCAATTACATAAGCTTTTTGTTCCATTCTTTAACAAATGGCCCAAAAGCCTGAGCTAGAAAGATATAATGATTTCCTGCAAATGGAGAAATCCACAGCAGGTAAAAATGCAAGACAGCCAGGCTTGACAGGGACTGCACAAAAATACAGTGTGCTCCAGTAACCCCCATGTGGTGATTTAGCACAGCAAACCCTGTCATTTTTCACTTCCAAATGCCAAACTACTACAGAATAACTACCATGCAGATTTCAATTTGGCATTTTTTGTGAGACAGGGAAAGGCTTACCATAAAGCACGTAAAGGCCAAAATCTTAAAATAAAATCTTTGAGTATCCACTGCCATAAAATCAGACTCACAGATTTCAGTTTACGTTCCTTTCAAAGACTGAGGCACCCAAAACATATCAGTTACTCTCTAAAGTTTTTCCCACAGCTGTTCATGAATTGTAACACCTATCATAACCCAGTGACAGAATTCATAAGTTACAGTAAAAAAAACCCAGACCCCCACGTATAGACAGTAACATATCCCAGTCCTAAAACTGTATTTCCTACCAGTACCGTACTATGCAGCGGTACCCAAGATCTGCAAGATAGAGATCAGTGTACAGCATTTTCTTATTATGGGTGCCCACAATTATCAACTATTGACTTATTATAATGACTTTATCAAAGAGGCTAATAGTGGGTCTGGCTGGCCTGATAAATTGTCATCTCTGAATGCAGCTTATTTTTCTGCTGAAAACTACTGTGGACTTTCCGTCAAATAGAATCGCTGGTAGGATAACTACACAGATGCTTGCAGCTCATCTCTTTCCCCCTTTGTTCATGCTATTTTTGTACAAGTAGCATATATGGGCTTGTCCGTCATCACTCTTCTCTCAGAATATCTAGGGGTTATTCTTTAATTTTTACTTCATTTTCAATAGGCACTAAGCTTTCTTCCATTTATTAAATCACTTCTCACAGGACAAAGAGTTCTCCCTTTTCTGATGTTCACTGAAAATCTCAATGCTTGCCAGCTATAGGACTCCCATGTTGGCTCTACACCTGATCCAAGTGGTCGTACCACAGACTCTCTCTCACCAAAGAGATGTTTTGGAAAGGAAGACAGGAGACAGACTTTGGAGCAATGTCTAAACAATGTAAAATCCAATAGGGTGGGCTATATTTGAAAGTGTCCTATAAAGATGAGATGTACTTCAGCCAGCTAGCATTAAACAAAAAAATAGACCAAAGCGGGTTCAAATATTAAAGGCCCAACAATTTATTGGCATGCGTTGATATGAAAAAATGATTTTTTTTTTCCTCAGATTGAGTTAGCTCTATCAGGTTACCGTAACACAATTTAAACACCCTATTAAAAGGCAGGCTAGCATCATCGAACAATACTGTTTGGCTACACGTGGCAGGCTAAAACATTTTAAAAGTGCCAGTCAACCTCGTAAGCACACATTTTGATCCTGTTAAATTTGATTAGAACAGAATGATTGAAAGAGAAATCCTACTGCTAAAAGTAATGTATCTCAATGCTTGTCCGTAGAGATTTTTGGATCTGTACATTTATAGAAGCACAGCTAAACTGTTAAGATCAAACCAGCGCAACTACCGCAGATTAATATTTTTATTATAGAGTAAGAGTAGTTTTATATTATTTTCAATATTTTTTAAAAGATTCAACATGAATTAGAAAAAAATAGGAAATTAAGTTAAGGGAAAAAAATCTCTGAAAAAAGATTGTACATACCTCTAATTATACTGATATAACTACGGAACTGAAAATTCACATCCTGCCTTAGGCTGGCAGCATAGAGATCGAATCCCAAATAAGTTACTAGGATGTAAGATGTGCCCTTAAGATAGTCTAGGATAATTGTCAACATGTCCTCTCACCCTATAATAAATATGACAGCTTATCCCTTAACAAAAGTTAGCTGGTCTGCCTCACATCTGAAAAAGACAAGGCCAGGAAATAAGCAGCTGCCACAGGATATTTGCCATGCTCTAGAGTCACAGTAACTTGCTCAAGTGCCCATATCCCAACATCTGTTTATTGATGAGCCTTTAGATGCTGACTGAACAACTGGCATGGTGTTTGAAAGTACGATTACGATAGCGAAGAGTGAACGGCGTTTGCGGTGAAGACAATACCTTCCTTGTTCTCAGTAGGAGTGTTCGTAAGGTAGTAAATACTCTACAAAAAAGGTTCTTGCAATCTGTCCCAGTCAATGGTGTCAGCTGAAGATCTTAATGTAAATATATTTCATTATTGTCTTTTACATAAAATAAGATTTGTTCTTATCTCCGGTGTTACTTATGCAAACAAAAGACATGTAAAAAGGGCCCACGACTTCTTTTGCACTGCAGTATTGCACTGCAGTATTGCACTGCATGCAGTATCTGGCCATCGTGCAACGAATTTCAGTTGTATTCCTTAATTCAGTGAGTAGTGAATGTTACAGAATTAGTTCACCACTCGCTAAAACCAATTCAGGCAAAATTAAAAACATTATTTTTGTACCGTTCAACAGAAGAGAAAGATACTACCTCAAACCTTCACTGGGCCAGATCATTAGCTAATATAGCTGTAGCCTAGCTGTGCTTGTTGCAGCAGGGGCTGTTTTTCAACAGGTGAAGACCTCTTCCTACATCTGTAATAGATGATTTGTCCATACCAGGTTTGTGGAGCAGACTTAAATTCCTGTTAAGCTTAATTCATCTGCACTGAAGCAAGCTACATCTGCACAGCACAGCTCAATGTGCATTCTATTATCAATATTGAAAGCATATAAAGTTCAATGCTCATTAGGTCTTTGTTTATAACATTCTTATGGACACATCTCTACTCCATATTAGCCTGGAAGTTCTCCAGTCATTTCATACTGGTTTGTGTCCCAGCAGGACAGACCCTTCTGAAGCCCTCCAAAATTCTGATCTCAATCCTATTTAAAACAGCTGCAACTTGCCAGAGCCTTCTCATCAAGGCTGCCCATAAACTGGAACAGAGAAAACGCTCGGGGCGTACCCAAAAGGCTTATTACATTATGACACTCTGATACAAAGGAAATAATGTGGAAAGGAAAGGGAAAAAAAAAAAGAAAAAGAAAAAACCCTTGCAATCTGCCAATATCAGGAGGAAGCTGAAAGTTGCCATCAGAATCGAGGAGAGATATTTTATTTCAATATTGCAGGCTTAAAACAAATAACTGTGAATACTACCCACAAGCCCCACACAGCTCAATAGACACAATCCACAAGAACAGGATCCATAATGAACCAGCGCTTAACAAACCTGTGAGGAATTCCAGAAAAACCCCAACAAAACCTACATTTAGAGATCTTTTAGAACATGAAAAGCAAACACAGATGGCTCAAAAATGCAGAGGATTCCTCCGGTCTGAGTAAGAGGAATTAGCCACTCTGAACTGGTTCTCACTTTGCTCAGGAATTGGCTCATAAAATTATGAAAAAGTGCAGAGGCCATTTCTGAAGATCACCAACAGGCATGCTGGCTTCCTCAAAACCACAGCAAAGCTACACTCTTCCAGCACAGCAAAACAGCTTCCCTGAAACAGTGCCTGGACCGCAGCTCTGCGGGCACTAAATCTTTGCTCAGCACAAGCTGCTGCTTTCCTCCCCTTTCACGGCAAACCTCGGCCCCCAGCAGTAAGATCAGCTGCTCTGGCATCCACCTTTCCAGCACCAAAACTGAGAAACATTCCAGCCCGCAGGTTACCTGCGACGGCCACCTGGCAGCTACAAAAGGCTTAATGAGTTTCAACCTGTACATTAAGAAAGCCTTTCCTCCTAAATTTTTGTCAATTTTATTTCCAAGTGCAATTTCATTATATTTGCACTTCTAATAGTTAAATATCCTTCAGTTTTGGATTTGAAAAATATTTTTCAAGTATTGAATGCTTAATAAAAATTTAATATAAAAATTATATATACTTCACTATCTCTATGTAAATATCTGCAAAATTATTCTCTGAAATGTTATAGAATTAATAAGGAAAATATTATGAGTTTAATAAAAAGCGCATTTAAAATTGCATAACTATATCCCTGTAGGCAAGTGGGAATATGAGGCACTGACTGCATGGTCCCTCCATTCTGCCCGAGGGATTCTCATGTTACGTACAGCATTCCAAAAGCCTTGGCCCTTCTGCCTCTTAACCACTGTTGAATGCCTCTTTGCTTTCCATAGCCAGGGGAAGGAGTTTCTGTTTAGAGAAACTAAACTCTCTAAATTAGGGGATGAATCTTCATGAGCTCAAAGGACTATAAGAATTTTCATGTTACTATTTTAAAAACATGCAATTTTTTCAAATAATGATTTTAAAGACAAATAACATTTTCATGTATCCACATTGGGACAGATTTGCAAAGAGCTCCTGTATTCATGTGGGCGCACCAGCAAAGCAGAGGGTTTTAAAACAGTAAGAGCAGTGCTCCCCACTGCTACTGCATCTCTTCTGCAGAGCACCCCACTATTACCAAGCTTTATCCTTCTCCATCTGCTACTCATGACAGTAAAGCTTGGAAACAGAAAATTTTTTTTCTGCCTCCCCCTCTTGTTACATTACAGAGAGTGGCAATCCAGCACAGTGTCTTTATTTTTTAACCCATATCATATATGATTCAAGTAGTATGATACCTCAGGAACAAGACCTTGCCACTGAAATAATTTCAGAGAACATCCTTACAAAAGCTATAACTCAAAGCTAAACCATCAGTCTTCCAAAATGTACTCAGGCAAAAGGTAATCAACCCTGTGCACCATGCTAAAATAAGCAGAGAAGGAAACATTTTAATTAATGAACTTGAATGTTTGAATTCATCATGGGGCTTACAGAAAGGAAAAAAAAAAAAAAGACAAATTACTGCTTTTGGTAAAGACCCCAAGGAAATAAAACAAACAACATTTAACAGAGCTCAATTTTCATTTGTCACCAAAATAATGAATACTAAAATAATAATTAAATACCCTAAAGATTTCTATGGTAGCTGGTAATAACCTTATCATGAACCACCTAGTAAATTTTTGCTTTAAGATTCCTTAGCTGTAGGTATGTTGGTTTAGTGGCCTGAAATAGCTATGGGACAAACCCTCACTTGTTTTCTTGCTTGTATATCCACCATACACAGCTGCCTAGGGGTCTGACTAGTGGGCCAGCAGTTCAGGCGCAAGGATCTGCTGCAGCTCTGCTACCACAATATCCTTGGACATTACCTTAAACTGCACAGTTTTACTCCACTCCGCAGGTCAGGCCGGGTGATCTGAGGTATCTCTGCAATTAGCCTGGTACCTAGCCCAAGCTAATAAGCCCTACCAACAGCTGGCTAAAGCTCAGCCTGGGCTAACGTGGGCTTTCTTCCCCACTTAGGAGCGCACAAAGACCAAGCTTGTAAAAGACCATGACCAATATCCAATATTATTGGATAATATTTTCTTCTTCTTTTTTTTTTTGTCTGTAGCTGTGAAAAACTTGTCAATTAATCATAATGTACAGACTTTGCACCTAAAAGTTTTATGAAAGCAATGAAGATGCTTTATTTAATACTACACAACTTTTTGCATATTAAGTATATTTGCATATATTCTCGCCAAACACTGTGATAATTACTGCTTTCTACTTCAACAACAGAGTAGCAAGAAAGTGAAAGCATTTGAAGATGGATTTATAAGTTGATATACTTATACTCTTCAATTAAACAGACAGAAATCCACCCTGGGAAGAAACAAAAAGGCAAAGAAAGATACTAGAGATAGTATTGACTATAGTAATTTAAGGAATGACAAAAAGTCTACATAATAAAATAGAAGAAAGCTCTGCTACGATATGATAGCAGGATAGATTCAAATACATGAAGCAATCTAAGCGTGAAATGCTGAGAACATATACAAAAAGTCTGTGCATTTGTTGAATAATTAAGCCATTCTTAGCAGGCCAGTTCAATACCAAGCTGCTGCATAAGATCTTATTTTAATTCCAACTTAAATGTTTTAAGTGAGAGTAAGGTGAGGGTAGAACTTATGTTGCCTTTTGCACACTATTAATTTCAGCCTTACAGCAAAATGTAGAGAGAAATTGGCATTTTTAAAATATCATCCTGCCCATCCAGTTAGAGCCAGCTACCAGCTTCTGTTAAAAAAAAAATTATAAAAATCTACATCCAATCTTGGCAGGTTTTTATTCATGGAAGGAAAAAGAAAGCATAAATCAGTACAATAATTAAATGGGTTAGAAAGAAAGTATAACGAGAAAGACAGAAAAAGACATCCTGGAATTAAAGAACGAAAAGCAAAAAACAAGGAAAAAATGGAAAAAGTAAATTAACCATGTTAGCTGCAGCAGTTCCGCCCAGTGCCCCCCCACAGTTCTGGGCAGTGCCTGCTTGTGGTCAGCCCCCAGCATCCGTTTCCTCTGCTCCTACCAGCACCAGCCTCTCGTCCACTACCGGGATGCCTTACAGGCCCACCCCACTTTTTTCCCCCTTCCAGTAACGACCCCCATTGCATTCATCCCAAGTAGATGCTGA
This sequence comes from Leptodon cayanensis, assembly GCA_027564655.1. Taxonomy (NCBI): domain Eukaryota; kingdom Metazoa; phylum Chordata; class Aves; order Accipitriformes; family Accipitridae; genus Leptodon; species Leptodon cayanensis. Next base: position 24,663,166 of record JANXJC010000021.1, on the reverse strand, counting down.
GTTGGACTGTCTTGGAAATCCCTCTTCCTCCAGCCCACGGTGTAGCAGGTCACCCGCTCTCACCTGGCTCAGCCTTTCGTACCCCCTGGGTTTCCCAACTCCCCAGCAGACTCAATTCCTTTTGTTAACTTTCTGCCCAGTAGCAGGGTAAAAACTGACCTGAGAAAGGAGAGACCACCCATTAAACAAAGTTTCTGCCATGTAAATAGCATCCATCTGAAATGTAATGAAGTCTAATTCTGATAAAATCTCTGTATCTAAAAACAAGTGTTCTCATCAACCCATTATATGTGCCAGAACTGTTACCAATTACTTTCATTAAGTGGATCACAGAATTAGTAATCTAATTTTCCAGATCATTAAAACCTCCCTCGATTGTACCAAAATAAATATTTGATTTACTCTCTCCTGGAATCCTTTTGTACTTGTGCCTCTGCATTCAGAGAGAACATTGCAAGTTGAATAAAGATATTTTAGAATAGAATTTGAGGAAAGAATGCAACTTGGCTCCAAATAATTTGGTTTCACCGAGATATTCTGACCTTTCTTATTTCATGTGGCAGAAGGAGCATGACAGTGTCCCAGAATAAAGAGCCTGGAAAAAAAAAACTGCAAAAGAACTCATATATTTAGATGACCACCTGGGCACTCCTATTCTGTAGCATTTTGTGAAGTCTGTACCTTCCTTCATGTCAAAAGAACATGGATGAGGAACTTTTGACCCTAAGTCAGTAGATACATTACTGTGACTCAACGCCATCAGGATTTCACTTGTAATTTAGGTCTACATATCAGTTTCCTGACACACAGTAACAAAATACAGGAAACCTACTGAAAGCAGTTGCTTGCTGTTACTGGCGTGAGGGGGGAGACTTTGAGCTATTAAGTCCTTTCCATACTGGTCTACAGCAGCAACAGCAGAAGAAACAGGGTTCATGCTTAGTTGCTTAATATTTCTTTTCTTTGAAGCATTGGTTATTTTACAAATAACAATTTCAGAACAGGTATTGTTAGATATTTCTTATAAATAAAGGTCTACAACACAAGAGGAACCGATGACCCTACCTGCTGATTTACAAAATATTCAGGGGTAGCACACAAGCAGGCAGCATTCAAACATAATGAAAAACCTGAGGCCATTTTTGTGAAGCAACACTCAAGAAAGTAAGGCACAGAAATCAATGAAAAGCCCACTAAGTTTCCATGGGGATTTTCATGTACACGAATGAAATGGCACTAAATTCCTACAGCTTTATTCTCCTTACATCTCTATCAGCAAAAATTCCTTGTGTTAAGACTATTGATGATAGGATGGCAAAATGTGTCTGTACAGTTACATACAATGCTAGCAAAGTAAATTATCTAACAAGTCCATAAATTAAGGTTCAAACATTTCAGATAATCAGGTAGTGTGGCTTATGGAAATCAGCATTGTTTTAACATGTCCTAGATATTTAATATCATTAAAAAAAAATCAAACCTGACTTTTTCCCATTTTATATGTGTAGAATTAAATTTCCAGAATTCTTTTCCAGACCAATAGTTATTGCAGAAAAATATGAAACAAATATGCTGTCGCTGACAGCAACCACCTACTGATTTTACAGCATGGAAAAGTTTCAGATTACAGTTACTTAAGAACTCCATGTGTGGGTGTGTTTCTTTAGGTGTGAGAGAAAGCTTAATTAATCAGCTAAAAGTATATCAGCAAACACACCTAGTGCTATTAAATTCTGCTACAAATTTAAAATTGTAGTAAAGGCAGGAAGATTTCACTTTCATCGGTTACACCTATTTCAGTTATTATAGTACAATAATGGTCAGAAATCAAATTTTAAAGTATAACTGTGAAACACTAAATCAATGCCTCGTGTCCCAGGTGGTTCCACAGCTCAGAAGGTGTGAAATGGAAGTAGACGTAGTCTCATCTTTTATTTATTAGATCTGTATCCTTCTCATGTCATCTTGTACAGCAAGAAGTATTTCTTCTAAATGGAAAATAAACAACTTTGTTTTCAAATTATGAAATAGGATTTTTAAAAAGGAAAAGGACTGAACTGAAGTGAGCACAATAATGTACTTCTTAGAATAAATCTAAGCTGATTCAGCAAAACATAATAAAATTTCCTGTCTTTCAGCCTATCACATCTGAAATGACTACACGAATAATTCTTTAAGACAGCCCAGCCCATGCACCTTAGCAATGGAGTAACGTGAAAGAAGAAACTCCATTTCTTTCCAACGCTTTTCAACTAATCACAATGTCTACCCATTTTCTAAACTGTTGGTCAGGAATAAAGAAAATACACACCGAAGGGTGTGCTTGAAAAAAGCATAAAACACTAACGTGGCCAGAAGAAACTGCTGCGCACATCCCCTACCCCAGCCATATACATATCTTCCGCCTAGCGCACACGCTCTCGAGCTAGGAGGTGAAGCAGAATGGGAAACGATTCAAGTGAAACCTAAGGTGTGCCGGGCTAGCAGAGCCTCTCACCCACGTAACAACGCGACCACACAAGCACTTGGCCTCCCCCTAAGAGCGGAGCAGGCGGGCCAGGCTGCCTCCTTCAGCAACAGTAAGGCTTTTAGGTCTGCAGAAGCACAGCGTTACTGGGCTGGAAGCGGAGCCAACGGGAAGCACCGTCCTCCAGGGCACGAGCGGAGCCAGGCTGCTCCTCACGGGGGCACAACGGGCAGCACAGAAAAGGTACCAAAGCTGCAGCTCAGCACCCAGCGGCAATTCCCAGCTGGATGAACAAGCTGTGCATCGCCAGCCGCCTCACTGCTGCGCCTTGGCTCCGGCTCTCTAGGCTCAGAAGCAGACAACCCCGACACGACAGAAGCAATCAATCCTCTTGTCCTTCCATAGACCCTTGGATAGATTTACTGGTCTTGGTAACATACTTCCAAGAAGTCAAATAGCGTCAGTGGTTCCGTACCAGTGGGATATTCTCAAAAAAGAAAGCCCACCCCACCCCTCCCAAACAAAGAAATAAAGCCCTAATGGAGTGAAATGGTCCAGTAACTGTTTTGGAAGTAAACCAGTAAAGGTATTTGGCAAAATCATACAGGCTGCCCATACAGAAATAAAAACTGATGGAACAGTAAAATGCCATATCAGAAAGTATATCTAAAATGTTCATCTATTTTCTCTCTCAAGAAGCCCGATTCTAAGCTGGCGTAACTTGTCATAGCTCTGCGGCAATTCTACATTAGCTCAAAATTCAGTTCTTGAATCCTAGAAATCCACATCTGAGAAGAGATAGGAGAATGGAATTCAATATATGCCTGAGAACACCGGCATTTTGGCTAGTAACAGAGCCGGTTTCTAATGCTGCATTTCATTAGTAAAGCTTAGGGAAAAAATAAAAACCAATGACTGCCCCATGAAAAATTAGGAGAGAAGTATTTTAAAAACCTTTGTTAGTTTAGCTGTTATGAGGCTATTGCATAAGTACCCCATACTAATTTTATTGGCTCATAGCACATATAATTTGAAAGTATTATGTTACCTGCATAAACCATACATATGCTTCAGAATGTCAGTGTAATCTGTCTGTGGGAACGGTAACGTATGGTTCTGGAATAGAGATGGTGTACATAAATTATGCACGATATTTTCTAATCCCCACAATATTTCAAGGAATGGGACAGCCATTATGTAACAAGTAATGTCTCCTACACCTTTCTGACAGATGGGGGACAAACATTATTGCTTTTCCCTGTTCCTTCAGGGCAGGTCACTCTCTCAGTTCACTACAGTCATGTGCCACTAATTCTAAAGGCTTCATCATTCATTCAGATTTCAGCATTTCATTGTGGTGGAAAAGCTACCATTTTTCATTTGCTTCATGTGAACTTAATTACTTTTTACCATAGCAGTGCTAAAGGAATAAGAGTGTCACCTAGATGAAGCTTACAACAGTGCACGTAATGAACAATTTTGTTGGCAATATCAAATGGCTATTTTCTTTTTCTTAAAAGTTACCTTAGAACTGCTGCGAAACATTCAAAATATCTTAGTCTCATAATTAAACAAGGACAGATTTGCGATAAGACAGGGGAATATAAATAGCTGCATCGAGTGGCCAACTGCCACAAACTCCCTGTATCACTCTGTACAAGTCATTTGATTTCTCTACTTCAAGTTCTCTCTCCACTTGACAGACCGACAATGCCGTTATCTACTTTCTTTAGAACTTAATTCAATTAAAAGACGTAGCGTTTAGCTGATAACTTTAAAGTAAGCGTATTTTACATTTAAATCATCAATTTCACAATCCAGAAAGATGATTCAGCAGTAAAAATACTTACACTGTTATTTCTCCTTAAAAAAAATTGCTACGTCCAGACGTACAGGCAGGCCTATAAATGGAGTTTTTTAAAAAAATGTATTCAAAATAAGTATATCAAACAGCATGGCAATTCATATAAGAATATGAAAATCCTATTTTTACCATTACATTTCAAGAACTCTTTTCTTAAGACCAGTTGCTTTAGTTGGACCAAACCAGTTTAGTTATGCTGTACTACTGCATACAGCAGGCGCAAAAGGGGAGACTAAAAGAACCAACATTTCCAACCTTTGCACTGACAATTCACACTACAAAATATGAAGCTAAATACAAAGAGAAATGAAAACCAAAAGTCTCTTCCAATCTTGTTGGAAAAAAGTTCCCTCCAGAGCTCAATCAGTAGCTGAACTTTTTACCTCAGGTACATGTGCAACATTCACCAAACACTGAAGTCATTATCTTCAGCATAAAGAGCAAAATGCCACTGTGCCTGAAGTTTTTGTAGTGACAAGGATTCATCAGGTGTGTTACGATTGTGTGTCACAGCTGCCAAGATGATGAAAAACCTTCGCCTTTTAGAGGCTCTGTATTTTAGGTTGATTTGGATACGCCTTCATGAAGACTGAAGGAGGAAAAAAAAAACAACATCCGAGTTATTTTTCTGTAACTAGAAGACAGCAAAAATCTTTCTCTAACCTTTTGTGGTTTTTATCTATTATTTTTAATTGCCGTTGGAAGAAAATGAGAAGATTAACGTAAGGCCATCATCCTCACCAACACACACTAATTCTAATTAGCTTCTTAGAATCAGGATACTTTTAAAGCTGCCTCTTTTGCTAACCCGTACACTGTTTCAAAAAAATGATTTCTGGTTCAGCTAACCCATTTCTTGGGCCAACTGCATGGGATATAGGTTTTTTTTCCCCCTCACTTCAAATACATTCTAAAGGGAGTAATAATTTTTTGACTCGTGCTTATCATACTCAAACAGCGACAGAGAGGTAATACTCATGCTGTCATTTCTTCCAATTTATAATGCAAAAGTCAAAATATGTATTCTATAAATCACGGACTTGATTTGCCATTGCTTATAATTTGTTGAGTCTTCTCAATCACTGCAAACTAGCAACAACCATGGTAATGCACTTATGCCGTGTATTTCTGCTACCATACCTTTGCAAAGCAACTGTAAAAAAGGACTGAACAAAGCATATGGCAAAAGGTGATTGGATTCTATGAGCTCAAATAGTTTAGAAGATCATCATATCAGTTAAATCGTGGTAGAACAAAACCACATGCAAGTGTTTAGAGACTGCGCCCTAATACAATGCATGCATACACAGAGAAGAGGTCCGGTTCACTGAAGCATTACAAATCAAAATGCAATCACTTTCTTGTGCTTAAAGTGCCCTATAAGGAACTGAAAGGTTAATGAGCAAGGCGGATTTAATTGGTTTTTTTCCTAAATACCTGGCCTATAAACTAAACACAACTGCCTTTAAAAGCTCCATATTCCAAAATTTCTATAGTAAACGTTCTTCTGTTGGAATTTTCTATTCATGGAACTGGACCATAAATAGGGATATAATATCTTTAATAGGTTGCAGACACCATACTCTTTTCAAATATCCTGACTTTGCTAGAGGCTATAATGACAACAGTGAAATAGCTTAGATACCACTGGGAGCAATTTGTCAGTGCAGTGCACAGGGTCCAGTGTTTTCCTGTTGTAATTAGTGGCTAGTGCATGCTCACTATTACCTGAAGTTACTGTAGTAATTCCAGATTCGACCATATGTCCATTGACTAGTGGAGTATGCACGTGCCTATGTTTGGATAACGCACCTTCTGTAAATTGTTCCTGTTAGTCCTTTGCAATTTATTTCATGTTTCCAACAACTCTTGAACTGGCAATGTCAGCAACACGTGTTTTTGACATTACTGAGAACACAGACAAGAATGATTTATGCCATTTCTCCCCTTCTCAGATTGAACAGGTATAAAAATTGTCATATGTAGAAAGTCATAGGACAAAGAGAAAGTTTTAGAAAACCTGACTTAAATGGAAGGTGCAAAGATGAGAGTTTTATGTTACCAGAGTTAACACCTTTGGAATCATTCCTCAGTTACTTAAAAGAAACAATTATTTTTTCACATTATAAATGCCTTACATAGGAACTCCTGCCCTACATGTTGGTCTGATCTTTCAAATATAAAAACAGCATTTCTTCCTGCTTTCGTAGCGATATTGTCCATCACATTTCACAGCAAAATCCATGCTCTATCTTCCTCAATTACAGTCAGTGACAAAAAACCAATTACATTCAAAAGGAAGCAGTATTAAGCTTGATCCAGACAAAACATATTTTCTCACTTTTACTGGATAGACTCCAATAGTCTTCAGCAATGTTTGCTTCAAAATGTTGCAACTGCAGCTTTCATCATTGTGAGCCATGTGCTCTACACTATGTTCACCACTTACAGAAGGTCAGAGTCATGAGGTGTCACAAACAGCAAGATGCAGAATTTCACAGTGGGAAAGGGCAAGCACCAGCACAATGCCTGACCGCTATTTGGGTGAAACGTTCTGCTGTGCAGATAAACCAGTTTTTTTGTCAAATCAGAAATAGCAAAAGTGGGACCACAGTGGCAGAAGGCAAGATGACAGCAGCTCGTGCTCAATGGTACTGTCGCAGCACTATGAACTCAATGCAAAACTCGCACAGCGACTTGATACTTCGCAAGCCAGTATCCCCTCCCAGCCCATGCTTGCTACCCCACACTTGGACATCTCCGTTGACTCTGAAACAAAGAACAATATGTTGACTCTAGCAATAGTGGCAGAAGTCTTCTGGCAATTTCTCTAGCTGTACCTGTCTCCTTGGGCATTAAATTACATTCATGCATTTGCAGTAAATAGGATTTGCAAGATGAATGATGACACGTGCCCAGTTTAATACTGGCACACTGTGCCACCTCTGGAGCTCACGGGCCTGCTACCAGTAACGGTGCCAGGCGCTTTGGCTCACACCGCAAGAACTTGTACCTAAAAAACCACAAACAATACCTGCCACAACGCTGTCAGTACTAACAGCAGGATTGTACTCCTCCTTGTCTTGCAGGTCTGCGCTGCATCATGGTCTCGTGCTCCATCCAGGGTGTTAAATGCATCACCCAGGAACATGTGGCCTTGAAAACAGCCACACATCTTTGCAAACCTTACATCAGGAAGATCCAGAGTCCCCAGATTCATACCAACAACCAATGTAACAAATCGTTGCTTCTTTGGGTTTTTTTAATCTTTTTTTTAATCCTCATTTTTCCCCCTAAAAGGCCATAGGATTTCACTTGCTTGGTCCTACTTTTAGCTGAGAAAATTTTGCTCGAAATAAAAAAAAGCATATTTTGGGAAGACACCTAGTCTCTGCAAAGGATTGCAAGGAAGCAATGAAAATCACAAAAAGTGTTGATAAATTATTCCGTTAACCTGATAATCTTACCATTACAGAAAACTGAATCTTTCTTTTAACTGTTTCAAGCTTTCACTTCCTGCTGCTGTATCTTATCTGTGCTTTTTAGGTTAAATGACAGTTTGGCATACCATTTGAAGGTGGGGGGTTTTTTGCTGCCTTGTTGACTTTTGACTCATGCAGTAACTTGTTAAAAAATCCATTTAAAAATAGGGGAAAGTATTTACTTGACTACTCCAGTACTAGCAAGAAATTCTAGTTTCATATTACAGAAATTATTTTCTGCAGTATGGTCATCCTGGCGTTCCCTTAATGTACGTTACCTTTCAACCTGAACAGGGTTTTGTGCACATTTATGAGGAATAAAAGGGAAGGTGCTTGTTAGATTTGGGGGAAAGCAAAGCTGTAAACAAAAAAAAACAAAAGACTTGGGCAAACTGGAGGTGAATTCAGTGCTGAAACTAACTCGAAGCAAAAAAAGAAACGATGGGTCAGATTATTTCATTGGTAGAATCCAGCAAAAAGCATCTTCTTACTCAAGAGTGAGTCAAAAAAAATCTAGACATAAATTAAATTATGATATTTTCTTGCTTATCACTTCCAATGCCTTAAGATGCCTGCGTAGCTGTTGAGAGCCCTAGTTTCAGATAGGAAGTGTTCCTCCAACCCAACAAAAACTTCCAACTAAGAAGAATGCTAAGCACGTCCTCACGAGCACCATCAACCCTTCTAGGATACAAACACAACTGCTTTGGTAGGACACAAACTCTGGTGGTGTTTCTGGAGGCAGGAAGAAAACTCCATGTGTTTTCCTAAACTTTTGGGCCAGACCAAGCAGCTGACTGTCACTCTTAATATACTGTTAAATTTAGCTTTCCTTACACCTTGTATTTTTACTATGTAAAAGAAATTTAAGCTCAAAAAGAGATACCATTTACAAGGCAAATTATAAAACACCTGAACTCAGCAACTTTCACCTCAGCATTAATGTATAGGCTGTGAGAGACGACAGTACACAATTTTTTGTCAATAGCATAATGGTTTGAAAGCCTTTTCCCCAGGGCATGGCATCCTTTCCTAGCTGAAAGGGCAAGCTTAGATATTGCAACATTAAGCAGCTGATGAATGACCTTGTTGTCACACTTGTTTTAGGGATGGATCATGTCCAATTAATTTCTAGAAGAAATCAATTGTACTTACCTAGTTCATTTACATTAATAAGAAAATATTAATGACTTCACTGCCTATAAGTATTGGAAATTGAGGTTGCATTTACATTTCAGCCTGATGGTATTTCAAGACAATTCATTATCTCCTCCTACGAGAGGAAAACAAATAAACCCACACAATTTTTCCCAGCTATTCAGCATCAAAATCAAGCATTTCTCTATGCATTTAACTGACAATTGGATCATATAACAATTAGTCTTGTATTGCTGCCTCATTTTTATGGGAGTAATTTTTATCATACACAATAGAAAGCACACAATCATTTTCTTCCATCGCTAACTTTACATTGAGAGAAGCACTACGTACAGAAACTCAAGACCACAATTACGATTTCCTGTTCAGATAGTCATAAAGTCTAACACATTATAAGAGGAACAGGGATACAAGTGTGCAAGTAAAAGTAGTTCATATCATTTCATTCCTGGAAACGATCCTTAGGAAAACATTCATACTGAATCTTTGTGGTGGGATTTAAAACTCATGACGACTGCCAAAAACTTAAATAATGCTTTATCAGATGCTGGGATTAGCCTTTTTGTGAGCTACACACTATGAATAGCCCATGTCCAAGCATTCATCCTGGACTCTCTTCCCAGAGGGAGAAATATAATAGGAAGGTGCATTTCAAGACAAAATTCAGAAATTCATTGCTATATTCTCTGTTCAGTGCATACTGTTATCATTTCTGGTAAAATGTCCTAGTTAAGGGTTACAGTAAATTGATCGCCTAATACTAGAGGAATTTATCATGTAATAGAAAAGGAATTTAAGAGCTGAATACCTAATATTATTAATAAAACAGGTCTGTGGATAGAGAGAGTTAGGGGATACAGTTTATATTATTACCTGATCCTACATTAAATTAAAGAGCTGGTAAAATCAGAATTGCAAGGACAAAATAGACTCTCAATGGGATTTTTCAATTGGAAACTTCTAAGTGGGTAGCACAACAGTGGGTATTTACCCCCTGCATCTCTTCTGCCTCTAGAAACAGCCCACGAGCTTGGATTCTCCCCTTAGAGAAGCCCAAGCCCATCTGTGCAGAGAGACTCTGCTGCCACCCTCTGTGGTATCTGAGATGATTCAAATACTAACTGTAAATAAAATGCCAACCACTCTAATTAAACATTTAGGGCCAAAGATCTCTAGTTGCAAAAGAACTGACACAATGAAAAATTATTAGGTTATAATTATATATGGAAAGTAATATCAGTAAGTCTAAGGTATTGGCACACAAGGAATTAAAGTGGTGTTGGTACACGAATGACTTCGATATTGAAATAGTATCTATGTTAACCAGCTTAGCATCTTCTGGGGCTACATTTGAAATATGATAAAAGAGAATGCATCTTAACTATGTGTTTATCTCTGGTCTAGTTCATTGCTATGGACATCTTTTTTTCCCCCCCGAGACATTTAAAAAATTATATAGGTAAGGGAGAACAAACGCGTAATTGTTTCCAGGTTGTCTATCATCTCTTAATCCAAAAGTCAGTACAGGTACATAACTGATGAATACAGAATGATGTGCTTGGTCAAAATAACATTTAATCCCTCATGAGACAGATACAATATCGAGAGCAAACAGTTTGTGAGAAGGATTTATATTAATTATTAACAGATAAAAGGCTACTCTTCCTGACCATACTTGTGATTGTTCAAGTCTATTTTATACCAGGGCAGACAGGATATTGTTCTTTTGCTCTCATCTCTGCAAGAGCAACCCCTACTAAAATAAGCAGAGTTTCCTACCCTGCACACACAGCTACATTTCTCATTCACTACCTTAACATTCTCATGTGTTAAACCATGATCCAAGCAGTCATTAGGGAACACAGAGGCTGAGTGCTTTAGCAGAGCAGCCAAGATCAAATCAAAAGTCTTTTGGTTTTACTTCTTTTTAATCACAACATTCATAGATCCAATGCTGTCCCGAGCAATAGCAAAGCCACTCAGTTTTGGTGAAGGGCAAATCTACCTATTCTCCAGGGTCTTCAGAAGGGAGCAGTTTTCTCCCTTTTCTCCTCACCATCTCCACTTGCATTTTATTTATTTTTCTGTAACCCTGCCCATCAAACTAAACAAGCTTCTCCAGCAGATGATTCCTGCACTACTGCTCTTTGCTGTATTCTGCATGGCAATGGTGTGGGGCCTTCACTAGCACTCTGCAACAGGTCATTCATCCAAACTGTTCATGACAAATAAAATTTAGCTTTAAATCTTCCATTTTTCAGAAACAGCAGAACTAAAGTTAGCAATACAACTTCAACTTAGCTTTCTAGTTAAACAGTACCTGAAACTACTACTGCCATATGATCAAAATATGAGTCTGTCTTCATGACCTAAAAAAAGA
>JANXJC010000021.1:24627960-24642097 GCA_027564655.1 Leptodon cayanensis | reverse complement strand
TATCCACTGTTTCTTTTTTTTTGGTTTGGGTTCCCCCCCCCCCCCCCCAATAAAGTCTATCTTTTATTTTAATCTCTAAAATGAGCATTAAAATAAGAAAAGGGTCTTTGAGAGTATTCATTTACTGTTGTGTTAAGCTGTTGTAAGTGTTTCTCCTTTACAGCTTTTGATTGATAAGATACGTGGCAAAGAAAGTTGTTGAGCAAGGAAGTCGTTTCCACAGCTCCCTGAAAACAAGCCCACTTTTCAGTGAAGCACTGCAAAATAGTTTCACAAAGCCTGCATTTTGTATGAATTACTGTACTGTTTTATCTAAGCTGGGAAGTCAAGTAAAAGATTCATATGAAGTTTTATGAAACTAGTGGGTTTCTTCACGCTGGTTATGGAGCCAGTAAAATTTGCCCTGGCAGGGAATATCAGTTTTGAAGTAAAATTCGTCAAAGTAGTGAGAAGTCTGGATTCCATTGTCGTATTTTCCTTCCTCTCAGAAGTCATCTTGGCTGTAACATGGTTATACTATTTGTCCTGAAGAGAAATTTAGGGCACTGTTTATTCAGTACACCTAGCATTACAAAACTCGAAAATGGTCTTTCCTTAGGTAAGAGGTGTTATTTCAAATTTCAAAAATTAATACATTGAGAGAGATGTATGATACTCTTCTCTATTTCTGGCACTAATACTCACTTTTTAACTGTGAGGAGGTTTGTTTAGCAGCCTCAAATTGCATGCTAGGCATAAGGTTGCTACGCTCATTAAATAGTGACTTATGTATATTGAAGACTCTGAACTTGTGGACCATCCTTGTAGAATTTCTTCCTATTTCTGCAACTAACTTTGTGGAAAACTGAGGCTGTTAGTCAAGCCAGTACCTGGCAGACTATGTCACCCCTTCTGTAACTTCTGGCTAGGTCCTTAGAATTTTTTTGTCAATGTAACCTCTTGTATCTCAAAAACTAGCAAGGCTGTGGTGGGCTTTTGGAATGAGAACAGATCAAATTGCATAATAAAGGTATAGAACCTATGAATTTGTACATCAGCGTGAGCCTCAGACCTCTTGGTGCTGTGCTTCAGTTAGGATAGCATGCTAAGTCCTGCAGTTGCTGATTGTAGTGTATCAGTGAATTAACAGCAATGTCCATCTGTGAGAAGTTAGACCTATGATTTCAGTAATTGATGTCAATGACTAAGCAGCAGTTTTATAATGCACTAGAGCGAAAATTAATTGAAAATCAGTGTGTTGAAAGAGTGCTATATGTAACATGTCATTACTGAGATAACTGAAAAAAACACTTAATTAGGAATTTTGCCTATGTCTGGCTTACCAAAACCAAATTTTTAGGAAATTGATATAAACAGACAGACTTTGCTGCCTAGCCCCATTTCTAATTTTGATACTATGAGTCAGGACTGTACTAGCAAAGCTGCTAAGCTAGGGTATAGCTCTTCAGTATTATAGACATAAACATAAGTAAAACTGAGTGGCAAATCATGCCACCTTTTTCTAACTATGAATAGTCAATTAGAAGTGGTGAAGTTACGCACTTAAAAAGCTCCCTCTCGCTAGATGAGCCACGTTAAATGATCATGTGTGCACTCCAAAACCAGTTGCAGTTTTTAAGCGTGTAGTAGCTACAACTAGTTTTGCCTTAAGGTTGTTTGAGCTAATGCATTTTAGCTTACATTTTCTGTGGGGTAAGAGCATGCATGCGGACAGTTAATGTTGCTCAGCTGATGAATGGCAAGGTATTAAGCTGTGTGCTTTGATCACTTTCCATTGTTTGTGATACCTTTTAGAGAGGTTCCATGTGCTGTCTGTTGCGGTGGTGGGTTTGATAGATCACAGCATGTGCTGATTAGAGTATTTGTCTACATGCCTTTTTCCAGGCTTCTTTTCCTTCAAGCCAAGAAAATTCTTAGTTACTTATGTTAAGTACTTTTATTATAGGATCAGGTGCACAAATTCAGCCTTCTGAGGCAGTTTGAACCCACCCACCCCTTTTTTAGGGTACCTGTTAAGAAGTGTCTTAAAGAGCTATCTGTTTCAGAGACAATCTTATCAGAATCCTCTGAAAATAATATTCCATAAAGCTTGAGTCATAAAACACTGGCTGTGGCTAAAGGTATGTAATTGTGAATTGTGATATATAATGCTGTGATACTTGTATGAAGTCAAGCATCCTAGGACTAAGCTTAGTCTAGCATCATGGGTTTAGTATTTAACATTGAAGTATCTTTAAGAGTATTGGGGGAAAAAAAATCTGTAATTTCAAAATAACATCTAAAAATTCTTTCCTACTCATAGATTCTCTGTGTTTCCATGACAGTTAGATTGCTATCATTCACAAGAGTACAGGGAGATCTTATAAAGAGACTTTCATGTTGAAATTGGTTATATTTTTCACTTACATAAAAAGATATATAAAACTCAATGCAAGACAACTATGTATAGAGCTATTTATACGTATGTCTGGGTTCTAATAACATAAGTCACTTGGATTCTTCACTTTCATTGCCCTAATATCCTGAGAACATCTTAAATTATCAGATACACTAATATCACTCCTTCATAGCCCTGTACAGTTTTTTTACGAATAATACATGTCTGTGTATACAGAGATAGCTACATTAAAACACACACATGCACATGCTGGATAGACGTTTCTTTTTTTTGAGCAATAAGGCTATTAAGTATCTGTTGTTTCCATTTTCACGTCTCCAAAGCTTTTATGTGAATTCTTCCAGCACATTTCTCATCATTCTCTCAACCTTTCCTCTGCTGAATGGCTGGGGCTTCCAGACATATAACCTGAAATGTCCTGGGAGAATTTACATAAAAACGATAAAGCCAAGGAAATGGAAACCACAGAATATATACGTAAATTTTTTTCAGTCTTTGCTAAGAAGCTCATTGGTTAATATTTACAAAGGAATTCAATTTTCCATATTAACATCCTTTTTACTGTGAAGCAAATGTGGGAGAGTGGGATGGTAAGACTCATTACTTAAGTGAATGGGCGGGGCTATATGTTAATCTCATTAATGATTGAAAGATTTTACTTTCTCCATCCTAGTATATCAAGAACATCCCATGAAAAAAAAAATCGTATAAATGTCTGAATCAAGCAAATGTTAATGCAAAACTTTGAAGGGTTTTTTCTTCCTATTTAAGAAAAGTTTAAGTGTTTTTTTTGTTTGTTTATTTATCTAAATATATATAAAGCAATACTGGTTTCTGTTATGGATAGCAATAGCATCCTCTGAAAGCAAATCATTAAAACTGATACAGCTGCTTATAGGATCAATAGTACAGTAAAACAATTTTGGTGTCTATTGAGGGCTGCTTGTTAATAATGAGGTGTGTCCCTGTTTCTGGGAAATGCCTCTGGCAGGTTTTGTCAGGACCTTCCTGATGGTAAGCTACTCATATCACAGAAACCGCTACTATAACTGTCATATTGTCCTGATATTGATATTTTCTGAAGAACAGGCAGGCCAAATAAACACAGACTTAAACTTTTTTCCTATCTGCAGAGTTTTTAACTTAATGGTGTTCTTTAAGAAGAAGTTTTTTCCCACATTTTACAGAAAATAAAAGTATTTAATTAGTAAAAAGGCCCAGAAACCAAAATATTTTGATCTGGTGTTACAGTTTTCCACAGCAGTTAGGATTTGTGTATTTCATATTAATTCCATATTATTTTGGTTTTCTGACTTGGTCCCTGGTCCAGTCCTGAACACACTTAAGGATTTGTATGATGGCGAAGGTTGGAGCCTTTCTGTATATCCAAAAAGCGTCATAACACAGGTAATACATGTATTAGAATATACTAGTTCATAGCTGAACCTGAGATGTTGCCATTAACTTTCTCAACAAGACAGGAAATTAGCAGTGCTAAAACAATGACTTGTACTTGCAGAAAAGAATAACAATGAGTTAAAAAAAAAAAGCACCGGAGATGAGATTTTAGCACATAGAATATTTGCATAAACCTAAAAGCTAGCAGAAAAAAATTTCTGTGTAGTTCATACCCGTGGATGGGATGAAGGTGATGGGTGAAGATGAATTCCGAGAATTAAGGAAAAAGTCTAAAAGAGAGGTCTGCTTTATTAAAGGTCCCATATTTTTGGTAAGAAAAAGGTAACAATCACCCAGTATTAAACCTGAAAATAATAAAATTCATATTAATTCAATTTGTTCTAATGCAAACAGCAAAACCACTATTCTTAGTTGAAACTACTGCTGCAAGTGTCCTCATATTTCTTGAGATTACAATAGCTTCCCTTAGTTTGAGAGAAATATGTTTGTAACTGCATCAAGGAATAATCTCTAATGAATGTATTGGAGTTTTATACTCTGCATGGAGAAAATAACACTCTTGAAACAATGAAAAATGATTATGTCGGTTTTTCTTTCTGTGAAATGCTGATGCTCATCAGCATTAGAAAGAGTGTGAAGTTCTGTTAACTGATAACGTAGGATCCTTGATGTCTGGGATTGGTTCCCTTGCTTTTTGTGAGAAGAGTTGGATCTAATAGTTCTTAGAAAAGGGACAATATGGATCAACTCTTCCAGACAAAACTTGCCTATGATTGACTGTTCAAAAACACCTAAGGGAGTTAGGCATCTTGCCACAATGGCAAGTCAATGGGAACCAGATGCTTAAGGGTCTTAAGAGCTCTTGAAAATTTGCGTATTAAGAGATGCTTGTGTCCAAGTTAGGGATCCTCATTCATCTAGTGAAAGCATCCTCTGCATCTGGCAATAGTCATGATTGAAGCTTTACGCAGGAAACTTAACAGTTTAAGATCTGGGTGTAACTTGCCTAAGTACTGCAGTCCTAGTGGATAGATGCTACTAACTATAGTATAATAATGATATATCCAAGAGAATAGCCCAGAGCATTTCCATGGAAATAACCTGAGTAATTTTTTAATCTCAAAATTAAATTCGCTTGTCTTTTCTTTGGTGGTCTTTGCTATCAAACAGTGATTTCACTATGAATGAGTGGTTAGAATTTTCTACTGAATGAAGTTATCAAATAAAATGCCTTGGGATAAATAAAAATGTTAATTTAGATAAAATGAGTATGTTTTGTTTAATATTTTTGACTTAACTTTTAAATGAACATTTTAAAATGAAATTATTTTAAGGATTTAAAAAAGAAAACATTTGTTCAAAAAAATTTTCAAAAAGCATTCCAGTTCTGCAGTAAAGTTGAGGAAGAAGGGTTACTTTTACCTCAACAACTTGTTACTCGTAGCAGAGAATTTGTTTGAGAAGTTTGGCTTCAAGTAAGGCACTTTCCAGCCTTCCATTGAAATATTTTGAACCTCCTCTTGTTAGTTTGAATTGAAGTTCAGTGGTTTGAACTGCTCTTCCCTGACTTGATCTATTCAAAGGACTTGGAAAAGAAGAAAGGGTCTTGTCAGTCCCTGTCCTGTTTACGAGATCGAGATACATGGACTGGTTCAAAATTATTCTTTCTCTTGCTGGTGTGGGAAGAACTGCAGAAGACAAAGATTTGGAAATGTGGAGGCTGCCTGGTAGGATGCAGTGGTTCCTCAAACAGTAGGCTTAGCATGGGTCAATATCCAAATGGAAAATGTTTGCTTCTCCTTGTTTTCCTGTTGTTTTTTTTTTCTGAATATATAACTGCTTCTAATAGCATTTTGTTCTTCCCAGTCCTTTTCTTTTACAGGCTTTATAATAAACATGTAAGGTTCAAGTTATACACAGCACATTGCTTCTAGGTAATTTGTCCTGCAAATAGATGCCTTCTGCGTAGCTTGCTACTATGGCTAATACATCGCTATCTCAAGTAATTTGAATTAACTATTTTGGTGGGAAGTACTGACAAAGATACTGGTCAAAAATAACAATAAGGATGCTATTTCAATTTTTTTTTATTTATTTTTACCTGTTGTTTCAATTAGTAAATTGTAAACAGTGACTTCAGTCCTGTTCCAAGTATTCCTCCAGTTATAATATTAATGGACATAAACAGAAGTTTAATCCATCAGATTTGGTCATGGATTTCCCATTAAATTTGTCCCCAAACTGATTCAGCATCCCAGTTCTTAACAGCTCACTGAACATACCCAGTCAGTTGTAAGTGGTCTGTATACAAATTACTGCCGTGTTCAGCAAAATCCATATAATTGTTCCAAATCCCTGGGGAGAGTTTTGTTGAACTTTGCAAAACTGGGAGTCTTTGTTAGATTTGGATTTATTTTTCAGTGTCTTTTCAAGGAGAGATATTCCAGACCCTTTTTTTTTTCTAAAATTTACACGTTGTGGGCCTGGCATTCTTTGTACTTGCTCCGCTTTTACAGTAGTGTAAATTCCTTGACTTCATTAGCATTTCTCCTGATTTCTGTCTTTTATAGCATTTCATACAGAAGCAGCCGGTGAACTCAGTTTATTTGTAGAATATGAAATATGATTATCTGTTCTACTTAGGCTACCATATTTATTATTAGGTTTATAATCTAGTTTTTATTATTAGAGTAATAAAAATTAATGTTACCCTAAGAAAGTTACAATTTTTATCTATGTCCAGTAAGACTTATTATATGTTACAGCAGAAGATCTGGATCGCCAGTTACGCCTTGGTAGATCACTGCATATTTTTGTTTACCTTACATTTTTTTCTACAGATCAAAATTTCACATGCATAACTACTGGGATGGAAATCAAGAGGTCCTTATGGTGGATTTAGACCCTAGCACTTGCATATATTAAGACTGAATTATTTTGAATTACTGTCTTTCCCACCTTATTTTTTGTTGAATGAAGCCTGAGGACCACAGATACCCAGTACAGTATTTGGTAGCAAATTCCGTACGGAATTACTAGCATCCAAGTATCTCATGCTGTCATACCATTCAGATAACTGATCTGAATATTCGGTCTTATTTGGTTGGTCTGCTTTGTTCCTGATTCTTCTCACTTATCAGGCCTACAATATTTTGCACAAGTGTTTTTTCACATTTGTTGAATTATTGCTTGATTTAATTATTTTGTGGGCACTTTGCCTGGACTTGAGACAGATGAAGAAAAACCAACATACTAAATTAAAAGATCACACAGAATGGTTTTTAATACTGGAATTCTGACCCTGGTCTTATTTGCAAGCATGGCTATAATGTTCACAAGGTAAAAAACTAGCTTTCCATCTATAGCTTTCTCTCCTCGTTATTGGTTTTGGGCATCTGGTTTCAAGGTTGGTCTGAAATTTGATCTTACTCAAATTCTCTCAATGTGTTTCAGTAACATATGTCATTAATGAAGGGAGCTGGGTAACCGGTCTCACCATTGTTTGTAATTCAGCCTATGACAGGCAGCAGGAAAGCAGAACAGTTTCGGCCAGCCCCAATTAGGAAGACATGCCCAAGGCATAGGCTATAGCGTAAACAGAGATATGTCAGGCTCCTCCCTAGAAGAAAACCAAAAGTGTGTACTTGGCAGTGATGCTTTGCTTTTATTCTGAACAAGAAACCTGCCGAACAAAACAAGCTCTGTATTTTGATATTGGTATGGTTAACAGCAAGGACAAAGAAACATTCCCAATGAAGAGAAAGATAAACCGGAAAAGGATGATCTGTGGATTGCAGGTGCTGAAGTAACATTTATGCAAAATAATAACCTCCTAAATTAAAAATGTACAGAATTACGAAAGCATATTTTTCTCTAAAGGGAACATACTAAAATTATAAACACTAGTCTTTTGTGAGCAATTAGATATTCCCTTACCATGTTTCAGATCGTAATGCTGTGAACTGGGAAGATTCTTCTGAAGGAAACTACCATTCCACAACATGCCCTTACATGAAGAATAATGTCACAGAGACAATTCTGGAATTGAGCAAATTCTTCACAGCAAGAAGAATGCTTGCAATAGGTAATACATTAAAAAAGTAATATTTATCATTTCTGTTGAATCCTCAGTACGTGACATCAAAATGTTTAATAGGTGTCTGTCACCTTACAACCCTCATGAGATATACTTAATAATCATCTTATAGATTGGAAGTCTGAAGCATCTGGAAGATTAAGTAACTTTCCCAAGATCACACACAGATTTCTTGTTTTGTTATGACAGCAAGTGATAACCACAGCCAAGATTATTCCCAAACCACCTTACTTCCCTTCTCTAATAGCATATTACCAGATACATGGTTTGCAGGGTAAGGAAGAAGGAAAGACAGAGAAGGGAAATATGTGCAGGACTCTTCTATAAATTGAATTAATAAATCAAGCCCATCTTTATATAATTCTCGCTGTCCACTAACTTTACAAGAGAAAGTTTTTACGAATATGCCTATTTTACAGATGGGAAAACTGAAATAAAAAGTGGTTTGATGAAACTCATGCAACAGATAAATTTGCAGGGCTGGGAAAAGGAACCGAGTCTCCCAAGCCCCACGAGACAGGAATAATTTATACTCATTAAATGAGCTGGCATTTGCCCCGTTTCATTTGGCAATGCAATAGAGTGCAGAGGGAATGGTGTTCTTTCCATTAGGAATGCTTCGATGATGCCACTTTAATAGAAGAATGAAAAGGAATGCTGGACTTGAAGCATTGCCTAAGGTATAAGATTGGCTGTTTGAACTGAGCAGTTGGACAAAAAACCCTGGAAAACAATAGCAGTAGTAGTAGTATCTCAGCAATAGCTGCTGAGTAAAATTAATTTGAAATGTTGATGGAGAAAGTGTAGAGTTGAGGGGTAAATGCTGAAAAACGGTGTCAGAAACACCAGGGCAAAGGCTGGGAGAACTATGAAGATAGTGCGGAAAGAAAATCAAATTTACAGAAACGTAAGCGAGCACCTAATTTTCACCTGTAAGGACCAGCCTGTCTCTCTTCCTTTACATAGCTGGCCAGGCAATAAAACTCTTGAATTTTGTTCTTACAAAGGCAGGTTTATTACAAATTACATATTTTGTGAGCATGCATCACTTCAAATGGGGTAGAATTAATTATCTGCTATTTTTTACTTCACGGGCAGAACAATGTGAGAAAAGTAGAACTGAACTTGTGAGATAACCAAAGAATCTGCTGCTTTATGGGGTTTTCATATGGAAACAGGATCCTAAATTGGGCTGCAGCAGTTGTTCCAGTGACTAGGCTAGAGTAGCTCTATGAAATTGTTGTATTTTCACTAGGTAGCCAGTAGGCAACGAAGACATATTTGTCTCACATAGGCCTGTACAGAGATACCTCTGTATGCCACATATTTGCTTCTAGGTTGAGCTTAGCATATTCATTTAGAGGTATCAGATCACTAGCTAGCCTATTGAAATACATTTTTCCCCGTTCAGTAAAATATTATAATGTCTCTGAGAAGTATGGACTGGAATGCTGTGGGAAAGTATCAATGAGGATATGGTGAAGTTATGAAGACTTTGAGATGAGTCCATAGGACTGCTAGAAGAGATTTAAAGCTATATCTGTAGTTATCTACAGTTCTCTCAGATTTAGAATAACTGCTGATAATTTAGTTCTTATAAACTAGGTACAAAAAAAAGCCTCATCTGATTTCATTAACATTAAAGGGAGTTTCACTGTGGGTGACATTAGGATCAGAATGGGGCCTTGATTTAAATAGAACCTCAACAGAATATTTTCATACAAAGTCCAATAACAAAGAGAATAAGTTAATGGGAAGGGAAATTGAAGCAAAGAATATTAATGGTTTTAAAAGAAACCTAGGTATTTGTCAGGGGAAGGAAGACATTGAAAGGCAAAGAGAAAAAGAGGGAAGGCAGGATTTTGACCAGCCAAGTGGGCAGCAGGCGGTCAGATGTTACTACTTTGTTAGAACATTTTCTGTTTAAAAGAATTTTTTAGTTCTTGAATAATGGATTAGTCTTCTGGTATTCTTGGTCTGGAAAATTTGTTACTTTCAAGAAACTGTGACGTGTGCATCTGGACTGCTTGTAAATTGCCTCCCAAAGCACAGCATTTCTCTGTTAACTCTTATGAAAATTAGTTTGTGTATTTTGACTCGGCTACTCTACAAGAAGCAGCTGGTAAAATGATTCCAGAACACTTCTGATGTAAGAAGACGATGTTGCTGTGGTAGCTGTTGGCATTCTTAGATCCTCTTTTTCTCATTGCTGTTCTTGTGGTGTTGGTAGTTAGTCTGATGCTTCTATGTGACCCTAGATAGCGTCTTATTTTAAGGACTCATCCGTCCGAATTAGAAACCAACCACAAAATCCGGGGCTCTTGTTGTAAAATATAATGAACAGTAACAGAGATCAAATACGCATTTTCCCATCGCTTCATTTACATTTGGGCTAGGTCTGACAGGTATTTGTGTTAGTTTCAGTTGCTATATTGTCTCCTGAGTCACTTTCAATTGCTACATTGTCTGGTGGAGAAGGCAGTGCCCTATGAGGTGTAGTTAGACTTCAGTTCTGTATGTGAGTATCATTGATTTCACTGCAGGAAGGAAGGAAGGTGTTATGAGGCCTGTCTAATCTACCTAGGCATTTAAATGATCTTTATCAATGTAATATCCGAGATCCTCATATTTAAGAAAACAAAGCAAAACAATCTGCCTTGTTAATGTTCAAGGCTCTGGTTTGTTTAGAGACAGATCATTGCACTTCAGTTGTCAAACAGAACATAGACTTTGGCTTGCTAATCATTGTGTCAACCCCAGTATTTTTCTTGGCATGTCAGCTGTATGCTCCGTATTAATGAATAAACTATTATGACACTCGGCCAAAAAA
Source organism: Leptodon cayanensis (assembly GCA_027564655.1). Lineage (NCBI taxonomy): Eukaryota > Metazoa > Chordata > Aves > Accipitriformes > Accipitridae > Leptodon > Leptodon cayanensis. The sequence continues at coordinate 24,631,354 of JANXJC010000021.1, read as the reverse complement.
TAGCTTTCTGTATAAATCAGAATTGTGAGCACTTCATGCCAGTAGTGCATATACCATAATGTACGTCCCAGTGATGCACGTACTATACACCTGTAGCTTCTGAGTGGTCTATATATGCTGGTGCACAGTACATCAGTTCAAGCAGATGTACTCCATGATGACAGAAAACTGTTCTTGGGTCAAATTTCATCCAGGTGTTTTCCCTGACACTGATGAAGATTACTGCAAATGATTAGAAGTAGGTATGTTTTAGTAAATATGATGCAGAAGAATCAGTGAACTTGTATTTAGGCTTACCATGAGGAAAACTTGTTTTTTCTCAGATTACCACAGTCAGTTTCACATTTAAGATTAAAACCAAAAAAGTTTCATGAAAATTGTAATTATTTTAAGTCACGTATAATTATATTAATAGAAAGTACATTTCTTGCATAGTAAGTTTACGAGATGGAAGGACAAAACATACTACTTTCATGGTGAAGGAATTGTTTGCAGTTTATTCGTAGAGCTTTCAAATGGGTATTCCACCGCAGGTTTGGTAAAAGTTCAGTTTGATTACAAAGTTGATTACAAAGTCATTGTGTGCGTTGAACTGAATTATCAGGTGACAGACTGAGCTTACAGCATGCCTTATTTTCATGATAATGAAAATGGAAAATCATGCATAACTGAATTAATTTTAATTTTTACCCATTCATGGTTTTTCCACATCTTCTTCAACTTGCCAGACACACGACACATTAGGATTTATACATTATATTCCAACTGTTTTTGAAAAAAATGTAAAATTAAGAGGTATCTGGCAGCAGTTAGTGCAATATATTTCATTTCATACATTTCATCAATGTGAGTTCCACAATGATATATTTATTGATCACAGGCCCCCAAGGCTACTGATTACTCTGCCTTTTTTGAAAGTCAAGGAAGACATGGAAGTTTTTTTGCAAACTAATTACTATAATATTGGGACAATGCTAGGTCATTTATGAAACATGTTCTGCACTCTTTGTGGCTGCTCATATTCCAGCCAGCTGACTCAAGTATCAGCAGTTTTTATTCACCTCTGACTCCACATGTTTTGAATTTTAACTTCTGTGGCATATTCGGAACGAAAGAAGAGAACAGAGTAAATGTATTTCTGCATTCTGAAATTATTTAATTTTCAGTTAAATAGTTTAATTGTATAGTCCCTGTAGTGGCAAAAAGCCAGAAAATCAACAAGTATGACATTCTTGACTCAATATACACTTTATTCGTCTTTTCTGCTACTCACCTCTGTTGCTCTCCCATCTTGATTCTCTTAGCTGATCAAGGTATGTCCTGTTTAATGGCTGTATGTGCTTTAAGAGTTGATTTAGAATTGGGATGCTAGTCATAAATTACATGGTATCCATTATGTTCGACTGATATTATACGGGTCAGTTGTGACACTTGTTACATACTGAAAAAGGAGTATTTGGAAAATTTGGAAAATCACCGGGGAAGTGTGATCTAGAGACATGCCAAACCAGATGCTTGTGTCTCTTCTCAGCCTACTGAGAACTTCAACCTCCTCTCCACCTTCTCCCTCTCCTGCTCCCTTTTCTTCCTCCCATTTAGTGACTGCTGCTTCAGCTGCATTGACAACCCTTTGATCAAGGTAATTTTCTCTCCCCATCTGTAAGTGATCTGCAAGGTACCTTCTTAAGAAAATCCTGATAACGCCACAGAATGATATAGCATCTGCAGGTCACCAGAGATGGTGATTGTAAGACAGTTTTAGAAAACGGCTGAGGAATTTAATGGATTAAAATGGGCCATTGTGATCATCCTTGCTGACCTCATGCTCCAGAATTTCATCTTTAATTAGCTATGTATCAAGATTTATAATGTGCAACGAAGAGTAAATCTTTCAGAATCTTTAATCCTGAATTTTTGTCCTAAATCATAGAAAGTTTATGACAACTTTAGATAGAATTTGTTGCATCTGAGCCAACTACACTCATCTTCTACCTCTTTTGAGAGTTAATATTCCATTCCTACTGTTAAAACTATCTAAATGACAATGTGTAGAACCATTTTGTCCTAGTCATGGTAATATTACTCAGGCTTCCAAACAAGCTTTACCTTCCTCAGTCACTGTAAGTCCTCTATCTCTCTCAGTTCTCTTTCCTAGGTCTGTCTTCAAATCATCATTCATTCACATGCCTAGTCATCCTCTTACCTGTTTGGAAGTTGACCGTGTCAAAAATATTATCAGAACATGTGGACACTGGAAGTTGAAAGTGTGGGGAGCTAAGACTGTTTATGCAAAGGAATAGTGAAAAAAATGATAGCATTTCACAAGGGAACTTTTGTGTATTTCCTCTACAAAGGTTAGCAAGGATGTTACTGAAATAACCTTTCGTAGAAAATGTATTTGTGCTGTGGCTCCGAAGTAACTGTATCAAATCTGAAAGCCAAGTTCTAGTGCTTAAGTGTGAAATAGAAAAGTTGTAGTCCTGCTTGAAGTGTGAATCTCAGTGCATTCATAACTGTGGTGTCACTACTGGAACTTCCATAGTATTTATATAATGTACATTTCAGATGCATACTTAGCACTGTGTTCCCCTCAGTCTTGCTTTTGTAAGATTTGATCTAACCTTCAGTTTTTTGTTTTTCTTAACCGTTGTACTGCGTGTTGCATATTGCTTGTCTACTATCAATTCTTTATGAAGTGTTGGTAAGAAACTAATGACTGAAACATAAAAGCTAGAAAAAGGTCCATAGGTAGTGTATCTACGAATGCATGCTATTTTACTATCACCTGATGTTAGATTATTCTTCGGTACAAACCAACCATATCAAGGAGTGCACAACCAAGTTTGGCTTCAAAATCTTACAATTGCTTTTTCAGCCCTTCTCACTGGTACATATGCAAATGCACATAAAAGATTTATTGCATGATGGCTGGAAAAGCCTCAGCTTAACTCCCTGTGTAGAATTGCTCCTAAACTTAGTAGGAATCTTGTACTTCAAGGGTACACATGAACCTTGCAAAGCTTTTACTGGAGACATAACTGCTGCTTAGGGGAATGTTGCCCAGCTTCTCTATATAGTGGCAGGACTTGTAAGCATAGAGGACACTTTAAACAGAACTGGTCTTCTCATCTCAAGCTGGTTTTTATATTGAGGTGGCACATAAATCGGATTTAAATTGCTCATTGTTTAAAAAAAAAATTTAAAAAAATCTTTCTGCAGGTCAGATAAAACCTCTGTAAGATAATTAAGCGCATTCAGGAACGTGCTCATCAGCTCACCATCCGCTCCACCGCAGTGCATTTTTAGGATGTCTGAGGGCTTTTTTCTCCTTTTTTTTTTTTTTTTTTTTTTTATGATCAATAAATTTGATGAGCCAAAGGAAACTGTAATAACC
>JANXJC010000021.1:24602334-24625313 GCA_027564655.1 Leptodon cayanensis | reverse complement strand
GGGTGGATTCCCCTTACGAGGCGGTGGGCGCTTTTCCAGCTTGTCTTTCGGGTAGTTCCTGCTGGCTGTGCGCTCCCCCGGCCTTCTAGGTTCTTGCTTTTTTTCTCCAGGCTCTAGATTCAAATCTGAGGAGGGCAGAGTTTGACTTTAAGAGGGCTCTGTTTCTTCCCTAGTGCTTAACGTGGAAAAAAAGAAGGTTGCCGTCTTCCTTATCTAGGGTTGCTGTCAGCATCCTGCTGCAATGGTGTGTGTCAGCTGAGCCCGCTGGCTGGACGGGCTTTGCGTGCTCCCAGGGGAGAAGGGCTCTCGGGGTACCAGAAAGGATGCGTTGCAGGCTCCCCGGTGCAGTTCCAGCACGCTTCTGACATTACGTTGAAGTGAAAAAGGAACAAAAGAAGTATTCTTTGGTTTCCACGTACATTAAATTATGAATGGTTTCTTCACTGTGGAGTAGATGCTGTGCCAAGCGTAATGGTTTTATGATGGTTTTGTGATGTGGGATTGTGATTTAATAAGAAATTAGCTGACATCCCTAAATTCATATCATATGGTGCCATAGGCCATCTGATCAGCATTATACCGTGGTACCCTAGTTGGAACCACAGCCAAATCTAGATGGAGGAGGTGAGGTGAGGAAGAGTCAGTACTATCCTCAAGTTTCTAGCTCTTCCCGGCTTTAGGCTACTATCTTATTTGTTAGCTTTATTTATTTTACCCACAGTCTTATTTAAATTGGCACACTAACTATCCGAAGTACTTCTTCAACTCCACTTTACACCTTTAAGTTAAGCTTCACGCTAATTTCAGGACAGGATTTAGAAATGGAACTTCATAATTAGAAGCAAAGCTGATGATTGGGATTCAGCTTGTAATACTGTCTGCATAGTGTCCTTGCAGCAAGAGACGTGCTTTTACTCCTTGTAAGATGCGATTGGTCAGTTTTAATATGTATTTCCTTCTCTAGTTGGTGGAGGTTGAAACTTCTTTTGTACTAATTTTTAATGGCTCTTTTGCTTAGACAAGCAGAAAAGTATACAGTAAGAGCCAGGCAAAGAGAAGTCAACCTGAAAGTTTGTTGGGCTGTGTTAGGAATCGGGCTCAGTTTCCAGAAGTTATAATTTTATAAGCAAGTAGATATTGAACATTCCTAAAGTTTTGTTTTGGTCTATGTGAGAAGGACTTTTTGCTTTCCTTTTGGTAGAAGAGACATTATCAAGGCAACAAAATTGTTTCTATTAGGCATAGTCCTGAAAGTGCCTAGGCTTCCAATGATTAGCTCAGATTTTTAAGTGCGGTTAACTTCGGTTTGGTCTGGCCTCAGACCAAGGGCCTTACAGGTCTGAAGTATCGGTAAGCTGTGGTGCCAGGTTCTCTATCCTCCGCTCGAAGTACTGCACACATTGGTAACATGTATATTCATAACGTAAAGGACAAAGGCTTCTTGTGATTAAAGTTTACTTTATCAGTGTAGATCACATTTTGATGTAAGCCCTTAAAAATTCTAATTGATTAATGAGTTTCAGATGGTGGTTCCCCTCCAGTGCCCCTCCCCCTGCTCCTAACATGTACAGTATGCTCCAAGTTAATCTGGGAAAGCTCCAGAAACCTTGGGCTAAACTGGTTGTGGTATAGTTTATAAGGATAATAAAATAACTAGAAAAATTGAATTTCCTTACAAAAATATGCTTGCTGCATTTGTGAGCTTATGTTTTATCTGCTTGTTTATAGTAGTGAGAAAAGTAAGATTACAGATATATGTGTTTAGGATGATGCAGACAAGAATGACCTGTTGTTTCTTACAGAAGGGAAAGCTCTGCAATAGGTCTTGAAGAGGAGCTATGCAATGTAGTAGCAGAATCACTTTAATAGTGATTGTGTTTGGTTTTACATATATAAAAGGGGAAAATGAGAGTGATTACTGTTCTGTAGTAAACTGGAAATGGCAGGTGGTAAAGACTGACTGAGTGACATCTACTAGTGAGTGACAGGTCTCTGTATTTTTTCCTACTGCTTCTTTTAATCCATTTTAAGGATTTCAACTAGGGGAGCTTTCATGGTTTCACTTGGGGAAATTATTCCACTGTCTAGCAGATCTCACCATAGGGAACAGTTTCCTGACATTAAAAATATCAGTTACAGAAGTTGTTAGTTACCTCTGTGGCTCTCAAAGGAAGACATTCATATATCGCCCCCCCTGCCATTTCTGCATATATATGTGTATATACACATATGTATGTATATGGGTGAGGGGCTAGAAAAACAAGAGCAGCCTTTAGTCTGTGGACTAATGCTATACTCTCCAAATTTGAAAAATGTGCCAACACTGAGACAGGAAAACTGAAATCAGTTTTCAGATGTGAATGTATTTATGCTTGGATGTGCAATGTGTGTAAACTTGCATATGTTAAAGTGGTGGTTGCAAGTATGGGTCCCAAAGTGTGAGAAGCCTCATTTCTGCTTGCGCAAATGAGCGTTTTGTTGCTGCAACTTAATGTGTTTATGAGCATTGAATCTTTTATTTAAGCCTCTTTTGCACCCAACTTGCAGTTACAGCAAGTGAATGCTTCACGCTGTCCACTTAAACTCCAGTAAAGTTTCAAAAGTTCTGTTCTTTTCCATCTGCTTGAGGTGATTAGAACTAGCAGGGAGATCCAGCAGAGACCCTTGCCAGATACTCATGAGCTCTGTTCTGGCTTTTGATCCTCTGTCTCCTCTCTTTCCAGGATGGCCGCTTTCCAATAGCATTACCTTCTCTCTAAGACAGCAGGAGATTGTCTGCAGTTATAGCTGATACCCCTCTGTCAAAGCCAATGTGCAGTCTAGTGCTCAAGCTCCAGTTCCTTCAGAGAAAACTGTTGCTGCTCTTGTCTAAGTTGCTGTCTGCTCTCTCTACCACTGGCAGTAAAGCTATTGCACAGTTGCATACATGATGTTTTGTTTCTTCTACAACTGATAGCTAATGTGCGTCCTCAATCATATTACAAGAGACCTCATTTCACAAGCATAAACCCTGCTTATTTAATTCTACGAAGGTTTTATGAAATAGAGTCTTGGAACCCAGTGTCCAAGGCACAGTTATGCCATCTTCTGTTCCAGTTGTTCAAACTTTGTAGAGCAACTAGGCCACTGAATTGGCATACGTGCAAATTTTCAGTCCTGGATAACTCTGGTTTGGCAGCCAACTGAACAGAGCCAGTCAATTAGCTTGCCTGCTAGGCGATAGTACCGGGGGGTGGGGGCCAAAACAGATGACTGTTGCACAATGTCACAGTCAAGCTGGTGTGGCGCAAAAGGGACATCATGTAGGACCTTTGCGTCAGAGAGGATTTGATTGATCTCTGCACAGAGTTCTGCATTTGCTTTATGACTTATCTTTTTTTCCCTCCGTAGACACTTTTAACATATTTTTATTTTTTTCCAACTGAATACTAATACAAAGAAAAAGGCTTGTTTCACTGGATACTTAATATCTATCCTAATACTTAAACCAAGTCATAAAGAGCAAGTGACTCTGTAAGACTTCCTCATCCTTGACCTGGAAGGATTGTATCTAGGACCAAGTTAAAAGGAGTGGTTCAAGCCTCCTTTTGTTTGCGCACTAATGCGCATGTAATTAGGAGCCAGGCTGAAGGACAATGAAACTCATGTAGCACAGAGAGCACTGCGTAGTCAGCAGCTACTCAGTATAAGCCGTTATGTATATGTGCTGGAACTGGATGGGTAATCTGGAGTAAGAATTTACTGTTTTGTATGATTAACTCACAGGGTAGAGCATGTGTATTTTCTGTGTATGCGTATCTATGCATACATGCACCCGTTTATATATATATATTTACTATATAGAATAATTTTTTTCCTCCAGATTATACTATTATTGCAATTTTACAGGTAAGGAAAGTGGTTGGAATAGGAAATGGAATCGAATCCAAGCATCTGCAACTGTGAGTGCCTAACTGCAGCCAGTTTTACTTTCTGGATTAACGGTCTTTGCCTCCTGTGTGTTTTGAATACAGAGTGTATCATTCTTGAATCCTTTTGTTCTATCAGTTAACCCCAACGAAAGCCAGTGGAATTACAGAAGATTACTTGTTTGATTCTCATTGCTTTCACCTTATGATCACTGACAACAATCAGCAGATAGTGTAAGTTACAGTGCTGGCAAAATACAAGCGGTGAGCTACAATACACAGAAAACTAAATGTCCTACTGTAAAGCAAAATAAAAACTTCACTGTTTGGTAGAAGCAAGCAGAGAGAAATATAACCTTTTAGTGTGCTGAATCTGTTACATGTCACTGGGTGTACTGTAAACTATCCCACACTGAATTCTGCAGCTAGACAATAAGTCTAAGAATTTGAGATGTCGTCCTCTTATTGAGAGAGGTGGAAAAAAAGGCAGTGCTGCATAAATATGACCTGTAACAAAACAGTAATGAAAAGTAGTTAAAGACCTTTCCTTGTCTGCATTTAGAATAGTAGGGGGAAGAAGTTGCTTTTTGAGGAACAAAGCATTTGGAGGTAAGTTTTGAAAATGCTTCTGCATATCACATCAGCCTCAACAGTTTATAGAGAAGCGTAAAATTCTACAAAGTATTTGATGTGTTTGTGTTGGCTAGTTTTTAAGAGCTGTATATATGATGATTTGATGTTGCTGTTAGAAAGTAGTGAGATTAGGAAACCCAATATTTTTTGGCTACTTTGTTCATACCTCGTGTCTGCCAAAAGGAAAGGATGAAATAGTTGTTGGAGCCAAAGAGGCTTGCCTGAGCTGTGGTGATGTATCCTGGAACGCTGCTGGCTCCTTCTGTGGCAAGTTAGTCCATTTCTGTGACCACATTCCTCACTGCTAAATTGTCAATAAACTTTTCTCCAGCTCACCAGAAAATAAATATGTTAAGACACTTTAAGGAGGTGAGTTGATGGTATCTGAGAGAAGAATCAAGAGCCTGGCCTTTACTACAGGTAGAATCTTCAAAAGGGTCTTGAAGGAGCTTAGGACCCAGCTGCTGTCACCTTCACCTAACTAACTCAGTTCAGCTTCTTCACAGATCCCAGCTAGTATGTGCTGAAGTTTTAATAGTTAATGTATGGGCTATTACAATTGATGAAGTAGATGAACACTTTAATGAAGCTTAGGTACTTCAGCACCGAAGTATCGTGGAGGCTTAAGTTAAACTTGGAAGTTCAGCAGCAGTCAGTGTTTGCATAAAGAATAATTAAGATTTTGATAGCTTCTGATGCTTGCATTTTGATAACTGACCCACAATATCACTTGCAGAATTTGTGACGGGAGCTACAGGTAACAAATAGTGCTCTGCTTCTTGAGGGCTGATTTTTTTATTCTTTTAGTTTTAAAAGTTCACGGTAGGAATTTTGTTGCTTTGAGCCTGACAAAGTATTTTACTGAAATGTAGGGCAGGTTTTCAGAGGAATAGCGGGGAAGGGGAAAATTAATTTCTTGCACAAACGAAATTAAAGAAAACTTACACAAAGGTAAGATTGGATTGTATGTGATTCTTCAGGGTTCTTATCAGTGGAGACTCTTCATCAGGATTAACTTTCTCATTCCGCAGTCCTCACTTTGCATGCCTGCTTCACAAATTAACCCATACATTATTGTTAATTCAGGGCTACTATTTCAAGCAGACCTAGCCCCAATATAGAGATGCCTGAATCTTTTTCAGCCTCTAGAGATGTTTTGTCACCTGTCTATCTGCCTTTCCTCATCTTTCCCAGTTTCCCATTCTGAGAACCTGTGTCCTATTAAAACTACGTTAAACTCAGAATACCCTTCTTGTCTCTGGATCTTCTCTCTTCTTACTACCACAGTTAGTATGGAGCTGAAGCACCCATGCATCCTCCGAAATCAGAGCTCTTTCTTCTCCCACTTTTCTTCCTTCAGTGAGTCTCAAAAGTTCCCTGAGACCTTTACCCAGCCTGCTTGCTGAGTTTTATGAAACAAGAGGTAGGTCAGTATGAAGTGTATTTAAAGACAGCCCTGTATTTTAAGAGACTAACTGAAGTAACATCTCAAATCCCTGAATCCTCTGCTCTGCGTCTCCACAGCGATCAGGCTGAAGCGTAAACAGACTGCTGTGCTTGTTTCACAGACTGATGGGGAAACCCAAACTGCCTCCATGGAGCTGCTCCAGAAGTCTTCCCTCTCTTTTGTCTAGTCTTAAAGAAATGCAACTTTCAGACCTTAGAATTACTTCAGCCCCACCAGTGGCAGCAGCCTGTATCCTATCTGGCTGGCTGTCAGGCATATTATAATGTTGTTGATTATTAATTAGCTCCAGGTTTCATAAGGCACTTAATATGCGTGGTCTTGGAAGTCACAAGGTAGGTGGATGCTTCCTGAGGGGAAGGAAAAATATGTTGTCTCTGTAGTTTTCCTCTTAACGCAACCCAGCTCCGTGTGTGTGCCATGAGTTATACTCCTAACAGGGCAGACCCTGCTTAGGGTCCCATGATGAATGTTGCTGTGTGCATCCTTGAAATATAAAATTACCAAATAATTTAAGTTGGAAGGGACCTCCAGGGGTCATCTAGTCTAACCCCCTCCTTAAAGCATGTATGAACTGTGAAATTATTTCCAGTGAAGAGGTGCAGTGTCTAACTGGTTCCTTTAGTATAATGGTGCTTCTTTTTTCAGGTATATTTTTCCAATCTGTATGTCAAAAGAAGCAAACTGCAGGATTTTGTTTCCTAAACATTTAGATATATAGGTGTTAATAAACTGAAAAATTGATGCCAAAAAATGATGTATTTTTACTTTGCTTGATTTGTGTTTTGTATATGAAGTGAACATTCAGGAAGGCGACCTTTTCTTTTTATTACTTTTTTACTCATATCATTTCAGAGGTGATTCAGGAGAATAAACTAGTTTCAGTTCTGGTTCTCGCCATATCAATGGGGTTTATAGACTCCAGAAATCAGTAAAAAAAAAAAAAAATATTTTAAGGCTTTTTTTCTGGGAAGAAATTATATGACATAGGTGTTTATACTTGACTTTTCCCATATAATCTTTGAAGACAAGGGGGTGTCAGTTACCCATCTTGCCTCTGCTTCCATCCAAAATGAAGTGGTGATTTGAAGAACTAAATTGCATGGTTCTGAGTGACTTAGAGCAGCTTTAAATAAACTGTCATTGTAATTCCTTAGCTGTTAGTATCATCTAGTCCAAAGGAATTTGTTTTGAGAGTGACATTCCAGACTGATTTTTGCAGAGTTAACAGCCTAATTCTCCCTCCACTCCCTCGCATCCCACCCCAAATGAACAGGTATGATTTGGATTTAATCAACCAGGAAACCATAAATCCAAACTGACATTTTCACGAAGTCAGTTTTCAGAACAGAGCTGTGTTTAAATTACATACTTCAGTCTGCCTTAAACTCCTCTGCTTTCAAAGGAACTTTGATACATAAGGATTTTTTTTTTTGTTAGAAAAATGCAAAATCTACTGATAATTCAGAAATGTACAAGGGAATCAAGTCTTTTTTATGTTTATTTTCCCATGTCCCCAACTGAAAAAATTGTCTAATTTCAGTAAGAAGTATATTGGTAGTGAAAGCTGTATCTATCTCAAGGGCAAACCAGACTTCAGGATTTGGGGTGAGGTACTCTCAGCAAGAGCTTAAGCAGATGATTTTGCGAACAAGGAGTTTAGTTACTCAGGATATGGTTAAAATACACAAGCTTGTTTTAATATAAGCTTTAAAATATCCCAAATAGCATTTAATATATATGGAAATGTCAGTTACAGCACAATTTTATGGAAAGCAATTGCTTTTTACATTCAGTAAACATTTTCCTTTTTTTGGCAAAGGAATTGTTTTCAGTATTCTTGTTGTTCCAGGCCACAATGGAATAGTATAACAAATTGTTCTTTTGTGTTGTTGTTTTTAAAGCCACAACTACCTCTTATCTGACTTGAAAGGTATGCAAAGGACAGAAGGGAACAGTGTTTGCGGAGTATCCTAAGCTGAAGCCAGTTGACTCGTATAACCTCAGTTGGTGTGGATCACCCAGTTGACAATATGCAAAGAACTATTCCTTATGGACCTCCCACCTCCAGTTAATGTCTGTCTAGTGCCGCCTATGTAAGACCCTGTGACTGCTAGTTGGTGTGACCGGGCTTTCAGCAGGCTACAGCCTACCAGGCAAGAAAGTATCTCGGCTCGTTTCTGCGAGCATTAGGATTCAGCATAGGAATTTCTTTTCAGAGGGAAAAATAACCTTCTTTCCTTAGCATGCTTCTGCCACAGATGGGGGAATTAGTCCTTCAGGAGCAGAGATATAGGTCCGGTGGGCCTAACGTCTCTGACTGCTGCAAGACTCGCAACACTTAACTAATATTTAACACATGACGTATGGTCTTACCTGAAACTAAAGTTTCAGTATGTTGTTACTGAAGCAGAGGAGTATTTGTGGAAAAGGTGGAAGTGGGAAGTGTGGGTGACCAACACTAGCTGTTGTGCTGCTTTCTGAAGAAATAATTTTATTCAGTAAATATATTTGGTATGGGTTTTTTCTTTAATTATTCTGAAACTGTAGAATAGACTGACTCCTTTTGGTAGCAGCATTTGTTAATTGTTAGTAAGTTTGCTGTAGTAGTGTAACTCACTTGTTCCCGTGCTTTTCTTGGGCCTGATCCAAAAATCTCTGAAGCTTTCCATTTATTTTGAATGGGTATTGGATCAGGCACCGTAGTGAGTTGTTAGCTTTGTGTAAAATGTTTATTTTGATTTGATTTTAATAATTCCTTGCAGAATATTTGGTTATGTGTTGGCAACGTGTAGCTTGGTGAGTACAAATGAACTTGACATTTATCTGTATGATTTAATCACTTGCGATGTGCTCCATTAACAAAACAAAACTTCGGTCATTGATGTTGTATTCATGTGTTGAATCCACATCTGCTTGTCTGACATCTGATTTCTTAGAATCATAGTTACTATCTTCTACAATTCTAAAAAGAGAACCTGTGAAACTAGATTTGGTATAATGAAGTAATTTTTTTTTTCCCCCCTATATATATATATAATAAAACAGGTACGACAAGCGGATAAGCAATGTGCACTGCTCTGAGCCCGAAGGCACGTGGGCCTGGCCTCTCTGATATGCATCAATACAGTCAGTGGCTTGCAAGTAGACACGAGGCCAACTTGTTGCCGATGAAAGAGGATTTGGCCCTGTGGCTTACAAACCTACTGGGTAAGATACAATAAGATGGAATGCAGATACTGGGCAGTAAAAGAACTCTATACGCTGTTAGCTGGGAATTCGGCCCTTCAGACTTCTTTGCGTTTCAAAAATAAAGGTAGTTATGATTAGGTAGCTACCACCACACACAGTGCAACTGTTAGCAAGGTCAGAAAAGCTAATAAGTAATTTGCCTCCACAGTGTTTCTGTGAGTAGCATGATGGAACTTTATTATTCATTTCATGTTTCTTTTTCTTCACATTTTCTTTTAAATGTTCTTTTGCTTGTGTTTTCTGTATTAATACCATTAAGCTGAATGGTGCTAATTACTGCTATCACCTATGTATTCCATTTTTATTGGTAGGCCCCCTAAAGAGTATGGGTATACTGTCTTGAATGGAAGGAGCCATTAAATAGTTCTTTGCTGACCAAGCAGTCCAGAGATTGAGAGCTGCCACCCAAGGCAATGCACGCTAAGAGTTGTGGAAGCTTGTTGCATAGAGGGGTCTGAGCTAGCGGCTGCAGCTGGGACCTGGGGATTTACTGGTTGCAGCCATATGTCTTGGTGTGTGAAGCCAAAACATGTTGTTGATGAAAGAGGATGCATACCAAAAGCCAAGAGAAAAATCAGGTACACATGAAGAGGAGCAAATGAGAGTGTGTCCCTGGCAGGAAGGAGAGAGACAGTTCTTTGGGATATACGACTCATTCAAGAAGGTGGAATTTATAAACTATGAGCCAGGAAATAGTATGTTGTTTGTTGAGAACATTCAGCGGAAAATGGCTTTTGTGTGATCTCTGTAAGTCCAAAGGATTCTATCGAAGACATACATGACTTACGCAGTACCTCATCCTAAGGGAAACATGCCAGCCGTTCCTCTCATTAAACAAAAAGGAGAAAATATTTCAGAGGAGGTGATGTTTACATGAAACTTTTGTTGATGTTTTTTTGGAGGAAAATTTGGATGAGCGTTTTTAAATTTGGTGCGTGTGGTTTTGGGGCTTTTTTTCTGGAAGCCTGTTCTGGTGAGACGTAGGCAATGTCTTATCTTGGCAAATGCTGTAGCTGAACCAACTCAGTGATATCACACAATAATAGAGTATATCTAGTGCCTTTCATCTGTGTATTCTAGCTTGCTGTATTTCCTCTTTTTTTTAAGAGGAAGGGAAGTATCACTATGTTGAGAGGTGTAGTCAGTAAGTACAATGTCAGTAGAATGCAAGAACACAGTATTTTGTAGGTAGGCGGTACCCATTGTAGAGTTGGAATAGTTGTGAATCCACAACTGCAAAAGTGGCACTTGTTTTAAATTACATCTTTGTGTGGTACTTCCATTTAAATTAATGAGTTTTGAATATAAAATTGTCTAGGCGATGCCAGAACAAAATCCAGCAATCTTGACTTCTCGTTCCAGTTACCACAAGATAGCAATCCAAAAGACTGCTTTTTGAATTAGAAGCAGCACATTCCATTAAGGATTTAATATATTGTTTAAATGTTTTAAACAATGAAGTTTTAGTGAGCCACTGTAAAACAAATAGAAGCTTGTTTGCAGTTCATAACTGAGTTCTCACAGTGACAAGTTTAGGAATGAGGTCACTTTTTTAGCAAGAAAGTAGCAACCAGCAGGAGGTTCTGAAATGCCAACTATAATTAAAAATCTGATTTTTCATATGGACACCAAATTCTGCACTGCAGAACTAAATGGGCACAACCTTCTTTTAATTAAGCAGGATACACAGTTCACTTGCTTAATGTGTTCCCCCACACCTTCTCACACCAACCTCTTCTTTTCTCAGAGTTTGTCCTCAAGAACTGAAATTATGGTGACTTGTTAAACTGCTTTGAATTCCTGTGCAGACATTGTTATTCAAATTAATAATTCAATTAAGTTAAAATTTGCATTCAAAATAAATTAAGTGTAACTGAATTAAAGTAATTAATATTCATATAAATATATTAACTCAGAATTCATATTTGGTTTAATTACTTTGTAATTTAGGTTAAATTTAATGAGAGGAAGGATGCATGAGCATGTTGCTGTAAGATAAAATAGGTATGAATTTATAGCGTGCTGTTACCTTGTAAAAACCTGTTTGTTCTCTCACTTTTCAGCATTCAAAAGGGTATGCAAGACTCTTTTGTTTGTTTTGTTGCGGGTTTTTTTCCCTCCATGGGAGAAATAGTGTACTTTGCATTAATGGTTAGTAGATTTTCATGTGCATGGATGTGCAGATAACACAGAGCAGATAATATTGTCTGTATTCACACCCTAGTTTGCTCTGTGCTATAACTTGTGTGGCCTCATTGTAAGTGTCTTTGTGCCAGTTTTAATGTAATAGGCTTTCTCAATTTATAAAGAACATTAATATGCATTCCAGATTTTGCCATGTTGCTTCATGTTTTGTTTTACCTATATTTTGTTCATTTGTGCTATGATTCAACAAGGACACGTAATCTTTTCAACAAAATGTAAATTTAAAAAAAAATAATAGAAAGTATTTTAGGCGAGAATAGTTTGATCAACTATTTGATCAACTGATGATGTTTTTGGAAACTTTTGTGGAGAGGCAAATATGTCCTGCACACTTGTGTTGCTGGAAGTTAAAGTGGTGACAGTTTTGCAGCAGCAATGCCTGGTGTGGGTTTGAAATTACAAAGTGGAAAACATTGGAAGGATATTGTGCTTTATAATATGAATGAAGGGGTTTGGTATTAGATAGAAATTAGGCATTGCTAGAATTTGACCTTACCCAAGTGATAAATGGGAAGACTGACATACGTGGTGCAGCTGGAAAATAATGCTGTAAGAATTTTGAACCCTGAGACTTCAGACATTTTATTCTAATTTAGCATGGACATTGTTGCGGGGGCTTTTTTAGTAATCACTAGTACTTTTGTACGCATTTTGCTAATTATTTTTGGAACCATGTCAGAGCAACTCAGAGCTTCTGAGAGGACAGTTTGTCATTACAGCTCCATTGCTGAATAGATTTTAGCTGCCTGTATTCTGGGGGATGGAAAAAGGACATTGCAGATAAAATCGATGTGTCAGATGGGATTAACTCATACAATATTGTACGTTATAGCATTCTCAAAGTGGGACATGTCAGCATTGCGGGCATTGGTGTTTGCATGCTGGAGAGGAAGACAGGAGCTATGGATGTCGTGTCTCTTACCCTCGCTTCCCTCTGCTGAGCTGTGGTGCCTCAGTCGAGAGATTCGTGCAGTAGCAAAGTTAAGGAGATGTGTTGACCCAACTGTCTTGCAAATCATGATCATCTCTCAGCCTTGTTCTTATTATGTATAGAGCCAGTGAAGTACTCGACAATGCTTTCACTGCTGACACACTCCAAATTTGGTAGGTTATGTATATACTTGTTTTAATGGAATGCTCTTGTGGATACTGAAAACTTCTGTTCCACCTTGAGCAAGCTTCACGTGGGAATTGGCACAGTTGGGCCATAGTAATCTTCTAGCAGAGGCAAAATAGCACTTGGAAAGCAAAGAGGGTTTGCTTCTCTGCTGTACTCTCGAATCCTGTCTGGTTTTCTCTTGTGTGTCTGCCGAAGCAAAAGGGCTGACATCAGGTGGACTGGGCCTTATTACCAGTCTGTAGTTTAGAACAGGTACAGAGGGATGGTTCCTCTGCTTCCCCTTTGGCTATTGTGTAGAGCTCTGATCTTTTTTTCCCATTCCCAGAGCCCATTTACCAGCTGCAGAGGGTTATATTGTCGCTTATTCCATCCAGGTTCATTTAGCGCATGGGACCACAGAATAGACCTGTAAGATGTGCCTTGGGCATGTGTCTGGGCTCCAAGGTTTCAGTGCTGAGGCCTCTTCCTAACAGAGCTTTCTGGGCTTCAGAAGCTCATAGGTAAGGAGTTGGAGAATGTAAGATGGCAAGGAATTGGACATGTAAATGTTGAATGTTGTATGAGGCGTGTAAAAGTTGCTTGGGTGCAAAAGTGAAGTAGGCTTGGAGAAAAGGAGCAGAGGGTTGAGGATGTTAGGACAGGCACTGAGTTGAAGACCAGGCTTGGAATTTAAAGGTGTGTTGAAGGAGGCATAAAGTTTGGGGGATGAAAGATAGGAAGTCTTCTTCAAGAAAATGGTCTGTCTTTGATTCTGAATTAAAGCAAAACCTGTTTCAGCTCAGTGTTCTGGCTCACCTTGCTGTCTAGGAAGATTCTGTAGCAGTACCTTTATTTTTAACATCAGTGTGTTCAGCTCAAGCCAGTGGGCAACGCAGGTTTTAAATACCTGAAAATGAAGACATTCATGATACTGATACTTGTAGTGATTCTGCTGGCACTGATGCAGTTTCTTACTTAGTTGAGTGGCTTTAGAATTTTCTTTAGTATCAAAATGCCTTTGGGATTGTCTATATGTCCATTTCAAGTAAGTGATAATGTCTCAATGCTATCAAAACTATTTTTCTTGCTGTCAGCTATTGTCGGGAATGGAGTAGCCTTGTCAGAAAAGAACCAGTTTTGCATGTGCATAAAATAATTGGCCTTTGTTTTCTTTATTTTTATTGTGTTTTCTTATCTTGGGTTTAAATGTCACACAATTTTTGAGAGGGTCAGGAGGAGTTGTTCCACTGGTGCCTCAGTACTGTAGAAGCTCATCCTCCTACTGATGTGTTTCAGAGATTCACCTGAGTGAAATGTTTCTATTTGTAAACGAGTAGTTTTGTGTTACCAGAGAAGCGTACAATTAAAATAGCCGATCAGTAGTTGTGAGGCCGGAGTCGGTGTCTTGCATTGTAGTTATTGAACTAAGTGTGGAAGAACTCGGTGCAATAATAGAGGAACCAACTAGATTTTGGTACTTTTGCTCTAGTCTTTGAGTCCCTCTGCCTTCTTCCGAAGGCTGTGGTTGTCTGAGACAACCTGTAGGGAATGCTTTATCTTCAACCTCTTGGGCACACACCCTGGGCATGGGCTCTTTTTAGTTATTCTTTCATAGACCTCCCAGTCTGGTTGCATTAGGACCCCCAGGAGTGGGTAGCCTTAGAGATAGCAGCCCACAGTTCCCAAGTGGTTGGTGTTCAGGTATAACAGTTTGTCTTTTTAAGGGGCATCTGGTGATTGCGGTAAAAGAGAGGGTAAGCAATGCTTGTGAGGTTTGAGAAAGCCTTCGTATTCCTGTTTTTGGTTTGTGTGTTTTTTTTTTTTTTTTTTCATACTTTTAGTGTTGTTTTTTTATTATGCTTAATGTTATTTCCATTCTATAAAAACATTGCAACTGCTTTCTTGTAATTATAGGGGGAGTTATACATTTTTAATGGAGTTTAATGTTTTTTCCATACAAATATACAGAGCCATTTTTTTCCTCAGGCTATGAACATTACTCTCATTTGAATCAATACATTTCAACTGTTAAATATGTCAGAGTGTCTGTTTTAGCAAAGAAATGCCACCTTTTGGAGCCATAAAATACAGTGAATTGAAAGCTGACACCTAATATATTTTTCATTGGATACAGATGTTCAATGCAAAACTCATTCTTTCAGCTTTCATAAAAGGGAAGAGAACTAAAATACTTCAGTTTAGTGTACAATATGCAGTGACCAAACTGCTAATGCAATTCAGCATTTAAAATAATATAAACATATTGTTAAATAGCAGAAGATAGAAGAATTTTTCCATGCCCGTGTGAAGCGAAAATACCTCTAAATAGGTTTTAGGTTTTTTAATGCTTGACCAGTGAAATAATAAATCTAGAAATCACAGGACAGAATAGATATGTAGAAGATGATTTTTTCTTCTACCTCTGTGAAAAATCATGCTTTCCAAAATAAAATAAAAAACTTGAGTAGGTTAAACATATTTGAAATAATTTTTTTAGAAGAAAATGAGCCTACTGTAAAATGTAATACTCTGTTAAAAATAAAGCAGTTCCTTTAACATTGTAATTCTTAAAATTTACCTCTCTAATGGCTTTACACCTCTTGCAAAAATGCTGATGGGGGCAGATGGGAAAATATGTAGGCTAGAATGGTGAGGAAGGCTTTTGAGGTGCTGAGATATTCAATTTTTGTATCTGTGGGGTATTATAGTTTCAATCCTGGCTTCAGCTGAGCTGGAGGCACTGCTAAAATATTGTCAGTTATGCACAAGGTACCACTGAATGTCTGCAGTGCTGCTACTGCTCTTTTGCCTGGAGAAGTCATTTACGTATACAGGAGCTATGAAGTGGGCTATATGGCAGAGAGAATTAAAGGGGAATAAAAAGGGAAAAGAACTTCACATTAAACAGATATTTCTGAAGTAGAAATGTGTTAGAAAAACCAAGTTTAACTTCAACCAAAAATACAAGTCTGCTATTGTATCTGAAGATGATTTGCTGCAAAGATCTTTATCTTAGTCTTTGATTTTTAACTGATCAAACTGAAAAGACTCACAAGTTTTTGCCCAAAGGATGCTTAAGTATCTAACAGTTTTCACGGAAGGGCCTGGAGAAATCAACTTTCCTTTAGCATTTTTGTAATCATATTGCTTTATAGTACTGCTGTCTTCAGTGTTGTAAGTGACAGTCAGATTACAATGTACCAGCAATATATTACAGAAGTACAATATTAATTTTTTTTATTATCTACTTAATTTTTGTTACTTTTGAGTGTTAGTTTCCCCCTCTCTTCTGAGTGGAAAGGTATAGAAAAGCTTTACTGGCTTTTTCTAAATCTAGTTTTCCTATTATTTTTTTTTGACAAAAAAATGTTTTGAACCTGTTTTCAACAGACTAATGTTTTCAGTTTCCAGGCATCTCATGGAGAATAAGTTTCCCCAAACAAAACAAAAAAAAGCAATTTAGTCAGACAGCTGCTTGTTGGTCAAAAATCTGTGGCAAAAACCCCGACCAGCAGTGGGCAGACCTATACCTGTTTTTCGGCTTGCAAACAAGCCGGTTTTGAGTAGCAGGAGTGGATCTGGATGAACTGAGGGATCACTCTCACTTCAGTTCTTAATTTTTCCCCCCTTCCTTTCCCCCCCGCCCCCTTCCTTTTGATCTCCTCTGCCAGGAGGATGCAATTACTGTGTAGTGGAAGGTCATCTGCTCTGCTGTAGCCAGGGAGGACAATCTGTGGCAGCTGAAGCACAGTGTCATCTAACATGATAAAATTTGGCATGTTTTGAAATCAGAGTATTTTGGCTTTGTTCTCTGGGTGAAAATTTTAATCTGTGGCAGGTAGATACATAACATGAAATTTCACTCTCTCCTTTTTTTTTTTTTTTTAAGGTACCTAACTTTACTTTGAAAAAGCTCTTTCAAAGGAGCGTTGCAGCCACTGTACTATCTTGTCAACTTCTTGCAGGATCAAGTCTTAAAGTCTTTTTAAAAAAATACAGTCTGTCCTTTCCTGACATGGTTTTCTACTTCTGTTACAAAATAAGCTGCAATAGTGTTAGCAACTCTTACACTATAGCTACCCGTGCACACTGGTGTAAACCGTTTGCCTGCTGTACTCTTCTTTTAAAACACTATGTAAAAAGCACTGGAATTTCATAAGTAAAATGAGAGACGAGAAGTCTGATATGCTAGAATTATTTTTTCAAATAGCACATGACTTTGCAAAGCAAGTATGTCATCTTTGAATAATTTGCTGTATGTCTACCAGTAAAGTAGTAGTGAGGTTATTCACTAGATATTCTAAGTAACGCAAGTTTTTGAGTTAAAGCATATTTCAAATTGTTGTTGATCATTGTTGAAATGATTGATTGTTGAAATCAAATTTCTATTGATTTCTCTTTTTACACAAATGCTGTCTATACTATTACACACTTTCTGCCATGTTAACTTTCTCTTTGCTGTTCAGGTAGAGAAATAACAGCAGAAACCTTTATGGAGAAATTGGATAACGGTGCCTTGCTTTGTCGGTTAGCTGAGACCCTGCAGGAGAAATTTAAAGAAAACAGCTTTGACCCAAACAAGCCTGGCAAAGTAAGTGTCGGTCAATGTTCTAGCGTGTGTTATCGGTATCTGAGGTATCTGACTGTTTTGGTACTGAACTTTTTTGTGCAGTTAAGAGACTTCGTTTGTGGACTCTGTAAATGGCCAGGGAGGTAATTGCTGTGTGTAGAAAAATTACAATATAAAATTGGGGGAATTGATACTACTTGGGTAATTAAGGTACCGATGAGAGGCAGTTAATCAAAAAATGACTTCTTATATGTGGAGGATAAGACATAGAACAAGATCTCGCAGTGTGATGTGGTAGCTAATAGAGAAAATCTGATACTTGTATTTATTTGCAAGGGGAATATTAAGTAGCTGTGGGAGGTGCCTTTTCCTTCATTAACAGCTCTAGGGAGGCCAATAATAAAATTCTATAGCTAGTTTTGGTGCCTTGAGTTTAAAGGTCCTTTTGGTGTGCTGCAAGGGGTTCAGTAAAGAGTTACAGGAATGATGTGGAAAATATGAACCCTCAGAACATGCTGAAGAGCTTTGCAAAGATCAGGTTAAGATCTTGCTAGACTGCAACCTCCCTTTAATTTAAATTATTTTCATAGGATGGTCTTATTGGGAGAAATTCAAGAGTGCAGCCAGTTTCTTCCTGGGAGAAGTTAAATTAATTGGTTGACACATTAATGCATTTACTGTGAAACTGTTTTTATTTTTCGTATTGAATTCAGATGCATCTTCTTTGAAAGCTGAAATGGGCAAATATACAGCAGGTAAAAAAGAGCCCAAGAGCAGAAATCACATAATGCATTTTCTATTCTTGATGTTTTCATAACTAGTCTATAGCAGAAATTATGGCACAGCATAAATTTTATTGGCAGTTCTGAGAACTGACAGCCTTGTGTCAGCTGCAGCTGCATAAATTGTTTTTCTTGGTTCCAAGCTCATAATTGTTGTTGCAGAAGAAATTGTCTGGACTAAGGCAGGCTTTATTTATTTAATTAATTATCTTTGACCTTCTGTGGGCTGAGGCGGGGCAGGGGGCTATGCAGGGAGGTGGTGTTTGCTTGCTTTGGGTTTTTTTTTTTTTTTTTCCTAAAGAAAAAGGAGGAGATAGCTGGGAAGGAAGATAAATAAAGTGCAGAAAGAAGGAATCCTACCTCCGCAAAGGAGGAGAAGACAGCTGGAACTCGTATTTCAAATTTCAAATTATAATCAGGGTTTGGTTAGTAGAAGTACTGGATGACTTCTGAGTTCCTCCTTATAATATGGTCCAGCTTGTCTTCACCTAAGGGGTGGCCTGTTAGTGTCATGGTAGCTCCCAAGTTGAGAAAACACTTACGGCAGTTTTTTTCGATTGAGCCTAGGAACTAGTTAGGCAGAAAGAAGGGTTACTTGTTGTTTTGTTTTTTTCCCCTTAAAAAACAAACAAACCAACAAAAGGTGCCATTATTGACCCAAAACTACTAAAAGGTTCAGTCACCCTAAAAGTAAACTTGGCTACATAGTTCTAAAACATTCCCTTTTCATATCTCGCCCAACTGACATACTAGAAAATCAAATCACAAAATGTAAAGCATTTTTTTACAGACTGACATCTCAGAAAGCCATGTCTTTAATATAAAATTATCAGGAAAAATAATAGTCATAAATTCTACTACAAAGTTCTAGTGAATATTCAGAAATTCAAATAATATGTTTTTCTTGAATATCTAACTACTGCTTTGGGGGGTTTGGGTTGGTTTGTTGGTCTGGGGTTGTTTTTTTTTTGTTTTGTTTGGGGTTTTTTGTATCATCAGACTTTTGCCTGATGGTGGCTCATTTGGAGGAAGCTACCATTTGGAAAGATAACCTGGAAATGTACCAATGTTTGGTACTTCTGTGCTTTGCCACTGAAAAGAGGTAGACCTCCTTTCTTGTATTGACTTCCTCAGCTGAGAATATGGCCTTCCTTCCTTCAGTTAGCTGATCCCCTTTTTTTGAACCCAATTTACATTAGAAGCCAATTAGACATTTGTAATCCCATATGTTGTAATTACTTAGATTTCTTGGTCTTTTATTTGTCAAACTGGTATAACAGGCAATGCAATTAAAGTGAAAAAATTCTGCTCCACTGCTATTTTCTTAATGTATATTATTTCATACTTGGTATAGTAAGAATTCAAAGAAATGGCAGAGTAATAGATTTGTGTCATTGTAGACTATTAGGGAGCTATTAATCCTTTCAGATTTTAATTCCCCATGTAGCAGTCCTAGGCAATAGGACTAGTCTATACATTGGAAAATCTGACTTGTGGTTCCAAGGAAATTTATAAGAAGATTATACTGTATGAAATTTAGCATAGTAAGAATTCCACAATCCTCCCCTGAATCATTATTATGATTATGCACTCTGTTAATAATACATGTGGAATTTTGAAGCCATTTGGCCATTTATCTGTGCTCAGGAAAACAGAAACGTTATGGTCGTTCACCCAGATGCCCTGGTGACTTCACTGGCAGCTGGGAAGAAGCTGCTGACTTCTGTAGAGTTCAGCCTCTATCAAAATAGATAACATGCTTTTTATCCATATATGTAACTTATAATTTTTTTTAGATAGAAGCAGACTAACATAAAATGAGTGGCTGCCAGAAGGATCAGCTTGCAGTCAGCACCAGGTTGCAGCTGAGTGAGGGAAACAGGATAAGGCTATAGATAGCGGGGAGCGTGTGTGTGTGTGTGTGTAATCTTACTAAGTCCCTCCACAAGGTTGAAGATTTGGTCTGTTTTCATAAGTGAAGTTTTTTTCCTTGTATGTGAACTACTTCCTGGATGGCAAAACTCTATAGAATATTTTGGTTTTAGAGGAAGATGATAATCCTGCTCTGCTTGATATGTACTACTTATCGTGAATTCACTTGTGCAGCTCTTTGGGGCTGTCTGGCCAGTTTAGCAGCTATAGCAACACAAGTAGGAAGATGTTAAAAACTAATATTGCATACACTGACTCATCAGTTGTTTGCCGTAATTTCTTAAGTTCATACTGCAATACTGTACAGAATGGCAGAGGTTAAATCCTATTCCTTCTGGGTTAACTGCTTGTGCAATACGTTTCTAGTCGCTGTCAGTTCTGCAGTTTGTTTCTTAACAGAACTGTATCATTCCCTTTCTTATTAGGGAGGACTGAACTTTCTTCAGCTTTCAGGGACTCCCTAGGTCAACATCAACCTGTTTGAGTGTGGAATAAATCAGGAAAGCATAAACCAAAGAAGTTGTGCATCCCCAAATACCGTGTTTTCCAAATCTGGAAGGAAGATGGTGGTTTTGATATAAACACTTCCTTTTTGTGTCATGTGGAGACACTTGTGGATGCTGGGGATGTTTTCAAAAGGTTTAGGAAACTACTGGTAATAAGACTTGGGAATACAGCTTTAAGAAACTGAAAAGGAGATTAAAAGGTGTGTGGTGCAAAAGTGAAGTCTTCTTTCCTTAAAAGTCAGAGGAAGGCAATGAAGGAGTAACTTTTTATGAGTGAAGGCGATGATGAGTGGAGTAGCTTTTTATGAGTGACTGAGTAGGTTAGGCTTCTTCAGCGTTGAAAGAGGTAGCATGGGGCATATGATAGAACCTGCAAAATCAGGAATGGCCTGGTAGGTGTTAATTCTTTTCTATACAAAAACTATGGGATGTCAAAGCTAGTAGGAGCCAAACAAAAGGGGGTCCTTGTTTACTAACCGGTTGGAAATTTCTTGCCAATGAGTGTTAAAGTTTACCTGGGTTTAAGAAAACACTGAATAAGGTAATGGAAGAGAAGGCTGAATACACAGGAATCCCATCTAGATGAGGAAGTCCCCGTAGCTGAAGGTGGTTGGACCTTGAGAAGGTATTGGGAGGTGTAAGATGGTTGCTGTGGTCTTAGTCTTCCCTAGATACTTATGGCCAGTCTGCATGCGGGTTAGATGAACTTTTAGCTGACCCAGTAGGGTCACTCTTATGTTCTGTGCGTTTTTGCTTCTTGGGGCTGCATGCTTTGCTGGTTGTGCAGGTGGACATGGGCAAATCTATCCTTTCACAAGGGTCAAACTTCAAAGAAATTATTTTAAATTAAATTTGTACTTTTTGTTTCTGTATAAAGATACCTCTTTAGGACTGAATCCCTGCAGCTAAAAATAGCACCTGAGTCACGCTCTGCTTTGGTATGTTATCCAGGGGAGTAATGGGTGACTGAGAGCACTGGAGTTTGGCAGCCTCTGGTGCCATTTACACAGTCTCTGCTCATTGCCCTCCTGAGCTTAATGCCATAATAACCACTTCTGGATATCGTAATAGATACTCTGAATGTGTCCTGCACAAGTCTAGCTCCCTAACATTGTGGTGTTTGATTTGTTAGTCATTCAGTAATAAGTTATTAAAAGCATTTCAGTTTCTAAAGATGAAGCATTTAAGAATTGTTGATTTGCAAATCCCAGAAGACAGTGTTCTTTGTTGTTAAGCAGCTAAACGATGCTTTAAAACCTGATGATTCTGAAAACATTGATGTTGTATCTTATCCTTTGCTTCAGACAGACAAAACATTGAATTTTAAATGAAAATGGAAATTTTACACAGGGAGGGCAGTATTAGACTGGTGTGACTGTATGATATATTTTTAAAGAAGTCATTTTTTCCCCTCTTTGGAGATTTTACAGCCATAAATAAGTCTAATAATGTACATTTTTGTAAATGACAAGGAGATGACTGATATTGATCTTAATAAATGTTCAAGATTTGTATGGTAGTAAGTTGTTGGAACTACCTGTGCTGCTGCTGCTAATGATCTACTGTCTAGAAACTACAGACTTATTATTATAGCAGGAGTTATTCCGTAAAAGTGATTCATGTCACACAAGATGCCATTTTGTAATTTTCTCCCATTGGCTTCGATTTCATCTCCATGCTCTCCTGGCAGTATTTTACTTTTCCTGTCAGATAGTTAATTTGAGAATTTCACAGCTGTACAAACAAATTCAGAGCATCGAGGCGTGTGCAGTATGCACATAGCCTACATTTGCTTGGGCTTAGTTTAGTAAGCCCATTAATTAAGATTTTAAAATAAACATAAATAAATTGTGTTAATAGTTATCACCATTTTAATATGCAGGGCATAGTAATCTGCCCACCATCCTTGAAGCTGCCTATATGTTTATGAACATTCCACTGGAAACAATGTTTTCATGGCAAATGAATGAAAACAGGTTGAAGCTGAATAATTCTTTTTCTCTGAGTTCTGAGAGGTTCATCAGATAGATAAATCTCAACTCAAACCTGTCTTAGAAATACTTTTGAATAATGAATCGGAGTCTAAAATTCAACGTCATTTTCAGGAAGCCAGGATCTAGATTTGATTTGGCCTATAAAAGAATTAGAAGTACAAAATAAATCCAGATGCAAATATTTCTGAAGTCCTAGAATGTTTCATTCAAATCCGCCTTTAATTTTATTCTTCCAGTGGGAGCTGATTTAATAAGACTAACCAGAATGTGCGCTGAAATAAAGCTGTTGTGTAGAAAACGGCAAGTAAGCTTTGTCCTTGGATGTGCACGTGCACTTCCATTTAAACTGTCTATGAAACGGTAATTTCTGCACACATGCATTCGTGTATTTCCTAACAGTAAGAGATTCTGTCCACGTCTCACCCATAGTCCTAGTATCTGAAGTGTATTTTGCAGTTGTTCCATATCCAAAGCTTTCACTTGCCCCTGGGAAATGTACTTAATGGTTCTGATACTTGGTGGGTGTAGATCACTGTGACAGCATTGGCTTCTCAGAGTCGTGTGGGTTTGTGTAAGGTAAGATTTTTGGCCTAGTGAGAGCCCTTTGAGAGTCACAATATGCATTTCGAGGGT
>JANXJC010000021.1:24582945-24602234 GCA_027564655.1 Leptodon cayanensis | reverse complement strand
ACAATATGCATTTCGAGGGTTACAATTAAATGAATAAAGAGATCTAAACCGCTATTTGGTATGGAAGCGTTTTGGCCTTAATTACGTTCTAATATTGAAGTTGGATCTTGGAGGTGAAACAATTCAGCAGTTTCACAACTGAAAACTCCCAGTTTGTTTTAAATTTCAAGATGTTTATGTTTCTAAAGAGTATTACGTATACCTGTGGAAATAGAGGCAGAATCCTGTAAACTAAAGGACTTGAAAAGCCAGGGAATTGATTTGAATTCTGTCAATATTGAAAGAAGGGGCTGGTGGCAAAAGAACAAGATTATAAACTGGAGGCCAAGTTAATTTCCCATCTCGGCTGTAAGCTTATTGTTTGCTTTTGGGAGAATACATCTCTCTACTTTAATTTTCCACATCTGTAACCTGGGAATACTGTTCACTGTACAATAGTGGCTTGATCTGTGAACATTGTAAAGTGCTTTGAGCACTTTGCGTATTGCTGCCCCATTTGGTGAGCCGTGATTAGTATTAGGTAGTTCCCATGATGAAAACAAAATAATATTTGACTCTGCGTATTTACAGGAAACATGGAAACTCATGGTTCTCTAAATATAGGTAGGAGATAGACCTTTGTGAATCTACTGCTTCAAAGAGCTTTGTGTCTGCTCTGCAATGGGGCCACAATCAAATGTAGGGAACCTAGTCCTCCAAAAGTAGAGAATCTGGACCAATAGTTTAAGATTTGACCCATCTCCTGAACCGGTGAGAGTTGGGGTTGAATAACAGCTCTGGGATTGCTTTAACAATTTATAAGAAAAAAAGATATTTTTATGCTTGTTCTATCTTGTCAGTCATTCCTTTGCATAAAGGGAATTATGTGAGTGGAGAAATTATCAGAATCCTGGAGGTTCACGAGGAGTAACAAATGCCTCTGAGTCTCCAAGGCATGCATCATCGAAGAAAGCAAAATGGCAGCAGTTTGGAAATGAAGAAATTTGTTTTTAGAAAATCTTATGTATCTTTGCATTAATATATTATCATATAGGTTAAATGACAAATTAATATGCTACCGTAACCCTCATTTGTAAGTAATCCAGGAAGATCCATTCAAGTCTTGGACAAGGTGAGATGCTTGTACAGATATTGTAAGGTTAAATTGTTATTTTTGTTTACAGAAGACCATACACATCTGACAAATTGTAGAAGGCGTCATAGGTCATGTTAGTATATTTTCACCTAAACTGGTCAAATATCAAACCAAGAAGAGAAGTAGGAAAATATTTAATAATTTCCCAAGGCAGCTAGCTTGGCTGATGGACAGGAGGCAGGCTGTGCTTGGCATAATTCAAAGACTCAGTAGTTGGTTTAAGATCTAACTAAACCTGAATGAAATAGTAAAGACCACAGTATTTTTGAAGGGCTCTTAAAAATGAGGAGGCTAGTAAAAAATTCTTTGTGCTAGATATTATAGTTTATAAAATCAACACTGAAGCTCTTAGAGCTTCCCTTGCTGGAGTTGTCAAAAAGTGGGTGTGCGTTAAAATTATTCAGGATATTAAAATGCAAAAATAGGCCTAATCAGATACCTTCCTTTTTCTTCTTCAAGTAGGAAAGGTCCCTAAGGTTCCCTAAGGAAATCTTCCCTCAAGTAGAAAAGGTTTCTTAAGGAAATCTTTCTCTCGACAAATGATTGAGGTGCTGTGCAATGAAAATCAGTAAATTTATAATTTCCTTTCATTTGGTCTTTCTGAAACATAATGATACTTCTTGAACGTACTGCATCAAATTATTCTCAAGAATAAGATTAACAGATTCCTAAACAGAATCAGGTATGTGTGATTGCTATGAGAGCATCCATAGGTACAATAGAGAGAATTGCTTCAATGTTTTCAAGTTTGGCAAGGGTATAAATTTTCATGCCTGAAGGTGTAATTCAAGTTCAAATGGAAAAGGCTAAGAATAAATTTTCTCTTTGGACAGTGTCTTCTATTTTTTATCTGCTTTGAAGTATCTTCCTTTGAAGTACGTGGATCTTGCTCTTCTTAGACCCTGGATGGCCAAGCTGAAAGTCTGATCTAATCAATGTAGGGCTTTTATTTTTACTGTAGGCTTCAGTTTATCAAGGTTACTTGTGTCCTGTAGATGGGATGGATTCCCAGCAAATA
Source organism: Leptodon cayanensis (assembly GCA_027564655.1). Classification (NCBI taxonomy): domain Eukaryota; kingdom Metazoa; phylum Chordata; class Aves; order Accipitriformes; family Accipitridae; genus Leptodon; species Leptodon cayanensis. The sequence goes on along the minus strand of JANXJC010000021.1, from coordinate 24,600,081 downwards.
CGGTGTTCTGTAAGCTTGATGCCTTGAGCCTGTCTGTCCAGTGTAAAGAATCCTCAGCTATAGCAGAGCCATGTTCAGGTGGTCCCTGTAAGTTATAAATCTGACTCTCCACTTGAAAAATGCATGGATGTGGTTAGGCTATGAACAGATTCTTTGTGGTTTGGGGCAGCAATTTGCTTGTCTGCACACTTGTACTTTCTGGAGACTTTTGTTTTGCAATAAAAGCTTGCGGAGCCAATTTCTAATCATATACAATATAGATATGGCCCTCAGTTACTATGGAGGGAAAAAAAAAAATAAGTACAGCATTGTCTTTTTGTGTATTAATCTTTATAGTGGCAGACTGATGTGGATATGAGAGGAAAAGAATAATCTTGCGAAATGACTCACAAGTGCTAATCCATCTGGAAGGAATCATTTCCACAAGACTGTAAAGCTGTTTGTTAGAGAAATCCTTGTACCTTTCTCAGACATGTCAATAACTTGCTGAGCTTATGTTCAACTGGATTGCTACCAGGTTTCTTGCAGATACTGTAAGATTTGCCTGCAACAAGTCATGTGGACAAACCTGATGTGCCTCAGCAAATAACTCTTACAACTAAAGCTTTTCTGCTTGCAGGAGGGTTGCATGGTAGGATAGAGTTCTGTTTCCCACCAGACCATAAAAGGAGATGTCTGACCAAATGTAGGATATTATGCGGTTGTCTGCTTGGCACCTTCCAGGTGAATACATTGAAGAATGTCCTACAAGGTTTTAGGTGCACTTTAAGCCATGCATTGTGTTGGGGGCAGAGCTACACAATCTTGGAAGGAGCACCGAGGCGTTGTTTTTCCAGATCGTTCTTCCCACTGATACTTCTTGTCCTTGAGAAAGCATGGTTCGTTCCCATGTTTGGCTGGAGCATGATTAATCTCTGCGTGAACTGGCCTTGCTCTTGTTAGTGATGCTGAGGTAGGGATTCTCCTGCATACACCTTCCTCAGCTCCTATTTGACGTTGCAGAAATAATGAGAATTTGCATCTCAAGGTAATTGTCATGGAAAAAGCAATGCAGATTTAAGCAGTTAGCTGCATGTTAGCTTCTGCTTTGGGAAGTATCATAATGATTCAGACTGCAAATCAGGTCAAGAGGAGAACCAAACTTTGATTTCTGATGATATCGTTTAACTAGAAGACATGTGGAGTTTTTTCTAGAGATACTTAATAAACATTGTTTTTGTATGGCATACTATTACATCTAAGCATTCATAAAATTTCATTCACTTCATAAAATTTGTATTAAAACTGGAAGTTTTCATAATACTTTTACCATTACTTCGGTCCAGGTATTGCAAATAGGGATGGCATATTTTCTGAGAGAAATATATAAACAGCCATTTTTAGATTTGCTGGATTTTGCCTCTTATGTGAAATGCATTGTAATATTTCTATTATTTCTTTTGTTAAGGCTTTAAAGAAAATAAAAATCTTTGTAACAGATCTTTCTATGGGGCTTTTTATGTAGACTATTAGGAGTAGTCTAGAACAGAAATGTAAGATTAGGGACTTGAATGGAAATTAGCATATATTTTAAAAAACTTGAAAAATATAATTTAAACCAATTATCTTCAGCTTCATTGTGCAATTCTTAGGTCAAACTTAGTAGTTTTTAGGGAATGATGAAAAAGCAAGAACTACAGAATTTGGTCCATTTACAAATAGTGAGTCTTGAACTTAAAATAATGAGCCAAAATTTCTGAAACAGTGGGAATAACGAATATACAGCCATGAGTTGATGACTGCAATGCAGAAGGAGAAAACAGAAGTCACTTAGAGGCATAGACACCAATTTATAGATATCATAATTATGTCTAATTTGTTTATTTAAATAAAAACATATTCCCATTTGGACTTGTATATGTGAATTGGCCCCAAATGCTTCAAGTAGACAGTAAAGCTTTGTTTGCGACTTGAGAGGCTGATTTAAGGCTGGTTTGGAAATTTGGCTGTATAGATTAACATTCCAACATGTTTTTCAAATCACGGACATTTTTAAATTCTACGCCAGTTTAGAATTCCCAGGGCTCTAGCAGTTTCCTTGTGGTTTCTAATTGGAAAACTCGCAGAAAATCAGATTCTTTATCATAAAGGTAAAGATGCATTTTTTTTCTTAAAAATGAACGTACAAGGCTTTGGAGAATCAGATTTACCTGCAGTGATCTACATGTGAAATTCTTTCTGAATGTTTTCAGCATCTGCATAAAAATTGTATCTTTGTTCGACATCTGGAAATTAAAAAAGCGAACAGATAAAGCATCTGAAAAAATTCTGTCTTCCTTTAGACTGCATAGATCTGTATCACAGTCTTCCTTGACACTTGGCTCGTGTTAGGTAAAGCACCATTTGGAACTAATCTTACAGAAAGGGTTGGGAACCCCCCACCCCGCCTTGCAATTTGAAAGGTCACAAAGTGTGAGATTTGTTCATTGAGAGAAAAACAGGAGGAAAAGGAAGAGGGGTGACTGTAATACAGCAGTATACCCAGCGTTATAATTGTTACATCAAGGAATTTGAATGGCTTCTGACATTTGTTATTCAGACTGCCAGTGAAAGGTTATCCACTATAATTCCATAGATCAAAGAAGCCTGTTGGTTATTTGAACTATATTACACCACACTGTAAGTGAAAGTATGGAAACATCTTTCGAAATGAAATTTTAGAACCTGTAATGCGTTTTGATGGACTTCAGCATTCGGACTGAAACTTTCTAAATGTTGTCCTTAGCTTGGGTTCTTCTGGAATGATTCAGGGGAAAAAGTGATTTTGAAATTTCTGAGACTAAAATGAGTTGGTTTTGCCAAAATTTAATATTTTTCATATTTAACTTTATTTTGAGAGAATCATATCCCTTTCAACAATATTATGTTTGATAAGACATCATTGTGGGTTAATAAGATGCTTCTTAAAACGTGAACTATGAAAATCCACTCAGATTTGACCAGTTTATATCTCATGGAAAAATCGCTACTTAAGAGTGTGGTTACCACGTTCATTCACATGTCATGCTGTGTGACAATGAAATAGCCACAAAAAACTTAATCAGATGCAATCCTCCTGTTTTTTTTTCTCATTAAATTACAGTATAAATGAGGGAAATTCAGAAACGAGGATTCTTCAGCTTCTTCAACTAACTCTGTTAATTCAGCTCTGGCTTCTGTGGTTGTGATGGGGGAAAAGCTCATGATCATGTGTCAAAGATAAGGTGTAACTGTCCTCGGAAAGAGCAACTATGAGAATTGCCCCATTCTGTTTTAATCGGATATTATCTACGAAGCCTATTACAAAATGCCAATTTAAAAAATCCCCATCCAAAAGTAAATTCTGAAAACCAGAGGTCTAAGGACAAAGTTCAGAGCGTTTATTGAATGGGAATAAACTACTTAATCCCAGGCTTTGCCCCTTGCATTTGTTTTCAGGAACACTGCAAGGAGGTCTTTGCCATGACTTACCTTAGTGTCTCTGTCTTAATTTATCTGTTTATAAAATTTTAATAAACTACTTTTTTTTTTATTTTGATTGCAGTCTCTCTCTTTAATGCTATTCAATGGTAGTCTCTCTCTAATGCTATTATAGCATTAGAAAAAAAACCCAAGCCACCTTTGATTTTTGCGTTTGGCCTGCTAGTGTTTTCAGATTGTAGATAAGTAGAAGTAATGGATTTTAATTTGTGGTGCATACATGCCTGGAGTTTGTAAATTACTTCTACAAGATCTTTCAAAGACTATTAATAAAAGTGAACTGGTCAGTAGGCTTAGATATGTTAGAGTCTATGTCTGGAAGTTTTGAAAGTCAATTTGTAGACCTACTCCAGACTTTGGAGTATAGTGACTTAATCCCATCCTCAATTACACAAATTGATGAACTGATGAATGAAGCTTCTGCTTTGCCAATTTTTGATATTATTTACTTCTGGGTATCCCAGTTGTCTGGTGCGTTGTATGTGAATTGAATCATCTCTTGTATTCCTTGGCTTTCTAATACACTGCTAGAAGTAAGAGTTGCAGTGTTTCTGTTAAATTAATTTTTCATAACTATTTATTAACGCCATCTTTTTTGAAATGATAACCAATATTTTCATCTTTTGCCATGTGACCCGTAAGCTGTGTCAGAACACTTAGAAGAAGAAAGCCATGAACAACATTTAACTTTTAAAACTATATTTTTCTTAAATGAAGCCTGTTCTCCACCTATGATTACTCTTAAAAAGTTAAAACTAATGCTCCATGGAAGAAGTGGGAGAATGTATTCTACTTTGATATTACTAGTATGGCTAAACCATTCCCTTAGCTCTGTATTTATTTTAACTTTGTAGTCTGTATGTTGATGTAAAGCCTTGATAATGTTAATTATTTTTATTGGCATATTATAAATCTGTTGGGTATTCCAAAGTGATCACAAATGCTTTCTTAGAATCTAGGAAGCTGATAATGAGTGATTTTTGGCTTTTGATGATCTTTTCAGTGAATTACATAGGGTAAAAATCTGGTCAACACATGATCTTTAAACTTGAAATCCAACCTGCTATTCCATTAAAATAACATCTTTCTACAGTACTTAATATGACAGTGCAAAGACTGTATTTCTCTGAAGGACAATGTTGCGCCAGTTGTTAAGTGAATTGCTTGGGGATGCCTTCTTTGTTGTAAGTGCAATGTCATTATTCATTAATCTGGAAGGTGTTCCTGGTTCCGTGTCTGTTGAAAAGTTTGGCAATTTTTATTTATGTCTCTTAAGCCTTCAAAATTTGCATGTTGAATTTTTTGGTTTTTAAATTTTCCTGGATTTTAACTTTTATTGCGGTTTTGGGAGGGCTGGGGGGATTATAAATATATATATCTTTTTTTTTAGGTTTTATTTTTTGCAGTGGGAAAAGCTTCATTTTAAATTCTACATATGTATTTCCATAGTCAGTTTCTTCTATCCATTTTGCATATGCATTTAGCACATTCTTTTGATTGTTGGTCCAGTTGTTATATTTGGAAAGTGTTCCCTCCCACAGTAAATGGGGTAGGGGGAAAACAAAACTGGGCCCGCCTTGCCAAGGAGTAGTTATTTTACCATGTATGTATTAGTTTCATTTATTTAATGTCTAGTTCATACTTGTCTCTACATTAAGGCTATTCACTAAACCTGAATTTTGGCACTGCAAAGCAGTCTAAGGTAAACTTAATTTTCCTTTGCTGAAATGAGTGTCTGGGACACCACTTCTGTGATTTATAAATGGAATCCGAAATATTTCAGGTTTGACTTCCTGAAGAATTAAGAATAGCAATTGAATAAATGATGTTTGGCTAGGGGTATTGTCAGTCTGTGGTGAGGTGAATTGTAACGGCTCAGTAAGAGTAAGTTCTTGTAGCCCTGAGCTTCAGTTCATGTATGTTTAACAAATTGATAAAAGACAAGGAGTGCAATCATATTTACAGAGAAGATTGCGGCAGAATTTCTCTTTTGTATTCCCTATCCTAATGAACTAATCCAGATTTTGTAAGGGGGAGGAAGGCTTTTCTGAGAATACCTGAGCAAAATGAGGGAAGAACTTAAGAAGGAAAAGAATAGTTCTGTGGCTGATAGCAAAGTTAAAGGCAAAATTGTAAAAAGTTCTGCAACGGATACGTGTTCTGCCTAGCTGATATACTTGCATTTCAGTGTGAATTTATGCTTCTGTAACACTAAAGAACCACATGAGAAACACTGCTGCAGTCAGATACTGAAGTCTTCAGAGTGTAATTTTTCCTCTTATTTTGGTTAACGTAGGTCATCAGGCAATAAAAGCAAATTTTTCCTTTGACTGCCTAGCTAACTGTAATCCTCCTCCGTAACAAACAAAATTGCTAATCTTTTTCCTTTTATTCACGTGCAAGTGACAGTTCAAAAAGTTGTGAAATCACCTATTCAAAGAGGGAAGTACGATTAGGATTCTTCAAAATATGGCTTAAGTCTACCATTAAAAAAAATGGTGGTTTGAACATGTATCTGTGGACCCTCATTTTGGAAAAAAAAGTACAAGAAATACGTTTTTCCATGTGATTTCAGAGCATCAGTGTAAGACAGTCCCTTTTGGGTTTAGAATTGAACCTGACAGCATTTTTCCAGGATTGCATCATATGTTTCACTCACACTTTCACATCCTGCATTAAACCACATGCATGCACATCAACAAGACAAGATTGTAAAAGGAGTGTAACTGGGGAATTGTTTTCATGATATTTGATAGGAGTAATTGCGGCCACTGCTGTTTCAAAGCAACTGCGGTTATACTATACTATGTCAACAAAAGTCACTTTTGCCATATGGAAACCTAATTACTTCAGAATGATCTGTTAGAAAGCACTTTTGAGATAGTCAGGGCATTTATACAAATCAGTAAAAAATGCTTGTGCATAAAACCTTTCTTAAATAAGAGCTTTCATGCGTTTTAGGTTGAACGTTACAGTGACAGTTTTGGAAATATTTAAAAAGTAGACTTCTATTTAAAAGGTGGTAGGGAAATTTATTAGGTGATAAGAAAATAAGAGTATTTCCCTATGACTTCTGTGATAAACCTGATCGTGCTATTGTTGAATGGAGTGGAGGTTTTTTTTGCTGTTCTCTTCAGCAGGACCCTAATACTGTGGGAAATGGGATGAAATATAGAATGCTATATTTTAGTGAGATCATGTGATGCCAGGGATATTTATCTGTGTAGTATTTGTTCCATAAAATGACTTAAAGCTTTTTTTTCTTTTTTTCCTTCAATAATATAGGTTTTTTTCCTTTTGTAGTCCAGGACATGCCTTGTTTTTACATTTGGGTGTTTGTCACTTCTGAGTTGTTTAGGGCACCCGTTAATCAGACATCTTTTCTGTCACTATGAAACTAGAAAATATCGCAAGTTTGATTAGGTAAGTGGGATAGTTCTGTACCTAGGCTCTTACTACTTGCTGTTGGTAGCTTTTACTACCAAAATGTACTTCGAAAAGATGCTGTAATCTTTATAATTAGAAAAGAAATATTACAAGCTCCATGAATGTCTAAGCTTTGCAGTGAAGCTAGGTTGACTGATGTATTTAAAGGTCTGTCTTAGTTGTCAAGGCATAGCAGTGTAATTTACGGATATTCCGTTACGTACATGGAGTTTTAGATGGTTTATTTGCTGACTCTGAACTGCATAGATTTCTGACACATAAACCATCTGTTCTGAATTGCTTTTCTTGAAAGCATTTCTATATTCAGTCATTACGATCTACCTAAATCAGAAGACATAAAATATTTAGAACCAGATTTATTCATGTGTTGTTAGTACTGGGGAGCAGCAGTGACCCAGGGGAAAACTAGAGTTCTCTGCGTTCCTGCCAGGCATTGCAATGCCTTCCCAATAGCCCCTTAAAGGAAAGGCAGTGCAGGTCTTCTGGCTATCTCCTCGCTTCTAGCTGCCTTTGTAGTGCCGAGGGCATCCTTGCCGAGGAGCAGCTCCTGGTCTCCAGGACCAGTGCTGCAGAGTTGCTCCCGTGCCCTGGGGGCTCGGGGTCGAGTAGAGCAGATGGGTTGTGCCCACACTTGGGCCCAAGTCTCATCTGATTGCCAGATGGCAGCCACCAGCCATATAGCACAATATTTCTTTTTTTGGTGGTTTCTTCCTAGTTCAAGTTTCCTGAAATAATACAAGGGTTTTATCACAGACTTGCAGAACAGTGTTTAATACCCTTAGCATGACATAAAAGAGTATAGGCTGGTTATCAGGGGAAGCGGGAGGACAAAGTAGTTGAAAGGCACAGAATCCTCCGGGCTGGAATTGGAGAACTGAATGGAAGGAAGGAAACCTGGTATGATTTCACCTGTAATGCCCTTCTGAGCTGCCTGTGGGGTTATAAACAGTCTTTGTCTTGGAGAAGACTCGCTAGTTTCCTGCAAAGGAGAGCCTGAGAGCAAAGTAACATATAGGCTCTGTGGAAAATCAGATACGAGAACTGAAGAGTGAACTGGGAGGTGACAAGATTTGATGCTGCAGGTCTGCTTTCAGGCAAAAAGTAACTGTAGCTTTATCTCTGAAGTAGCTTATGCACAAGTCTGTGAGTGCCAGGAATACTGGAGCTGGCTTCTTGTCATCTTGTTCCTGTCACAGTGCTGCTAAGCCATTATAAGGTCATCCATGATTTGTGCTCTAAATTGGATGTAATCATTCAAAAATTCCAAAGAGTATAGTTTAGTTTTGTCAGATAGAATTTTCTGGTCTCCTTACGTTGACCTGTTAACTCAGTTGGTTCAACATCCATGTATCCCTTCAGATACTGTAGTCCAAGCAGAGGTAGTATGGGAAAAGAATTTCATTATGCTTGATTTTAGTGGTGTTAAACTACTTTGTAGCTGCTGGTAATTTGGTTCTGTGAGAATATGATCCAGTATGTTGTATGTACAGTGGATGTTTTAGGTAATTAGATTAAGATACAGAGTCATGAAATGGCACCTCTCTGCATCTACTGACACGATTGAGTTGATTTATAAACTAGCTATGTATTCCCGAAGGGACTGTTTCCACTGAAACACTTAAAAAAACCCAGAATAGTTGCTGTCACGACCTGAGGGAACCAAAATACCGTAATAATCATGACCAGCCTCACCTGGGACCCCAACCTGCGCTCTCTGCCCATGGCCCAGGAGGTCCCTTTGACCTCAGGCCCACGTCTTGCCCGAGCCATGCTGTGGACAGACCATCTCCAGCCTTGCTTCATGGCTGGAGCCTCAGCTTCTGCTGGAGCCTCGCGTCCAGCCTCGTCTGGTGCTGTTTCTGACTTGTCTTCCTGGACAGATGCTAGACTTGCCTCGTCACCTCGTCTTGTCACAGGACAGATGGCTAAAGCCGCTATGTCACCAGCACTGCCTCACTTGGCTGCTGCGGGTCTGCACCGTTGCCAGTGAGAGCTGCCGCTGCCCGCGCAGGGTCACCCTTGGCTCTTGGCTTATCTTCCCTCACGGAGCAGCCCAACTCTTGCTGCTCCCTGCCTGTTTCCCATCTCGCTTCGTGCTGCTGTTAGCCAGTCGAACATCCCTGCCCACGCTGCTTGTTCCTCTTCTGCGCTGGAGGAAGTAAGGTCAGGCTAGACCTTTGCTGTGGAAATTATTTTAAAGAGGAAACCTCTTTAAGGTTTTTGCAATGTTTTGTGTAAGATTTTAGTAGAAAATCATGAAACAAAAGGCTTGTTTTGACAGCTTTTCTCCAAATGCAGACTGGACTAGTTGACCTTCCTCCAGCAGGCTGCCAGAGAATTTTCTGTGACTCCTTTTAACAGAAGTGGGTGCTCTTTTAAGACTATTAGACTTGCCCACTTAAAATCTCCTGAGAAAGAAGGGGGGGCAGAGATGAACAAATGCTGCATTACTTCTTTCTTAAGGTTGTAAGTCGCAAGGGGAAATTCAACGTGTGAAGCAGCTTGTAGAGTATAATGAGTATTTGCCTCAGGGTACAGATACTCATTGTTTCTTTGAAGAAAGTAGTGTGATGTAAAAAGGGTGCTAGTCTAGAAATGTGTCTAGGGATAACAGCTTTTTTTCTTTCTTACTTTCTTTCTTTTTTTGTTTTTCTTTTTAATAAAAAGAAAGAAAGAAAAAGCAGCCCTGGTCTGTGAGGAACTGAGCACAGCCTGCTCCCCCCTCCCCCAGGCCAAAGAATGGAAAGAAATTTAAAATATGGTTAACAACTTCTTTGTGCTCTAATCTGTAAGGTTGTTAGATATTTAGAGCCCCTTGGAAGAATTCTGGTTTCACTGGTTTTTATTTATTCTGAATTTAATGAATAGCTGTCTTAGTTTCTTCCTCCTTCCTGTCCCTTGTTCAGGATGGTCCAGGAGGTGATGTGGTATCTGCAACACAAGGTTTACTTGGATTTTTCTTTAAAATACCATGTAAAACTGGTCAGTGTTTTTCTGCTAATACGATACAGAAAAGTACTAATATCTCCTTGTAAATATTTTGAAACATAGGCATGATTTTTGGAAAACAAGGGAATGTAAAATAGTGCAATTGGAATAAGAATCACGGAGGAATGAGAGCTACATGGTGACCTGAAGAAGAGGTCTAAACATTTATAAGGCATGTGTGTGTGTCTAATGCAGTTTATAAGCTCCCATTGACATATTGATAAAATAAGTAGAATGGTGTTTATCCCTGTAGCCATTCTATTCGCAGTTTATTTGGTTTATCAGGTATATAGATGTGAGTAGTTCTGTGCAGGTAGATGTATTCTGCAATTACATTGCTGCTATTATATGTCTAACGTGAGGTTGGTGAGGCCCTGGAACAGGTTGCCCGGAGAAGCTGTGGATGCCCCATCCCTGGCAGTGTCCAAGGCCAAGTTGGATGGGGCTTTGAGCAACCTGGTCTAGTGGAAGGTGTCCCTGCCCGTGGCAGGGGGGTTGGAACTGGGTGATTTTTAAGGTCATTTCCAACCCAAAGCATTCTGTGATACAGAAACTCTTTCTAAACTGTCTTTAAATACTGACATTAGCGTACTACCAGCAGCTGTTGTAAGGGGAAGCCTACTCCTGTGTCTTTTTTTTTTCCCTCCCCACATTTCCAAGAATTATTTTGGACCGTTAAAAACAGAATTTTGGACATAGATCTAGGCACTAGTAGAGACACCACTCTCAGTTTTCTACCTCTTAGCTCACTTGCCATTAAGTACAGGCTCCAGAACAGAAGCAAATATTTCATAAATCAGCATTAGAAAAGCAGTACATTCAGATCGACATGGGGTCTGAATTCCTCCATGGTTTAGATTTCTAAAGGTACGTAGCAACAATATTTCATTCTTTCTTCATTTTGCCATGGATGACGGCTATTTTTCATTTGAGGAAAGGAAACCTTAAATGAGAACTAAATGCTAAAGTGTTCTTTGTATGTGTCTCAGTAAACGTACCAATACAGGCAAAAAGCTTGCTGTGGTAATTACTCTGTTTGGTTCAGATATTGATATACTCTATCAGCAGCATCTCCTCCGATACCAAAATCGTGTAAATGGATCTACTCTGGTACAATGAGAGCCTGGCTGTTAGACCTTGATCTTGTAGCTACTAGATTACACTTCTGTGTTGTGGATAGGGGGTTTCCATGTGTTGTTAAGTGGGAGACAGTGGCATTTCTCAAGTGTTTATGGTCTTTAGGTCTCAAGACATATTGCTTTACACTATGATTCCCTCCTAATGTGGATATGAAACTAATTCACTGTTAATTTTGGGAAAGTTCAGTTCCAAGTTTAAAGTCTGTCTTCAAAATTGTTACTTTTCCTTTTTTTTTTTTTTTAATGCAGTGAACTGGAACAGGTGTTAAATCCCAAAACTCTAGTTGCTAATATTTCTAAGAAGTTGGTAACGTTGATTCAGCTCTGAACTTCCCATTGCGTAGCCTATCATGATGCTTTTGAAAAGACATTGTGGGTGACAAGTTTGTGCTGCTGAATTCCCTTCTCATTCTTCTTTGCCTGGAATTCTTTAAGGGACAAGGAAATATGTTGGTGGCAGTCACCCATCTATGCAAAACCTGCATATTGATTTCATAATACTTAAGTATTATGCCAGCATGTTTCATTTATCTCAATAGACAACTTCTGTTTTTCAGACCTTACCCGTACGGAAGATCCCATGCAAAGCCAATGCTCCTTCAGGGTCTTTTTTTGCACGGGACAACACAGCAAATTTCCTATCCTGGTGCAGAGATGTAGGGGTGGATGATACCTGCCTGTTTGAGTCAGAAGGTTTGGGTATGTATTTATTTATGTAGTAGTTGGTAATTTTAAATAACTTTTCTCTTGTGTTTTGCCTTGAAAGACAGAATTGCTCTCTTAATAGGTCCTGACTTCAAATTTGACCTGTGTCTGACTCTGTTAATTCTGCCCCTTACCTGAGGCATGAACAATTAAAGTACACATCGTTTAAAATTAATTTAAGTCATTTTTAAGAGGAGCTTAAATGAGACAAAAATCTTGCTATGATTTTTCACCTTAGACACGTTTTTTTTTTAATCATGGAGTGCTTTTCCATAGTTCGATGTATAAGGTAGTGCTTTTCTCTTTCGGGAGAGCAAGATACAAGTGCATATTCGGTTTTGTCTGCAGACATTTAGCTATTCATACAAATGCAATGGGTTGTGCAGGAGGCAAGAAAACAGAAAATTTTTCTCTGTGTCCTATACTGACCTTTCTTCCAGCTGATTCCCTTGGGCAGCTCTGGACAAAAATTATCCAACACTAGTGCTTCAGGGTGTTCCATCAAAAGAATTGGACTACTTAGGAAATCACTGTTCTGATACTACATATTCTTCATTATTTTAACTCTTTTCTCTTCAAAGCAAAACTTACAAATCTTACCTCAAGAGTTTTTCAGCCAAATATCATGAAATGAAGAGAATCAAATGTTTGTTTGTTATCTGAACTCAGATAAAAGTGTAAAGCAGTTGTGATGACAGACAGCTCAGTTTCTCTGGAAGACAAATGAACACACTGTACTGAATCAAGAGGCTTCTTTGTTCTGTTGCTCAAAAGACCCTGACTGCCAAGCTGAAGTTCTTATCTGTGTTGCAACTGATCTATTCCCCTTTTACAGTCTTGCTCTTCTAGCACAACTATTTCTGAAGTGATTTTTTTTTTCATTTGTCTGTTCTGTTATCCTGTGAGGTTTGTTTTTTTTTAATTAAATTAAATTGGTTTATATCTGCAGGAGAAAATGCGTGGCAGAGAAAAAATTAGTATCACAAAGGTGACAAATAGCAAGGAGGATATATGTATTGTATCTGTTTTATTAATTAAATCCTCAAGATGAAACTTTTATTGGGCGTGGTAAATCATGTGGAAGGTGAATTGCTTAGGACAAAGAAACTTGCAAATGCAAGAAGGGAGGAGGCAAAGACCTCCAATGTCTGAGATAAACAGAAGAATCTGTGGTTAATCCAGCATTTAAATGAATTTAGACTTTGTACTGCTATGGTAAGACCAGTGGTTTACCATTGTTCCAATAATAGGTTAATTGGATAATTGAGAGCATGTTTATAAGGAATTTTCTCTTGCATTGTTAAGAAACCAGATCTTGTTTAGAGAGGGAATTGGCATAGCTGAAATGACAACATTCCCTGGATGAGTTAATTTTTACACGTACACAGTGCTTCGCCTGCCACAGTATAACACTGAGTGCAAATGCACTTGGAAAGTTGATGTTCAAGATGACTTCCTCCTCAGAAAACTCAAGTGAAATATGCCCAAATAAACAGTGTGCAAACCTGTGCTGTATTAGATTTGTTTGATTAGTGACTGATTTTCTTCACTGATTGAAAACTAGGTTCTGTTGTTTTCCTTCTCTGAGCATTAATGTTTATAGTTGCTGTATACTTGCTTTTCAGCAAGTATATATGAATATACTTGCTGAAAAGACTTATGGTGCTGGAAATAGGATTAAGAATTGATAATATTTTGACCTATTTTTCTGAACTTGAGAAGGGGATAGTGACCATGCTATTTCTAAAAAAGACAAAAATAGAAGCTACTGTTCTCCCTTGGTTTGAGCTAGAACTCTTAAAAGTTTTGATTTCAGTTGAGGTTTTTTTGTAATGCATTAGAAAGAACGATGAATCATAAAAATTTACCAATCTAAAGCTTTTATGTTCCTCTCTTTCCCACAAATCACTTCTCCAGTGCACGGGAAATAAAAAATTCAGCAAAGGTAAGTAATATCCAAGGTTCTATTCAAAGTGCTGAGAAACATGTGTGACTGACATCTAAGTGTTTGCACTGCCTCATGGAATTCTGCTGTATTTTTGATAATAGATAATTGTGGTGAAATTATCATTACAGAGGTTTTTGTGGGTTATTTTGTGTTTTCCGCCCCAGCTAGTAAGCTGTACTGATGTCTAAATGGCTAGTGATAAAGCAACTGTTTTCGGTCTATATTGAGGAACCTTACTGTGTTAATGTTCTTAATTGACTTGATTTTTATCCTCCTTTTTTCATCTCTTCTGCCTGCCTTATGGTATGCAAATACTGTATTATTTAATTAATTGCACATAGTGATATTTTTTTCATATAAAACATTCCTGAGGCCTTTTTCTGCCAAATTTGTATACTAACATTATAAGAGTAATTTTGAAGATTTATTGCACTGAAACTTTTGAATGATGGATTTATGTCATTACTGATTTTTAAAAAAAAAAAAAAGTCCCAAGTCTATTCAGAGATCAGCAAAATTAGATATATACTAGTTAAGAAATTATTAAATGCTATTATTTCTCATTACTTAAAAATATATTCTCATCCTGATGAGTTCTGAAGTCTTCGAAATCATGCAAGTTTAACTGCACACGAATGCATCCAACACTCCCACATTTTTAGCACTCACATTGAAGTCACATGAAGGTATTCCTCAAAGAAATGGAACTGTGTCAAACAGACACTGTAGCAGATAGGTGCAGTCCATGGCTGAGGAGCTTGCAGGCGAGTGATGTTAATGGGAATCTTGAGTGTTCTAGAGGCTTGGTTCTGCAAAGTGTTAACATTCTAGGGTTGAACCAGACAAGCAGGTGAGTAGACCTACTCGTGTCACTTTGTGTCCTTGTCCATCACTTGTGGACTGATTTAGTAATTTATTTAATTATTTAAAGTTAACCGTGGGGTCAAATGCTTGGTTTTGGGCTATTCAGCTGAGTTAAACAAGGAGACAGAATCTAAGTCTTTCTTCAAAATAAATAGAAGGAAAAAAAAAAAAGTGGTGTTTGTTATGCTGGCAGATATGATTATCCCTTCTAATCAGTAGAGTTACTTTATATATCCTTGAAAGAGATCAGTACAGAGCTCAAAAGTTTGAAAACAATGCACTTGTATATGATGTATTTTGTCTTGCTGAGTGTTACGATGCTTTAACATAGTTTAAAATAGAAATTGGAAATGTAATTTTCTGTAAAGATTTATAATACACCCAGAGTTGACTGGTGGTGATCTGTTTGTATTTTGCCCTTTGAACTTATCTTAACGCGGAGACATGGCAGGAAAGTCTCAGAGTTAATGCCTTTGCAAAGAAAAGGTGGATGGTGTCCCTGTTGTATGAGCTGCAAGAAAGACATTAGCATCTAACAAATACAGCAACACAGTATGTAGGGATAATCTTGAATGCTGCAAAATAGAGGGAGACTCTGCATGCTCCCTGCACTCATTGACCAATTCAGCGTGCTTTTCATAATTGTTATAGTTAATGTATTTAAGGAAGAAGGAATTAGCTTTGTTAATACCAAAAATTATGATCCAAAGTCCAAACTTCCATTGTCTGGGCAAATCTTGAGGTATTCTGTCTTTGAATGGGGTTCTTAGATGTATCAGAGGTCAAAATTTGCCACATATCTAGGACTTGGAACATGATGCACTAAATGTTTGCGGTCTGAGAAAAGTAATACTGTCTGTAACTCCCGGGTTCCCATGATATGTATATTTTGTAAGTTCCTCTCTAGGTTTTAGGGCAGCAGATCCACACAGCTATGGTAATTCAATTTAAGGAAGCATGCTAGATGGAGATATTTGTAATTGTGGTGCTCAAGCCTGAAGAGTGTAATGCTTGAAGAAAACTCTTTTTGGCCAAATAGTAAGAATGGTAAGATTGTCTATGATTGCTTTAGTTAAGTGAACTTAAAGCATAAATTAAGGCCTCTCTGTCGGTAACGTAGTGTTATTGGATGATTCTAGGATTTGGAACCAATGAATACTCTGCATCTCTTCTACGATAAAGAGTCTACCCGGCAAGAAAAGGGTTTGCCACCCAGTGTGCCAGCATGCTAATGTGTGTTGTTTGTTTTGGGAGCTGTTGGATGATACTGTTGTATTAATGTTTTGTGCTTGTATATTTTGTAACTGGGCATATGTACACACAATATGTGACATGGACTTCTTTTGATGCAACTTACTGATTAGGGTTTAATGGACAGGTTCCCTAAACAAAAGCATTTAGTGTTTTCGTGGAAATGATAGACTTAAACACAAACACCTCTGATCCCTATTCTAATGTTGTTGGGTTTAAGTTGTTTTTAAAAAAAACCCACTAAAATGTTGATTCCTTAAAAACATTTTATGCATAGGGGCAAATGATTTTTTTAATGAATACTCCATTTTTATCTAATTTGATATTACAAGATGGAAGTATTTTGACCATTCTTTCACAGTGACACATTTACAGCTTGTAATAGAATGTTAAATTTTACATGTAGTTGCATCAGAATAAGACTTTGTCCTGTCTTTCACAACATTTTACTAAACTACTCATAACATTGTTGAAGATGCCTTGTTTTGAGGGCTATAGAAGCATCCTGGACACTGTGTTATTACCATTGTATTAGCATCTTAAATTAATGAATTCTAGTAAATTATTAGTGTTTAGATGATCTGCATATTCATTCTAGATTAATTCTTTACTATCCATAGATCTACTGTGTTTGAAACCAAAATTTTTTTCAGACTTCCATAAGTGATAGTGCTGAAATGGGGTGTGGGAAACACAGCTCCTTGATTTAAGTGTGTCATAGTATAAATCTGATGCAGAAGCAAGGATACGTTTGGGATAAATCGAACAGAGTAAATGTCAAAGCAATGTGGGGAAAAAAAAAGACTCCTGTAGGATCAGAAGAAAAAGTATTAAAGGAGAAAGTGAAAGACAAAAAGAAGAAGGATCAAAGGATCAACCTTTTGAAAAACTTTCCCTACACATGTGTAAATTCTGATGGCAATTGGAAGCCTATGATAATAAATATTAAATCCCTTTGGAAAATTTCTTTGCTTCTAGTGAGCCAAAAATCCTTTAGAAGCAGGAATCATGTTCACTTTTTTGATTCAGCTATGCCTGAGATCTTTAAAAAAAAAAAAAAAGTTTATGTTTAAAAGAAAAAGTGACTCCACTAAAAAATGGTTTATAAAAGTGTTAGGAGCCAAGGCTTAAAACTTAGCAGGGAGGTTTAAGAAGCTTGTTCCTGTACCATGGTTGGGCATTCTGCTAATTAAAAAAAAAAAACAAAAACAAAAAAACCCCCAAAAAACTGTGGTTGGTTATTTCACTCCATTTTTGGCATGTTTTAGGACTGCTAAATGCCATGTTAGGAGACAA
>JANXJC010000021.1:24523907-24578688 GCA_027564655.1 Leptodon cayanensis | reverse complement strand
GGAGGGAGGGGGAGGAAGAATTATCTTGGATTATGGTGGTATTTCTTAATGACAAGTTCATGCTGTGTTACAGCTGCTTCTGACGGTTAAAAACTACAGGTCTTGTGTGGAATCCAGGCATGAAAACTTGCATGTATGTGTGTATATATACAGAAGAAAAGGGTTTTTTTGGTTGGTTTTTTTTTTTTTTCTATGATGAGCTGAATTCCTAAGTTTCATATTTGCTTTAGGACTATATGTATAACAAATTCAGGACCAAATTTATAATACGACATCTATTTGCTAATGCAATTTTGTTATTTTGGGGAGTTAAATAGGCTAAGAAAAATAGTGATCTAAAGGATAGGAATTCTTTTAGTTTGGAGAAAGAAATGCATGACTTTAATGTTGTTATTTTTGACATTCTGCTAATTTTAGTGTTCTGCCAGAGCTCTTGATTATTTTTAAATAGTTATGAACTGCTTGCAGGTTATCAAATAGCCCAAATAATTACACAGCGATTTAGGTTTAGAATGGTATTTTCAAAGGAACTAAAGGATAACTAAATGGGAACTTGCTAAATCGTCTGCCCTTCGAGAACCGCTCCTCAATCCCATCCTTCTTATTCCAGTAAAACTCCACTGCAAGCCAAAGAAAACCAAGTTTTATCGGAGTCAAGAGTTACAGATGTTGATGATTAGGTTCCATTCATCACTAAGATCTTTAAAATAGCTTTTATTTATAAATGTTTTGCATCTTCATTTTGCTTTTCCAGTTCTCCACAAGCAGCCAAGAGAAGTGTGCCTTTGTTTGCTGGAACTTGGAAGGATTGCAGCAAGGTAGGTGAAAATATTTAAAGAATGAAGAAATATTTACAGTCTTGACAGCACTGGCTATTGAGAGACTTAATGAATCAGCACATCTCAAGCGAACTTCTGTGCTTATCAGGTTCAAGGAGAATGCTTGGCTTGATGTCACACAAGAATATCTCGTGGGCAGTTGTTAACAAATACAATGAAATCTCTGTACCATCACCTCAATGAAGGTATTTGTTGGCTATCCTCATATTAAGAGGGGAAAAAATTGAGAATTTTTTTCTAAAGCTTTAGGCTGTTTGTCTTTCAAACAGTCAGATCTCTCTATAAACAACTGAGATTTCATCAACTTTACTGATAATAAATTAATCTTCACATGACCTAAATCTGATCCGAGCAACACTGACTCCTATTTATTTAAATAAACTTAGCTCTGATTTTCACCAACAGAAGCAATACGAGAATTGAGTTAACAGTCTGTATTCTGTCTCTGTCAGATGATTCTAGCCAAGCTGGATCTTCAATCCATTGTAACATTATCTTTTATGTCAAGACAACAGTGACTTTTACTAGACAATCAAAATGACAGTAATTAGAATGTGATTTTTCCCTTTTTGCAGATGCAGGTTTAACCAGCATAGCACATAAGACTTGCTACAAAATATATGAACAGCAGTGCTGCTTCCCAGTCTTGCATGTAAATTGCAGTTGCATTCATCCGTATGTATCCAGTTGGAGTGCCTTGCTATTCAGATAGTTTCATTAATTTCAGAAGAATTCCTTGTGGTTACAGTCAATGCAAAGGAAACCCTGTTTATTCATAGCTTAAGAACTAGTATTTTCATATTATAATTGCGTTATGGGTATTCCTATTTTGTGAATGCAACTCACTTGGGAAGCTGCTTAACTAGAAATTCGTCTCTTGGTCAAGTTTCAGAAAAGCCCTCGCTGTCAGTGGAATCTTGCATAGGAATAGTGTTGGCCAGGAAAAGAGTTCACTTTCAGTTTGCAGAAATTTTCTTACCTGTAAAACTTGGAATTGGTCCAACATGGTAAAAAAAAAAAAATTATTTAACTTTCCATGAATAAGAAAGTATTCTGATCTGTAGGTGCTCAGTGAAATTGACTTTCAGGAGTCTAAATTTACCTGAGCAAACAAACTGTGATTTTTAAGAACTCCAGCTTGAAGACAGACGTTCCAGCATGCAAAGACCCTATACCCAGGGCATAGATGTGAGAAGTGTCTGCCTCAGGTTGATTACTTGATAGTATCCAGCTTCCTCAGAGAATGCAGGTCAGTGGTTAGGCAGCGTTGGATTCTGCTAAAGTTGGTTGAGTTAGATTAATCTCATTTTGCAATGAGATTTGATTTCTCAACAGATCTACAAGGGAATTAAGGCAGAATCTTATCCTTCATGTTTGTCTTTTGTCCTAAGCTTCCATGTCTCAGATGTTCTCTGTTCCAGGCATGAAAACAAATACTGAACCAATAAATGAACCATGTTTTCATTTATTATGCATATCTATCCCTTTGCCTTTAAAATACTTTTCTTTTTTATTCGTAATATGTGTATATTACCATGTATCATTAATGTATTTTCTATATTATATTTATGTTACTGTATTTTATTTTTGTTTATAGCTTAGGGGTCAAATAACATATGTCTGTCTACTTGTTCCTGCTCTAATATCTTTTTGAAAACAAACAAAAACCCATTTATAACCTTCTAAGTTTCCAAGGTGCACAAAAACTGTTGAAGGGGAACATTCGGTTAATATAATTGAAAACCAAAGAAATGATGCCACTTTTGCCTGAGTTGTGGTAAAATAGAACTATATGGAAAAAGGAGACTAGATAGTTGCCTTCATAAAGCATAGGAAAGAGCACATTAAACTGACATTGTTGCTCTGCCGCTTTATGTAGGAGGGAAGTCAGATGTACGCTTGCTTTGTAAAGCAAACTGGGTCTGTTGACAATCTTAGGGGTCTGCTTTCCAGAACAGGAGCTGCAGAGATCTTTGAAAAGGTGCCTGATTATGTTTTTAAAGAATGAAAAGAGTAAGAGACACTGAATAAGTTCTTTTCTCTTCCTTTTCTGTTTTAGAAGCACAAAGATATGTTCAAAGTAGCTTATTCATCCCGAGGAGCCGGCTCTTAGCACACTTTGCCCAGCTAGATTACTGTTAGTCTTAGGGTCTATAACTCCTATAAATCAACCTAGGCCTGCCTTCTTAATGAAAATGGGCTTGGGATTGAGACACAAGTGAGCAGGAATGGGGATTGTTTGAAGAGGAGATAAAATTGAGCTCTGTTCAGCTAAACTTGAACCCATTCAGCTGATACTCTGTGGATGAGGGGAGATCAATGATAATTCACCTATGTGTTAGCAATGCGTTTAGCATATTGTGTCGTAGTGTCCTTTTAGCCAAATTAGAGAGACATGGACTGGATGGATGGACTACACAGTGAGTGGAAAACTGGTGCGACCACTTGGCTCAGAGAGTGGCAGTTCAAAGCCCAGGTACTAATAAAAATAGAACTGCCTGATAAACTATCCTGTATTTCAGTTGTTTATGAAAACAAAATTCTGAGGTAATCTGTGGAATTTCTGAGGTAATCTGTGAAATTTCAGTAGCTAAAATGGGCCATTGTGTGCACTGGCAGATGTCACGTGGGAAGAGTGAGAACATTTATGAGAGGGAAGTGTCGTACAGGATGAAACTGAGCATTGACAATGCACAGGGCTATCGCAGTGGGTTGCACAGGTCCAACATTCTCCCCAGGTATTTTAAAGTCAGAGATTATACAATGGAAAACAGCTAAATTATCTTTTCTATAGAAAGAATGAAGTTCTTCGTTAACTATTAAACTCTGGGGAGGTTAAACAAAACCCAGAGGTCTTTGGAAATTATTGTTGAGCAATTTCAAGATCTTTCTGCTATTGTATTCAACTTTTCCTTGGTAAAAATGGGAAGTGGTGCTCTAAGAAGTCTATTAGAGATCATGTTACAGTCCAATGCTGCTTCATTTGTAGTTACGAGAAGGCAGGCTAGAAAAGAGCAGAAAAGGAAATTCTCAGCATACCTTCCAGAACAGAATTTGCACCTCTACCCCTCCCAGAGAAGATGTAGGTTTTGCCATTTCAGCTTTCCAGCAACTTTGCTTCAGGTTGATACAATATGTGGAAAAAAAATGAGTGTGTGTTCGTTTATTCATTGATTTTATTTTTCAACTCATCACCAGAGGAATTCAGAATACTGCAAGTACAGGGAACTTTAAAAATCTGTCACAATGACAAAAATTGGAGATTATGAAAAGTGGTAGAAGCAAAGAAGCAGCATCGCTTAGAGTGGAAGAGTTTTATTTGATGAGTAAGGCTGCATGCAGGTGTAGGCTTAGAGGCCAGTGGGAATGTAATGATTTACAGCCTGTCGGCATCTGCAGACAGACAGGAAGTAAATGGATTGTGTGTAAGTGCTTGCTTCGATGTTGGCTGACTTTTCATTAGGCAGACTGCACCAGTTAAAAGCCAATACAAGCACAGATTTGGTTCTTTGTTTTCTTTACGTTAATTTACTAGGCAGCAGCGTGACTAAATTAAAAGTTATCAGAAACACACAAAAGATAGTATATGCGCTGATGCCCTTTCTCTGTACACTTTTAACGTTATTATGGTATTTAGCTTAGATTTTCATAATATATTTGTTTCTGCTCAATGTTTTAGCATCCAGAACTTTACCTACGTAAGTCAGCATAGTTCTGCATCTGGGCTATGGACTTTGCTACTACAGAAGAAAATACGTTTTCATTTATGCAAGTAGTTTGCTACGAGAAGCCTACCTGGCACGATGACTTTGCCAAGCTGAAGTCCTTCTCTGAAAAAGGAAATCTTTCTATTTTTCTGGGTTTTGTACCCGTTGGCAAAGAAAAAAAACAGAAGGGGATTATTGGTGATTAGAAAAATGGGATGGGCTTTTCGACTTCTGACATCTGTCCAAGCTCTGCTGCTTGCTGGGAGATACTGACTTAATCACTTCCCATAAAGCTTTTAAAAGCAGGCATTGTTTTGAAGAGCCTTGCTCTCCAAGTGCTGTGTTTGAGATGCTGCATGCCAAAGTTGCATGTATTTTGTTTTAGTTGGAGCTACAAGTGTTTTGCCACTGTAAACAGAAGGTCCGCTGTCAAAAATCGGTTAGAAAAAGCTTTAACCACTTCTGAAGAATATTGGCCGTGTCTCAATTTGTTTATCTGTAGATTCAGTGCAATAGTTGAGGCCAGGATAACCTTTAATCCCTTTTCATCTGTATTTCTTTGAAAAATACTAACACAAAACGTAAGTTGTCCTGTAATTTGAAAGGATGTTGTGTGGAGGGAAGAAAAAAAAAAAAAAGCAAATGCACTGAGCTTGAATCTGTCCTACATGGTATAGCATTTTTTGAGGCCTAGTGTTGTTCGTAAGTTAGTCATTCACCAGCATATATGTTATCAGATGGAGAAGTAGAAAAAAACCCTGTACTTCCTGTAAAATTTGATCAACAGAGACATTATATCTAAACTAATTTTTTTATATTAATGTGGAATGATGGGATTAATGATTGATATATTTTATACATGTTTGCTAATGTATGTGGCGTTCTGGTATTGCACAACAGTGCAATACAGAAAGTATAAATTCTTTCCATCACTTTGTTTTAACGTATGTAATGCTTTATAAGGACTATAACTTGTTTGCATGTTTCTAAAAGGTTTGGGGTGGAGCCTCCTGGATTAATAAAGTTGGAAAAAGAGATTGAGCAAGAGGAAACACTTTCAGCCCCCCTTCCGTCTCCTTCACCATCACCAACAAAGTCTCCTGGGAAAAAGAGCACAGGGAAACTGTTGGATGATGCTGTAAGTTGTGGGAGGAAGCTTTTTCCTATCTGACCCATTCTGGTATGCACTTACTTGCAAAGCACACAGAAGCCCAAGTTTAGCATCTCACTGTATTTTAAAGATTAGCAGACTGATAGAGTTAGTTTATTTTTGACCACAATTATTTATGCCTGAAGTTCGGAAAAAATGTCACGCTGTGTAGGAGATCTGCAGTTTAGTCTAGCTTTGTGCTTAGGGCCAAGTTCCCTTCTTATTACTCTGTTTTCTTCTTCTGTTCACGTCTTATTCATCAACTCCCACTTGGTGTTTTGTCTGAGAAAGGACTGAGTCAGGACTAGGAGATTTGGCCCATAATGGCTTGTACAGAATGTTAACGAATGCTTCTAAGTTATCTCGGCCTAATTTTTGTGCTGCTGTTCTGCATATTTCTCACACGGTAAAAAAAGAAGCATTTTTTTTTTCTCACTGTTAGAAAGTATCTTGCTTTGAATTTCATTAAACTCTTTGCACTGTACTGTAGTGTTTGTTTCTCTGTTGCAAACCCCAGAGGGATTCATTTGAAACAGCTGGAATCAGATTAGAAGGACACATTTTGAGACCATGAAGAGGTTAAACTTGAAAAGTACAAATATATTCTATAAAAAGAAGCAGTTACTATAGTAACTGCTATATTACAAGGTAGATGTGCCACCTGGGAGTTACAAAGCACTTCTTGAAAAATCCATGTGCCACTTTTTTGTTACAGAGAGCAGATGGAATATAATGTTCGTTCATTTTATTGAAATACTCTGTACTATTTGATGCAAATAATTACGTTTAACATTTTTTGTTTTCTATTTCTTCCTTAACTTTGCAAAAGCACTCGCGTTTCAATAGAATTGAGAAAGAACAGTTGTGTATAGAAGGAGGGTGGTGACTGCGTATCTTGTAGGAACAGAACAGAGAGTATGAAGGTTGTCTCCAACCACCTCCTTTAATTTAGAAAGCAGTAGGGATAGAATGGAATTCATCCAGCTAGATTCCTGACCTGCACTGCCCCAGACACTCACACCATAAAATAGCAGCAGTGCTCATATAGTCCAGACACAAAATAAAATAGGATATAATTCTTCCCTCTGCTTCCTTATTTGATTTCCAAATTCCACTCAATAATACTTCTATGTCCTTTGGGATAGTAAGGTAATGGAAGCCTCAACAGCAGGATCAGCAGTGAAGGTCTCATTATTCTCTGCTTTACACTAGTATAAGTCCGTTGGCTTTCATTCTCCACAGGCCAAAGATGGCTCTGTTTTGCTTACACAGTTCAAAACAACCTTGAACCTGTTAGGTCTGGCTACTCTGGGTTTTTGCTTGCTTAGATGAACCCTGGTAGATGCAGCTATTAAGGCATAGTTCACACTATCCATTTTCAGCTTCGAATTTCAAGAGTGTCTCCAGAGGTGATAAATGCCATAGGATACTATGTCAGAAACCACTGATTATCGGGCAGTGTTCAGAGTGCCATTGCCAAATAGTCCTCTAAGCACAATCCCAGTCTTGGTACCACATTCCAAGAGATGCAGGAATGCGCTTTTTGCATCCTCAGCAGCCTGAACTTGGATTTAAGTCGTCAACAACTGACTTCACATAAGTTATTCCTATCGTACACTGACTATCCAGAAATGGAGGCTAACACTCACCCAGGTTGATAAAAATCACTGGAATAATTAATCTTAAAATAATTAAGTCATTGTATGTTCAAACTGAGGACAACTCATCTGATGCCCGAGAAACAGTGTGTGTGTAAAATACATGTAGGTTTACTCTGCCGAGTGTTATTTTAGAATGAAATTTTTCACAAAGATATCATGCCCTGATGTAAAAAACAAAACAAAACAAAAAACTAAGCTAAGAATAATTGTAAAAATATATTACACAGAATAATAAAGTTATTCTGGTAACAGCATTGAACAATTTCAGAAATAAATTGCAAGCCTTTAAATAGGTCAACAGGGCTACTTTCAAAAGCATTTTTGCTCCCTACTCTAGTATAGAAACAATAATTCATTAACTTTTAATTTCCTTCTGGTTTATTTAACATACCATAACTTTATTCTAAAAGAACATCTGAAAAGCATTTGTTGTACTTCAGAAGCCTTTCCTGTTCATTTATTCAAGATAACCACAACACCTATGAAAGTGCCATAGCTTTGCCCTGATATTTATTTTCTTTGCTGAAACAGTTAAAGACTTTAATTTGTTAGCTATTCTAAGAATATCCTTTCCAAGACCTCAGACCTTTTTTACAGGCCCTGGTTTAGTTGCTGTATTTGAAAAGGTCTTTGGAATATTATATGAAGTGGACAAAACCTCTAGGAAGTTCCCCTGGCATCTTGTATTGTTTGACACTGACATACTATGTCAGCATTCATCCAAGAAAACTGCAGTATATGAAAATGCTGCACTTGTTATTGCTGCTCCTATGCAGCAATGTGATTTGAATGTCAAATAAGAGTTTCTCAACCAGATCTGCTCTTTTGGCATTGTTGCTTAGAGATCACTGAAGAGTACAGAATATACTTTTACTAAGCATTAATGCCTTTGGTAGCACATGCAAGGCCAAGTTTTCACAAGAGGCTGAAGTGAAGCTGATGCGGTTGATAAAAAGCAGGAAAGTAGTTTTCATCTGTATTTTCTCAGCCCTTATTGCTGGCAATGATAGAGTAGAGTACTCTCGAGGCCCCTTTCAATTACTGTTGATTGCACTAATGCCCTCAGTTGGAGATCATCAAAGGGTAGTTAGCAATACTGGGAAGCATCTTGGCATGGATTTGTGATTATGTCACAGTATTCTCTGTACACTTTTTTAAGATGTTAGTGCACTATTAGAAAGTGTCAAGGGAAGGTATTGGGCAGGGCCTTTCATTGATAAGCAAGATGCTTCTGTATTTGTTATATTTATTTAGAAGGGAAAATACATCGTTATGACATCTTCATTTTGCCCGTCAGCTATATTTGCACTTTGACAGTTGAGCTGATTCACCATAAAATACTGAGAACACATCTACAAAAGTCTGATGCTGAACTCAAAGTAACAAACTGTTTCGCTTCAGTTAAACAGTGCAAATTTTATGCTGAACTGTGTGACACTTGTCTCTATTTTTACCTCATCGCAGCTGTAAAATCGTTCTTGATATTGGAAGCACCATAGTCTGGGACTACAGAAATATTAAGAAAATTAAGAAAAACTAAGAAAATATCATCAGTGAAGATTAGGTTAGGGATATCATGTTATGGCAAATGTCGTCTTGAATGTTTTGCTACACATGCTATTTTAAACAGTTTCTATTAATAACTTCTGTGTTTTTCAGGTTAAACACATTTCTGAAGATCCTCCTTGTAAATGCCCTAATAAGTTCTGTGTGGAGCGTCTTTCACAAGGAAGATACAGAGTTGGAGAGAAGATCCTCTTTATTAGGGTAAAGATTTTTTTTATTTTATTTTGTAGTGAATTGTTAGTATCTGCTACCTTCCACTTTGCAAATGATATCACTGATTAACAGGAGAAAATATTTTCTTATTAACCAGCACTGACTCATTTTTATGACGTTGTCAGGGAATAAGTAAACTACAGTGGGTTAACTGACCCAAGGAATTGTTAGCATGTGGTAGATCCTTCTAAATTTTGGTCATTGAATTTTCTCTGTCTTTGATCAATGGCAACCAAAAGTCTTCACAAATGGAGATGCTGACTTCCTCTGTTTGGTTTGAAAGAACATCCACTGCATTAAAGCAGCCTTTCTCCCGCTTTGTTTTGACTGATACTATTTGACGGGTCAGGAAACAGATGAAAGACCTCATGGTCGTTGAATTGCCAAGTCATGACTAAGACATATTGCTAAAGTAGGGTGAGTAAAGCATTAATGTACATAGTACTTCATTTGATTAACAGGTAATTCCAAACCCGGTGTTGTATTTCAGACTTTGTATGTAGTATATTAACTCCCATAGCACCAAGTTAATCGTTAATATAAATATTTGCCAGCATTAGTATCTGGCTGAATTTAGCAGCAGTATACTATCCAAACTTAATTTTGATCCTCTTAATCTTCTCTATATATGCTTATGGTAATAATAATGAAAATACACTAATCATGTTATTCTGTAGTAGTAGATTAAGAATCTGATTCATGCTATGGTTCTTTCCATTTTCCATTTTCCTCTCCACATGTCTTATCCTTGAGTAATGACTTGACAAAATGATAGCTCTTGCTCTCAAATAACTGTTATCCCTATTTTGCTAAAGGCACACAACAGTGACCTGATGGAAGTGAGGATTTAGCACTTGCGAGAACAAAAGAAGTCAGAGGGACTTCTTCCCATCTGTAGAAATCAAGTTCCTAGTTCAACAAAACGCCAGAGTGCTTGTTCTGTCATAAACTTGTGCTTAACTTACAATGAAGTCAAATTTAGATAAGGATTTAGGTTTTCTCATGTGTATAAAGTTGAGAACATGTCTAAGTACTGTGCTGAATAGGGATTGAAAACTCCCAATTAACTCAGTAATAGTTCAGAAGGAAGAAGAAATACAGGATTTGTCGCAGATAGTTTGAGGATTAATAGCTTTTTCTCTTTTGTAGCCAGTGAGACTTTTTTTTTAATTCTGCAGTGTTTTTAGGTACTAGTTTTATTACTAGCTTCAAACAGCTTTGAAGAAGGTACTGATCATTAACCAAAGATTCCAGTAATCTGGCAGAGTTTAACACTTATGTTTTCTTCCTTTTGATTTTAATTTCAAATAACGATATCAAAGTATTTTTAATCTTCTAGTTTTGAGAAGCTTAAGGTTTTCTGCCAGAATGGTGAGTGTCAAATTCCCTTTTGCTGGCTTCTTTATTGTGCAATCTAGTCCAAGTCAGATTTCATTCCAAGTTTGCAAACAAAACACCCTTTTCATATCACGCTACCGCATTCCAAGTTGAATTGTGCCAAAAAATACCAGTAATATAGATTAGATATTAAACTGCAGTATTAGACATCATTCCTACAAAACTGATATCAGTGAAAACTTGCCATGAACTTCAGTGGGAGCAAGTCCATATTCCTAGACTTTAAGTCAGTTGTCTTTTGGTTTTGGTTGGTTTGAACCTCATTTTGGAACGTTCACTGGATCGCAGTAAGTTTTTACTCTTCATTCTACATTCTGCGTTCTTCTTGTGTACATAAATAGATTTATTAGCCTTCCTTTGGAATCCTTTGGACACTTGTGAGAAAACACATTTGAGATGTGTAGCTGACTTAGAATTTTGTTGGTATTTGGCACCCGATTTGATGCTGCTGAGGTAGTTCCTCCTACGTTCTTTACACAGCATGACACAGCCAGATATATGCCATTTGTTTATAATCCAGTGTGTTCCAGTCGAGATCAAAAGTTTCATTGTCTTAAGTTGGCTATTACTGTCTCTATTAGCTTTCTCTAGTAACCTATATAGGATTAAAACTTATATAGTTTCAGTGGTGCTGCAAGCATGCCATGTGATAAAACATTGCAAGAGCTAAGTTTAAAAGTGGAGTTAACACCTATTAATTGAGGGTTAGGATTTTTTTTTTCCAGAAATTATTTAATAATACTATATCCGTAACAAATTTGTTTTATTCTGGTTCTACAAGGTCTGTTTAAAAAAGTAGAAATAGCGTCCAAGTCCCTCTTTTTGTTAATTTATATCTGGATATGAAACAAGTGAAAAAAGAAAAGCAAAGAAAAATAAAACCTGGCAGAACGTAGAATTCGTGCAAAAATCACACGAAAATTTACATGCGTCAATCTAAAATAACTTTAAGGAAAAAAACCCTTTTGGAATATGTGGCAAAACGCAGCGGGGGCAGTCCTTCAAAATTTCTCTTGTATGTTAGTAACTTCTTAAGGTTATGGTCCCATTAAAATTACTTGAATAAAGATACTTTATTTTTTTTAACATGGGAAAATGTTTAAATTTGAGATGAAAATAAACCGTGGAGATCCATAAAGCAATGGAAATGATGAAAATCCACAAAAACATTAAGACACTTAATTCTGATGATAAAAATGCATGTCACAAAAGTAGTTCTTTACGCATGAAGTAGTTCCATAATGCCTAAACTGAACATGATTACCGTAATGCTGTGGTGGGTTAGATGCTAAAAATTTATTTTCAATAAAAATTTACCTGCTCATGAATTCTTTTTCCTTCCTGCCATATAGGAATGAAAGAGTCTAAATTCCACTTACACAAAAATGATGAAGACATGTTTTACAATAATGGATTATATTAATAACTTGAAGTAAATGAAATGACCAGCTTATTTAAAACTGAAACATCGGTTTAGAATTAGTGGGGTCTCTATAAGTGTGCTATATAGAATCAATTATTTTCCTATGCACTCTTACATCCTACCATTATGTCATGAGTGCTTTAGGGAACAAGCCTTACTCTTTCAAAATAGAACTGAATTAATAAGCCTACTTTTAAAAATAAAGAATAGCAAGTCATGAAAACCTGCCTTGCACAAATGCATGTTTTATAACTTGGAAAAAGAGTCGCAGAGTTTGAAGTGCATGCTGCTTGCAGAAGGCAATAAAGGAGTTATTTAGATGAATAGAGGTTTTTATAGTAAGAAATGACAGTCAGGCCTTAAAAATAATTTTTTTTTAACAAATTCAGGGGCAAATATTTGTATTCCAAGTTATCTTGTGTTTATTAGATTGTATGCTCATAAAGATGTATACTTTCCACAAACTAGCAAGCTTCTTAGAAAGACCTGTCCTATTGGTACGTACCCATAGTAATATTTAAATCAGTGGGTTCTGCACAATGGAAAAACTATTTCTTTGTGCAACTGGAGTCAGATTAGATGATATAAATGGGTCCTGGCTTTAGAGCCTATCATTTTTCCTATAACTTATAGGTTTTACCTACCTTGCACACCAGATGATGAGCGTGTGATTGCTCTTATACTTTTTGACCTTGTACATTTAATCACTAATATCTCTTAGCATTATTTTGCTGTAGTAATATTAAAATGTTTGTTTAATACTAGCTTCCTCTGAATCCTAGGAAATGAACGGCATTATTTGCCTGCTACAGCACCTGTGTAAAAAACTTTATTCTGGGATTCGCTATGAAAATGTGTGTATATATGTATGTGTAATATATATGCGTATATATGTAAAAACACTCTGCAGACAGTCTAGTACATGCTATTGCCTCCTCCTGGTGAGGAAAAGGTATTTGTGTCTAAATATGGAGCCATGCTTTACTCCAAACCATCCAGGTAGGGATGATATACCATCTAAGAATTGGAAATAAGGAAGAATGGAAAGCAGATAGATTATACAGTTCTCAAGACCCAAATGTCGTCTTCTGCTTTTCCAATCCAAATACATAAGTCACACTCATAACTTTTGCTTGGTGTGCTTCTGTGTTTTGTTTCTTCTTCAGCATCATTTGCCTGGCTTTTATTGTCTTCCTTATTCCAAGGATTGTAACAGTTGTTCTGCTTTTCCCAGTCCCATTCACTTGTAGTCTACAAAATAGTTTACCTTTTTAACACTGAAATTCCTTCCCTAGAGCTTTATCCATATCAAATACCTCTCAGGGATGCTTAAAATGTCAAAAACTTAGGCAAATCAGGAGTTTTCATTGAACTAACTCCAAAGGACATGTGGTGGGATGCCTGAGAGTCATCTTGCGAGTGAATTCTGAAAACGCATCTTGGGCCTCAGGACGGTGACAGTCATTGGCCTCTTCTTTGGGCTTCTACTCTCAGTCTCCTCACCCTTATAGACAAACATACTAATTCTCAACTCTAGACTGCAAAAGACCCAGGGAAAGGCATGTCTAAAGTCCAGCCATAATTTATATCCCTGATGTAAGGTGGTTTGGGACACCTTCCAGCAGGGGGTGGCTGGACACATTTTTACTGTGTACCAATTCCTCCCCAACTGCTTTACACTTACAGAGTAGTTGGCACATTTCAGTCTTCCTTGTGCTAGTGAAGGCGGAATTGTTTTCAGCCTTCTCAGGTTTTGTCTTTTATTTTGTTTTTAAAAAGTCCTTAAAGGTCTGGTAAAATTCAGTCCACAAGACGCAAAAGCTCTTGGACAAACAGTGATACTGAACATGTTAGTGGGGTGACTGGAGTCCAGTGCTGCCAGTAGGACAGTCAGGAAATCTGTTTTCTTCTTTACTCTGCCATTAATCTGTTGAGTGACATTAGGCAGACCCCTGCCTTCCCCCATCTTAAGTTACAGCTTGCTTGTTCTTATAGTTGCGCTTTCTCTCCTGCTTCTCCCTTTTTTTCTTCTCCCCCCACCTCTTCCTTCCTTGAGCCTTTCTTACTTAGGCCTAGCAGCCTTCCTGGAGCCAGAAGCACGTGGACATCTCTCCGTTTGCTTTGTACTTGGTGATGCTGTGTTTGTGCTGAACACAAGAGCAGCTATGGTTCCTCTATCTGGTTTCGTGAAGACTTGACATTTCTAGTTAAACGGTTGACAGACTTTCACTGAGGGTTAGCCAAACCCATAAAGTACTAGATTTTTTTTTTTCCCCCCTCTTGATTTAATTTCCTATACTTTTTTTCCTTGACATGCTTCTTTTGCGTGGCCATTCAAGTTAATTTAGTGTCTAGAACTTGTGCGTGTTGGTGATAGCTTGGAATGCATACTGTGAGCAAAAAGGCTTTGAAAGCATTCATTGTGAACTTCTTGACAAAAAAGCTGTGTAAATCAAATTCTTAGCTGCTAATTTAATGGAAAAGTGATGGAGTTACTCCTTTTTACTTTCACACAAATAGTGTTCTCATTAGTCTTGGTTGAGAATGTTTTGACAGAATGTATCTCCGATGCAATATTCTGATTCAGTGGAACTGACAGGCTACGCAGTAACTCAGCAGTTTTTCTCACTAGCTTAGACCTGTTTGCCTTAGTGACCTCCTTCTGTGGACAATTAAATGTTGTGTTGTCTTTAATTCCCAGCATCTTCCTCTATGCAATATTGCACAAGGAGAACTCCACTTTGATGTTTGAAAAATCTTTAGGAAATCATATTGTGCTTTTCTAAGATGTAATGCACCTTCAAGAAGTGTCACATTCTAGTTCTTGAAATGGCTAATGCACCTGCAGTAATTTCCTGCCGAGGTATTTACAATTTAGGCTCCTAGAGGTGAAGTTAGAACAATATTAGGTTCCCTGTATTCAGTGGAAAGAGAAATCTCCCTTGGGAGGTGGCTCAGAACGGGAGGCCAGGGTAGGGTATTCTGAAGCTATACATGTAATATCTTTAAAAACACTACCCAAAAATTCAGCCGACTTCCTCAACGGTGTGATTCAGGCTTAGGAAGCCTTTGGTGTGCTCTTAATGCAGCCAGTGCCTGCAAGAGCTGACGACTGCAAAGCGAGACCTCCCTGGGTGCCACAGTTTCCTCTCCGGCAGGAACGTCCCAGGATAAAATCACCCTGCACCCCAGTATCAGCAGTGTGGTAACTAATTATACAATAAATTTCTCAATACTTTAAAGGTAAATAAAGGTGAGTAACAAAGCTAGATAAATCTCATTATTTCAGGCTTTACCCACCCTCCAGGAAGCTGAGAATACAAAAATAGACCAAATTATATAAGTCCCCTCCTGATCCCCCCTGCCTCCTTTTTTTTTTTTTTTTTTTTTCTGCTCCTCTGACTCCTTTCAAATGAAAGGTACTGGATCAGCATCTTCATATCTAAGAGCACAGATAGTGCACCATTAGTCTACAGACAAGAATTTGCAAATTGAAAAAGCCTTTATAGTTTATTTTTGAGAACCACAGGTTGGGTCCCATAAGTTTGTACTGAAAATGTTAATAGAGAAAAGTATTTCCTTTTTGTTTCTTTTTTTTTTTGTGGTTCTGTTTAATAGATTAATCATTTTGTAAGAATCCATTTAACACTTACTAGACATTAATACATTTGACGTTAACAGTGAGACAGCAGTTGATGCTCGCAGTTTGGAACTAGTAAGCTTGGTACATTAGGACTGGAGATGGAGCTGTTTGTGGTGTTACTCTTTAAGAAGGGTAGCACTGAGCTTTACATTTTCTCATTTAAACCTCTTCCTTGATGAGGTGAAAAGGTCTTGTATGACAGTAATGTGCATATATTTAACACAGTCAAGGTAAGGACATCTATCTTTTACAGCATGATGCTGCAATATTTTATGGGGGGAGTTAAAGTTAATATTCTTCACTGTAGCTTTAAATTATTAGTATACAATGCTAATTTAAAAGAAAAAACCCATCTGGTTCTTTGTTGTGATATACTTTGTGTACAGTATACTTTTACGCTATAAGCATAACTCGTGCTACCGTCTAGAGAAATGACAATAAATGAGGCTTATGTGGTGGCATCAGTAAACCGAAGTTTCTGCTCTGTTCATCAGAGATTCTCATTGAACATTTAGGATTCAGGCATAGAAGTATATTGAATATCTATTGCAGTATTCTTTAGCTTTAGGGTGGTATTCTTAAAGAACTCATAGCTTATATGGGAATTTCCAACTGGGCTTTATATCTTACCTCAGGAATGATGGTTCTACATAGAACCGAACTGGCCGTGATTTAACAAAAGTGGTATGTAGGCTTTTTAAATACTTAATACAATGTGGTATAGCCTTTCTATTCCTGAAATATCAGGAAAAAGTTAAAGTGTGTTTTTAAAAAGTGTTTTCTTTCTTTGTCATTCTCTTACCAGTGTGAAAGCAACGGTTTTTCCTCCTGTTGCATCCAGTTACACTTTGTATGCATTCCCGATGTTCAGTAAAAACTGATTATATCTACCGTATTTTATTTTGAAGCTCCATCGCACCTCTGTGGCAACATGCAAGATGCATGTAAAGTACTTTTTACCATAAATAAAGGCAGCAGGTTTTTATCCCATGTGTTTATTGATGAGTTTGTCCTCTGTGCTGCCTTCTAATTCTGACCAGTAGAAAAGTAGTAAATGCTCTATTTCCAAATCCTCTTTATCATGTTGAAATATAGAATATTGTATTTTAATGAGAGAATTCATGATTTACATACCAATGAATTTATCAACCAGTCTGTTCCGCTGGGATGGTTTTTTTTCTAGCAGAAGTTGTGAGATGCCCACTCTTCCTAAAAAGGTAGGGGGGAGTTGAATTTTTATTTTTGGGTTTTGTTCTCTTAAAAAATGAATCTTGTTTATTTTACAGTCTGATGGCTGCATTCATCTTGCCTAGCTTTGAGGCCTACAGGGTTCTTTCAGTAGAGAGGAACAAGCAATTCCTCTCTATTTCTATGATGTTGATTAACTGGATTGTTAATCAACTTAAAAGAACTATATGGCGTTTTATATTATTTATCTCTTAGATTAAAAATTGCAAAAGTAAACTGTCAATTTGAGATATTCTTTGTTCTAAATTATGGGAATTTTTATTTTTTTACATGGATTTCTTAAGATTTTATCTTGGGATGTTATGTTCCAACTTTAAAAGAAAAAAACAAAACTTCAGCTGGATCTGTGTGAGTCAATAGGAATTGATTTCTCTTTCAAAAAACAAAAAAGAATTTACCAAGAATAAACTCTCATGGTAGGGAATGGATAAAACAGTGACACATTTATCCATAACAGTTATGTCCTTGAAGGATTTATTAATCTCTCGAGGAGGCAAAGACTATGAAATAGTCCTGATAAATTCAGTGTATGTATCTTATATGTGCGATAGCATAGAAATAATACTTTTAGGATATATTAAACGATGCTTTTAAGTGCAGATTTTTAGATTTTATGTAACTACAATGTAATACAATTTTTCTTTGAAATGTAATTTGCTGTTAATTTCGCACAGTATTAATAGTTATTTTTACTTCATATTTTAAACTTCATTTGCTAATTTAAATTAATCATTCGAAAAACTGGTGGGCAAATCTTCTTGCTTACAGTAGGACAAAATGAAGTGAAGAGGTTTTAAGGTTACGTGCACTCAAATTTGATTGTATATTTTGTTCTCATGTAATGGTAACTTGCCTGTTCAAGTTGTTTGTGCTGAACATATGTAAAATTTAGTTCATGACTGAAATACACGAGCAGGTTAAAATATAGGTTTTACTAGTTCTCCATGGGTAACTGTCAGACCCCAGACTAGACCGTATCAGTTACTGTCTCTGCTTCTTGAACGTGTGACCTCTTTGTATGTCAGAAATGGGAACAGTTGCGGCAAATGACTACTCCAGTTCACATGGGACCAAAATTATGCTTCCATGGCTCCTCCATCAACAGAAATTGCAAATGCTCAACCAAGGTCAATATTTGAGCCTGACTTTATTTTCTATGGTTCTGTTTCATTTCTTCTTGGCATTAGAAATAGCATTTTTTGAGTCCGAGTCCACTTATATGCTGTGTACATCAAATCATGAATTTTCACAGAAGTTATTTTCTACATAGTTTTACTCCTTTAGCAATGGAACATTAAAAAGGCTATAATTACCACCTTTTTGCTTTGATGAAAAGTTATTAATTATCACATGAAAGCTACAGAGTAAGCGCCAAGTTAGAGACAGATGTAGGTTGGTAGACAAACACTGAAGTCAGTAGTAGCCCACAAAAGCCAAGGGGTAAAACTTCCAGCTTCTCCAAATGCAATTTGGAGTTAAAACTGGATATGATGTTCTATTAAAATATATACCCAAGGCCATTATTTATCCTTTTCTGAAAACAACATTGTTTTATTTACAAAGTCCAAAAGTGGTTTCTTGTGATTGTCTTGTAGTAGTGAACTATTTCATTGAGGGGTAGCTGTACATGAAAACAAATTTTCCCACATATGTGGGTTTTAAAAACTGTGAATGCACAAATTTCTAAAACTTTTTTTAAACCTTTTTTTTTTTTTAACATCAGCTTGTTTTGCAAATCTCATTGGGACCTAATATGTGTCAAACTGATCTAACATTTAAAATAATGTTATGCATGTTTTAATGGAAGTTTAAGAGCATCTCTTCTGCTCTTTTTTTGTCATTGATTTTTGAAACTCAGAGCAAAATGAGAAGAATGTGTTGCTGTAAGGAATTAAATAGAGTAAAAAATTTTCTTAGACAAAGATGAGTAAACTCTGGAGATCCCAGACTCAACTATTTATCTGAAGGGTATTTTCCAAAAAACCAGCAACTATTAAACTGAAGACCAGATACAGATTGTTCCTCAAGTCATAAATCAGCATCAGTTGATTCAGATTGCTTTGTGGTATGCTATCATGCCTTGTTTTCAACTTGCCAGAAATGGATTTATCTTAAGGTTTAAAAAACAACCCAAAATCCAAAAAAACCCTCTGCCATACCAGATCATTAAAATTGTATTATTTTATTAATTTAGTATTTCAATCATGGCAACAGATGCCAAAATGCTTTAGTTGTTATAAACACTCTATTTAGATAAATACATGCTGAAGCCAGAACTGATTAGATCATTTAAGATTTTGCAGTCAAAAATATGCCTTTTGTCTACCCAACTACATGCAACCCTATTTTCACTTCTTAAAAGTCAAGAGTGAGCCAGAGCCATTGCCCTAAACATTCCATATGCTGTTAGTTATTCAGTTGTGAGTGCTTTTATAAACAAGGCTGAAATCACATTAAGTAACTTTTTAATTTGCATTAAGATCTTCTTTCAAACTCTATCACAATGTAGCATAGGGAAAAGGAGCTGCTTCCTCTGCTGAAAGCCTTTGACAGTCTGCTTGTTCTCATATCATCTTAACGTGTGTCTTAACTTCACATGAACATTATTTAAGAATAATTGTTTATTCCTGAGGAGATGTGTTTATAAATATTTGGCAAATGCATAGCTATAATAAATTTCGGTCTCATTTGAAGGAAGATTTAACAATCTCAAAGACTTTCAAAATATAAAGGAAGTGGGTTTGTGCCTTAGTCTCAGAGTTTTACACCTGTTAGACTACCTGTGCTTCATGTAAAGGAACTGGTTTCTACCTCATCTGTGTTCTGCCCCAGCAGCCCCCAATCTGAAACCTTTCCTTTCCCCGAATTTTTGAATTTTCTTTTTTCGTTTGAACGAGACAAAGGTATAATATTTGATCTCTACGCATCTGAATTTCATCCTTGATCCCAGACACAATTTGGAATCTTTCCATTAGAGCAGTGAAGTATTTAAATAATTTGCTTGCTGCAAGTGGTCCTGGTGTGGCAGGGAGGCCCAAAGACATGAGATGTGGCCAGGGCCTTTCAGCTTGGCAACCGACAGCTTCCTGGTCCCCTTCTACTAGTGTTATTTTACATGAAGTGTATTAATAGATCGCTTAAAAGATGACCCAGCTAAGTCACAAAATGCTGCCATTTCTTTTTATTTTTATTATCTGATCATCAGGACAATTATCTGTATTGTTTCATTTCTTCATCTGTCTTCATTCCATTGGACAAGATTTCTGATTTTTTTTTTTTTTTTTTTTAAACACCAAACAAAAATAGCCAGTATTTTTGTGGAACCTGACTTGCTGAGGACCTGATTCATAATGCTTCCAACTGTATTACTCTTTTTAGACACTCTTACAAAACTGCTGATGTTTTCATGTTCTGTTTCCTGGCTTTGGTTTGGGTCCCATTCTCCATGTATTTAAACTTTATTTTAAATCCCAGGAAGGAGTATCTTAGTGAAACAGTCATTAAGAGTAGTGCGTGGATGAAGCTGACCCTTTGTAAGGTTGCACATACAACTGAAAGGAATCACTTGGTTCCCTGGATACTCAAAAGTAAGGTGGAGAATAAGCCGGCCAGAGTCCCCAACAAAGTCTTTCACCATTACTTTTATTGCTGTTTCCTTGTCATTCTAGGTTAGTAAGCGCTTTCCAACACATTAAGATGGATGTTGCTGAGATCGCACAGTGTTATGATGTAAGGACCAGCAGGCAGTTAAACTGAAATTAGAAGAAAGGAATAACACATTTACAAGTTATACAACTTCAACATAGATCAGTAAAATTCAATATCGAAGCACGGAACAAGTGAGTCTACAAAAGATTCTTACATGGGGGAGGAAGTAAAATCCAGCATAAATCCATCAGGATTATCAGTATTCCTGGCCTGATACTCTGCTAGCTGGCTGGGATTTATCAAAGAAGTAGGGAAGGTAGTATACAATAGGAATGTTTTAGTTGGGCAAATGTAAACATAAAGTGAACAAAAGCAACTCCCATTTTCTCTTTTTGTTAGTATCAAATTTTCACATGGTTTTGTTTAGCTTTTTAACATGGTTCTTTTTCTGTCCTGGGAAGAATTTTCAGCATGGAAACCAAAATGCATATTCACTAAACTTGTTGCAGAACTCATATTATGTCGGTGGATTTTCTAACCAAACATTGATAAGACTATCTTTAATTGCCTAATCTAATTTTGCTGTACGTGGGAAAGCATAGAAAAAAATAAGAAGTGCAACATGTTGACTTTGGGCTGCCTAAGCGTTCCTGGCTGGTAAAGCAGCCTGTTAAATGCCAACAGGTTGTTATTTCCACTTGTAAGTAAGGTCAATTTCTCACTTTTGGCATGATTAGAATGGTGTCCGTTTTTCTATGTTCCATCAGATATATTTCCAGTCTGTTCCTTGTTCAAATGCACAAAAAATGTAATGAAAGCCAATGGGATCTGTGAGCAGGAAGTAAAATTAATGCCTAAAAGTAAACTCCAGGCCAGTTTACAGCTTGAGCTAAAAAAGCCAACCCCCCCCCCCGCCCCCATACCACCTGATGTCAAGGCGTAGTTACTATTATGATTTCTTTTCTGTATACATGTGAAACACAGGCATCTATTAGAAAGAACATAAGGATAATCCTGCCTGGCCTAAGAAACCTTCTTGGCAAAAAGTATGCATTTTAAATATCAATATGCTGTTGTGTCTAAGGTATAGAACCACAGTGGCATTCAGAATCTATGTAAAACCTTCTAAGCAGAGTCACATAAATCAGGTAAAATGACAGGCTGGCGTTTTAGTTAAACCAGGTTTTCAGAAATGACTATGCTGTTTGTGCTAATTTCTTGGTTCACGTTACTTAACTACTTCTCTGTGATTTACTGAGGGGCAAGAGGGAGAAGGAGTCATTTGGCATTTCATAATGGTACAAAGAACCCTGTTTCTGTTTCCTTCCCTCCTCCAGTCTCTCAAAGTATATATATTAGCAAGCCAAAGAATGATATCATGCCACTTACGTGCTGAAAGTGTACATTGTTCTCAAGTCTCTCTCCTTCTCTGTAGTCTGCTTTGGTAGAGTGGTGGGGTTTTTTTTGTTTGTTTAAATTAAACATAGCGTTTGCAAGAGATGCTATGGAAAGTCCTACATAAGACAACTCTTGAGCATAAGCCCTGATTTTGAAGGAGTCAATGAAAGCTTAGTCTGCAGGTATTGATAATTGTGTTTCATTATCTTACAGATTCAAGGAATAATGTAGCTCATTTGCTTAGGGTTACTGTCTTACTGGCCTGATTTTAGAACACATTTTCCAACTAAGAAAAAGTAATAGCAAAATGTGTGTGAGGGGATTGTTTGTTTGTTTTGGATTTTTTTTTTTTAATCAGATATTATAACCTTGTCTTGACCTAGCCCTGATGCCTTTGCAAGCAGTGCAAAAAAAAAAAAAGTCTCTATGGAATTAAGTTGATTCTCAGTACTTCAGCAAATCCCGTCAGTACAAAAAAAGCTAGTAAGGATAAGTAAGGTGCCAGTAGGTTAGGAGTATCTGAGGATGTAGGGGTAAGACCTTTTGTTAAAAGTGCTAAGCATCCAGATCCCTTCTTTCAGCTAGTGAAAAGCATTACAAAATGTCCTTAACATACTGAGTAGGTTTGTGATACTGCTTTTTTAACTTCTCTGTCTTTTCTCTACTGTGCTTTCAGTTTTGTCCAAAAAGCTGGCCTGAGGGTTAAGCCAGATGAGATGCCTTCAAGCTCAAAGCTTTATACTGTGTAATACGGTGTCTGTGGTATGAAATCTTTGCTGTAGGAAATGTGGAGATCAAGTGTTTGATCCAGATCTGGCAATGGATCTATATCTGAATAAAAGGTTGGTCAATGAGCTCTTCTGTGAAGCCAAGAGTCTGGCTGTATTTGTCTTAGAGCCATCAAGTAATTTTTTGCAGATTCTAGTGAATATTAATGTATTGACATTTAATACTTCAGGAATTATTACATAATATCCCCATTTTGCTAATACTGAAGTAAAGAGTCCAATACAAAAATAAGACTATACTGATGATGAGAGATGATGTTGATGTGAAAATAGAAATCACTACATTTTTACACTGTCATCTTCACAAGAGGAATTAATTCATGTTTCTTAGCTGTTAAAAATTCATAATACCGGCTTAGGAGATGTTTTGCGCAGAAGATAATGTTAAGCATTTCCAAGAACTGGTGCTTAGCATTAAGCAGTGGTAGTGTAAGGGGAAGCTCTCTGTAGCTTTGTCTCTGCTTAGAGCTACTGCTTGAGGTTATCCATGACCAGGAAAGCAGTTAAAGCTAACAGTCTTATCCTAACAATTACTTTCCACTTTCAAGATTAACATAGTAACAAAAACTGTTTTAAAAGCAAAGTCTTTTTAGAATGAAGGCTAAAACTAGCTTAGTAGATTCTCCAGTGTAAAGAAGCTTTGTTTTACAACTGTAAATTCAAAACAACACGATACCAGCTACTAGGAAGAAAATTAACTTTATTCCAGCCAAAACCAAGACAACACCACACAATTCTTTGGCTTTAGTCATAATACAGAAGTGGAAAAAAATTTTATGAAAATATTTTATGAACCAGTTGACCTACCAGCTAAATACGTATGTTTGCATTTAGGAGCTCTTGTCTGCCTTATACACCACGTTACCTGGCCGCAGTGTACTTTGCATATTTTATGTGAGGGTGTATGTGCGTATCCACCTACGCATCCGTGTGTACAAACACACACATGCCACACTTTTATCAGTGAAACCATAGTCCTCTGACTAAAATTTATATGATGTCAGCTCAAAATATGTCAAAAAGCGGTAGTATCTAGCTGATAACTCGATTTGCTGAACAATGACTGCAGTTCAGATCAAAGCATAAGGCGGACACTGGTCTGGAATTGCATGTCAGACTGCAGCTTCACTTCCCATGTGTACACTTCTACGTGCTCCCACGTGTAATTCCTGCGTCAGCTGGGTGGTTCTATGTTTCCATTCTGTGCCGTACTTTGGTGGTAGCAAGGGCTGTAGGGCCAGTTGTGAACCTTGTAAGATACCGGATGAGAGGGTAAATCAGTGCAAATCTAGAAATACTCTCCTGCCTTGGTGCTTGAATTTCACCACTCCTTCTCCAATGTTTACCACTGATTTTTAGTTATTCCCCAATCTCCCAAGCTTAGATATTTTCCTTCCGAGAAATAGCTGTTGACCTATCCTAAAGGCATGCTTACTGCCCTGACTGCTCCACAAAATGCCTACGGCTTCAAGCAAGTTCAGGCTAGGCGACCTTCTACTTCTACGCGTAAGCTGGTCACCTAAAGCACTGGCTGACCTGAGTGTAGTCCCTTCGTCTTGGTTTCATGTGACCCTGCCAAATCCCCACCTTGAAGAGCAGTCTGTGAAATTGCTTCTTTTGATTTTATTTTTTTTTCTCTCCTTCACTTCAGTATACCTTTTAAAATACTTTACAATATTCCAGGACAGTGACAATCAATCTGCTTTTTTTGCCATTTTGGGATATAAATTATCTGGGTGTTTGTTAGACACCCAGGGTGAATTAAAAGGGGGAACTGTGCCCTTAAAATATTGTAAATTCAAGAAGGGAATGTTGATTTAACCTTCTGTATTTTGGCCCTGGGTTGGAAATATTTATGTCTATATGCGGATTTCTAATCTGGTCAAACTGTTTGGCAGAACATATACACCATAGTGAAAAGAATCAGTTAAAACAGCATACGGTGAGAGATGCTTTGAAGACAAAGATCAGTGCACAAGGATTCAGTAGAAATTAATCTCCCCAGTGCCAACTGAGAAACTGATTTCTCAAACAGTACCCTTGAAGTAAGACCTGGCTGTTTGCATGAGATACATACCATCAGGATCTGCTTTCAAGCAGATATGGCTTAGTAACTGTATCTAACTTGTCATGCAGTTGCAATAGATTTCTTTGCAGGACTCTGGGCATGAAGACTTTGGCCTTTAGCATCTAATTTGAAAGGATGCACTCATTCACTTTTGCTATGTAAGTTTAATATGTTACATTTGTAGAATTTCAAGATGAGATTTCAAGAAGTCAAGATTTACACGCTTCATGCTTAGATTATATATATTTTTTAATAATAATTTATTCATTATTGAAGGACTAAGGGATCATAATAAGGCTTTAGGAATTTAACAGGCCTGCAGATTCAACTAAGATTTTTAGGAACTGCAACAGTATTTCCTTCTAGTCAGCTCTGACTGTTTAGATTATGAAGTAGATGTAATTTTGGACACACAGGGTTTCTTGAATGTCCAGATTGATTATGCAGCTAGAGCTGTTGTGGCTTCTCTTCTATGGAAACCTAAAAGTAAGAGTAGAGAGAAGGTTCAAAAAAAAGTCTTGCTTTCTCATGGATTAAGCTGTGGCCAGGGCACGCCATACAGGTGTGGAACATAGAAGTGCTTTTTACCCCACAGTTCAGATGTAGCAGCAATGAATGAGAGAGAGTATTTGAGAAGGCTTTTCAGCCGAGAACGTTTCTGTAGCTTTTTCAGGCTTTACTGGAGCATCACCTGATGGCCTTAACAGGAAAAAAAAAAAAAAAAAAAAAAAAAAAAAAAGCAAACCCCAAAACTCCCCCCCCAGTCATACAAATAAATGTCGTCGTTGTGCAAGGTCATCTTGTAAACATTCATTAAATTCTTTATTGGAGCATTATCAAAGGAAAACCTATTATGCTGACAGTAAGCAAAAAGCAATTCTCTGAAGGAAGTGAAATCTAAGGATGAAGTATTGAAGTATACAAGTATCCTTGCATACTGGGTTTGTCTAAAAGTAGTTCTTCCTTTTGTTAGAAAGATTTTTTTTTTCAAGTTTTCCATAGTTCCTGCTATTGAAATCATGGTTAAAAAGCATACATGCAATAGAAGTCCTGTTTATTTCCCTATCGTGTGTACGCGCTCTGTCTCCTACCACGCAGGATTAAATGTTATAAAATTTATTTGTGCTTCCAAGTAAATGAAAACTGGTTTGTGTACTCTAAGACACCAGTCACATATAGTCTAGCTGTACACAAACTAGCACTGAGGAAAACACCTTTGCCAGAAGAGTCGGTTCTAAATCAGAAACAAGTTTACATATTAAAAAGGAAAGGATAGAAACTCCAGGCTACTCTGTTACAGTAATCAGTGCCTTTTTGGCAACTAGCACATTTTCCCATTCCAAGATCTTTGCCAGAACCTAAAAAGATCTTTCTTCTGGTATTTGCGGAAAGACATAAAACTGATGAGTGCAAAGAGATCCAACATACTAGAATATATACAACAGGGGATTTCCATGTGACTGAATCTAAGTGCTGTCAGGTTACAGCTGGCAGCTATCAAAACTAACCTAAATTACTAATACTAACTTTAAATATTTCATTCCTGTGTCAAGAGAGTTATCAGAGTCTTAAAATTATAAAATATCCCAAAGAAAAAGAGCACCACATGAAAAATCTGTGTGCTGTTTTAGTCTGATTTCTTCTCCCCTTGACCCCATAGGTTCTTTATCTT
Source organism: Leptodon cayanensis (assembly GCA_027564655.1). Lineage (NCBI taxonomy): Eukaryota > Metazoa > Chordata > Aves > Accipitriformes > Accipitridae > Leptodon > Leptodon cayanensis. Next base: position 24,552,266 of record JANXJC010000021.1, on the reverse strand, counting down.
AACTTCCACACCAAGGAAGTGGCTTTTTTTGGTAGCACTCTCAGCACTTAAATGCATTTCAGGGCTTGGCACCTGGTCAGCCACTCACGAGTGTCATGAAAGTGCAGTATAGTAAACTGTCCTGGAACGCATTCCAAAGATAAACTTTGAATTCTGCAGAACAAAAGTGATAGTATTACCAGGATTTTTCCTGGATCTGTCCCATGGAAAAGTGAGGATTAGGCACAAAGTTAGTATCAGATGTGCTGTCAAAGTAGGGCTGAAGAGAACAAAAACATCGGTATTTTCTCTTTTATCGCCCAAATTTACCAAACTGGTAAATCGTGGCAGTTTTATATCCATGTAAAATGTATTGTCTTGTGTCAAAACAATTAAAAAATCAACTTTGCACATCAAACTAGATGAGACTGCGATTTCAGCTGAATTTCACTTTGGGCTAAACGGTTTTTAAAGAAATGCCTGATTAAAAAAAAAAAAACAAACCGAACCTTCAGATGATTCATATGTGTACAGTTTAGAACATTAGAAAGATTTGTTAATGTTCCTGAGAACTGAAATCACTGTAATTTCTATGTTCAGTTATGTTCAGTATTGATGGAGTAATAGTGTAAGACTATAGATGGGGTGCTGGTAAGGAGGTCCAAAAATGGGTGTAATGACTGTGGAAAAAGTAGTTATGTGAAATGAAATAATCAACTTCAATATGTAAAATTCCTACATTTTGTAAGTTGAAATGCAGATCCTTCATTTCTCTATGGCACTATAATTTCAGAGTAAACCCATTTTAGGTTCAAATGCATTGGACATTTGATTCAAGATGACTGCGAGTGCTAATCCGATCCCAGAAAGAAAAGAAAATGTGGAGCAGGAAAAGTTGGTAATAGCGAAATATCGTGCAGCCGTGTTGTCACATGTTAATTTGTGCTTATGCTACCCTCATCAATGTATTTAGATCACCTCTGATTTGCATTTGGATGACTGTTTTTAGAAGATGGGAGAGTGACCAGATGTGGATTACCTGCTTTCACATTGTATCAGGAGTAAATTTTGTCCATTTAACAAGTTTAAATTCTCCAACCATTTGCACTCTTTTCCAGTTGTTGCACCTGGTATATAATTTCCAGTATTATTTATACTCTGGCCAAATTTGGCCCAAAGACTTCCATGCAAGCTGCAGTCACTTGACCTATGGTGGATTTGAATTTAGGTAATGTACTACAGATTGCACTTGACTGGATTTGGCTCTATAGCCAAATATATATATTTGGATCTGTAGTCAAGACTGGTGATTGCAGTCTCTGATAAATAATTTCTGGTCTGGAATATCATAATGATATTAGAAGTTGTTTATTCCATTCAGATTGTTTTCACAATTTTTTAACACATTAGTATAGTTTTGGTTCATTACTTACAATGTTGCTTTCATAGATTTGCAGTGACATAATTTCATTCCAACATTGTAACATCATACCCCATAGACTCACACTGACATCATTTTAAAAACTTTGAGAGGATGCTTTGTACTATTTAAAGGAAATTAAGCCTAAGTATAAACATTATTGAAATTATGCTACCTTCGTTCTCCCCTCATTACCCTGGTGTAAATTAGAAGACATTTTAGTGAAACCCATGGAGTTAAATAAGTTTATTTCAGGCCTTTTCATTTAATAGATTAATCTCTAGTCTTAATTCAAGCAAGATCTGATAAAATAATCTGTCTCTAGATACTTTCCAAATGTAATTTTCTTGGTTATGCATGTAGCTCTGTTGATTTAAAAAACAGGATGGAGGTAAGAGGCAGTTTCCAAATCTCTGCATCTTACTTCGGGACAGCTGTGACTGTTTTTATAATTTTGGTGTTGCCCTGAACTGTTCGTATGTAAGACTGTGGAAAACAAATCTTGAGACTTTTGTGTTCTTTGTCTGTTAGGTCTTATGTAAAAGCACGTGGACTAAGGTTTCCATCATAACTAAGAATCACAAAACAGAAGGAATCTCAAGCACTCTATAGGCAGCCAACCAGTATCGTGGGCTATTTGTGCTTTGCACAGGTTTTCTGAAGTATCTTAGCGAATAGTGACAGTTCTTGTGAATAAAATGAGTCAGTGATGGTTGCAGGAATGCTATCTGAATATTGCCAGCTCACCAATATTTTTTTTATAAGCCCTTTATCTCTGTTATAGGTGCTGGTAACCAAATGATGCTTCTTTGAGATAGTTTTCCCATAACAGCTATAGCTGTGCCATTTCCAGTGATAGGTCAATGTAAGCAGTTATACTGCAGGATAGAGTTGGCAGCGTACTTACTTCTTGTGACCTTAGGTTTCTTAGATCATGTTTATTCCCTTATTGTGTTATTTAATTCAAATTTACATGAAAGTAGAAATTGTTTGTATTTAGACTGTACCACATATGTAATGACAAGTTGAGCTGGAATTTGACAACAGTGAGAACATAGTGTTGCTAAAAGAGATAAGGGTCAAATTTTTTTTGCAAATTGACATTTGAGTGAGGCCATAGGACAATTACAATGCAGAGACTTGCTGGCACTTGGGACTAAGATGGAGACATAGTGTGAAAAAGAGTGAAATAAAATATCCAAATGATGCATTTTTCAAAGACAGACAACTAATGTAACCAAGTAAAAAAGCCCATATAAACCTGGACTGAAATTAATCAAAAATAGCTGTTAGAATGAGTGTATAATATACTGACATTCAGTATAGTTAAGTATTGTTAAATGTCAATCGTTAACTACTATCTGTTCCCCAGATACGTGACAAATAATAGAGGAGATATAGACATACGCATATCATGACCTTTAATCTTAAATGTAGGTCAGCTCATATTTTTTACCTTACTGTGGTCTACAGGGTTTATGAATCTAGAAGGGCATTTTTCAAAGAGGAAAAGGACACCTAGTTGAATGGAGCTGTATAGGTGGAACTCTATATTGATGGAGGGGGGCGGGAAGGGGGGAAGTCTTTTTCTCTTCCTAACTATTCTGTCCATTATTTGTCCTTTTGTCCATGTACCCTTCTTTATACACATGACATACCCAAATGAGGCAGGAGTGGCATTGGTCTGCAGCCCAGAGTTCCTTACGGCTTACAATAAGTAGTGAGGGTGTAAGGTGCTTAATGCAATGTGGTGCTCTCCTGCAACTCATCAAGGGAAGGCGGTGGAGTCTGGAGTGGTGGAAACGTTCCTACCAGAGAAAGCATGAGTGGGAGGAGATGGGATTACAGCTCCTGCTGCACTACACCGTGGGGGGAAGCAATAGGAGGCCAAGCCTTCAGTCCATGGTCCAGAACTTTCTGGAGGAGAGTCAGGCTACAATATCTGTTTCACTATATTGGGAATTAATTTACATTTCTATAGAGCTAGATTATGCTACTTCGGTTTTTGGGCAAATTAACCAAGTTACTTTTAGAGTGTGAGTTAACAGCATGTCAACTACTGCACAACAAGTGTTCACATGCAGTCTTTCACCTTAAATGTTGAGCAATCGTCCCTACTGGACTGGTACTAAAATTATATTGCACCTATTCAAGGAATATTCTGGCCTCAGAATACCAGACAGCTACGAGACTGGGCTGAGAACAGTTCCCAGTTTTTCCCTCCTTGCCATTTTGGAGTACTGGATTGCCACGGGGCACTTGTAAAGAGAAAGGCTTGCACCATTCTCCATTTCTGTACTTGTTCCTTTGTACTTCCATTCTTTGGCAGGTTTTAATTTTCTCTCACCTATAAGGCAGACAGCAGATTTCCCTAAAGCTTGTGAGTTGTGGAAAGTGAAGGAAAAAAACATCCTATAGAGGAAAGATGGAGGAAGAATGGATGGATTAAATTATTAAAATGTAACCCATCCATAAACACAATAAATGTATCTCAGTGGTGTTTACTAATTCCTGCTGCTACTAGAAAAGATTTTGTAAGCAGTATCCTCAGTGTAGCCACATTTTAATGAGTCTTTTTCACAGAGAATAGTATAAAGGAATATTTTCCTTCTAACAGACCATATTGTTAGATATATTTAGTGATGAGACTAGACAATAGCATGTAACCTTTTGAATTAGTCAGAATAAAGACCCAATGAAATTCTTTACTTCTCTATTCTAGGATCGCTAAGCAACCAAGGACAAATGGTTTTATGGCTCGCTGGTATATTGTATTGCTTTTAAAGGCTTTTTAAAATAACATTAGTTCTTTGGCACAGGAATAAATGGATTGTAAGCATATTGCAGCTCCTCTTCAATCATTTCTGGGTTTTGGCACATGATCTTCCCAGACCAGTGTAGTTGCATGGCTGGGGCTTCCCCAGTTTTAAACTTCCCACTTTAATTAAACTTCATAACTACCATCATGGCAATGCATTGTGTAGGTGTTGTTCCTTTGTGCTTGTTTGGTTGGTTTTTGGTTTTGTTTTTTTTTCTGTGGGTTTTTTTTTTTTTAATAAACTGGAGTCACAGTGAGCTAGGGACCTAGTGCACATTGAAATTGTGCACTATAGTTGCTGCATCTTCAGGCATGTGTAGGTGGCTCAGTAATTATAAGCACAGACCAATTTCATCTGCAAGCGTTCAGTGACGAGTCATGATAAGCGTTGTTCTTAAAAACTGCTTTTAATTTCAACCATAGCTCCCCCCTGACTGGTTTACATCAGTTACTGGAAACTGTACTTTCTAATGTTGATGTTTTTCTCCACATATATTCAAAGATCCTGCCTTTGAATAGCCGGCAAGCCAGTACGCAGAAGAAATGGAAAAAATAAGTCTTGTTATGCCCAGCCTAGAGATTTGAAGTATAGAATTACAGTATATTTACTTGCTGAAGGTCATGTGAAAAGTATGTCTTAGAGCTCATAATTAAACCTCCATCTCTCTCATAAATTTGAGGAAGTGAAATAGCATTACAGTCATTGTATACTATTTACTCCTACGGGTTAGATCAGACGCGCCAGCGTTCTGCCAGTCCTGCATGTAATTCCATGACGAGGTAAAAAGCTTGAGTAATAAAGACATTATTGAACTTCTCATCAAAAAAATTCTAGGCAACTTCTGCACCTGAAAGTGTGCAGATTATTTTGAGAATGTCCAGAAAAATACAAGCCTTACTAGCATTCTTTTGTTGGGGCCCTCACTGCAGAGTGCTTTGTAGTGTTTTTGTTTGAGTGTTATTGTTGCTTTCCTGGAAAAAGATGTAACCAAATAACTTCCTATGTAAATTCCAAAAGCAACATCATCTCAGTATAGCACAGATTAAAGACGATACAGAGGTGCTGCTACATGCAGCAGTGGACACTGTGGTTGTGAGAACTTCCCTTGGTAGAGCAGCAAGCTTTTCGTGGTGGATATCTAAGCCCAGACACACAACAGGAGCTGTCGCCATCAGCTTCAAGTTCAATATAATAGCTCTTCTGTGGTGATTGTTACTTGTGACATAATTCAGCTTGTGGAAATCAAATATGTGCCTACAGGAAGAGAGAAAGAATATTTTTGAAAAATATCTTTCAAACTAAAGGTAAGCCCGAATGGAAATTGAAAGTAGGGACGTGCCTACCCTTTCAGGCCTCTGTGCTTGAAACAATGGGTCTGTGCTCCGGCTTAAACCCAGAGACAAGATTTTCCTCGGTTTCCAATGATCAAACAGAAATTATATCTTTTGTTCCATCCTAGGAGCGTACAGTCTTTGTGGTCTCTGTCTGACAGCTAAGGTAGATGGCATGTTGCTATTGTGCAGGCCTCCTCTCTCTGGTCTATAAAACACCTCAGACTATTGTCTTTCCTTTCGCTTACTTGATAGTGTCAAAACAAATGAGGTAGGTACTAATACCAAATGAGCTCACAGACCGCAGAAAATTATCGGAATTTAAGGTACTGGTTATGCTGATCAGTGCAGAAGACCTCTACAGTGTCAACTATTTTTAAGTTCTTCACAAAGAACTGACATAAAATACATGGCACTCAGTTCTTCGTAATCTGCTAAGGTGTCTGGAGATTTCCAGTTTCTGTTAGTTTTCATTACACAAGCAAGTAAAAAAGTTCTAACTATCCTTTGTGAGATTGTCATTTGCCCTGAACATCCTTTTTTGTTCTTTTTTCTCATGTGTTTAATTGATCGTAGTGTTTGTCTGCCTCCTTGTGATTGTCTTCACAATTGCAGTCCTGATGTGTTTGGTGGGTTTGTTTGTGTGTTTTGGTTTGTTTGGGTTTTTTTTTTTTTTTTTTTTTTTTTTTCCTTCTTTTGCATAGGCCATGGTAAGCAACTGAGTTGGATTGTGATGGCTCTAGGCATGCCATTTGTTATGTGTTTCTCAGAAAGGCATAGGAGTGATGATGCCCTTGAGAGGCTCATTAATGAACAGATGAGTGTGATCCCATACTTTGTAATCATTTTTTTGTCGTGTAAATGATAGCTGATGCTGTCATACTTTCCCGTTGCTGACTAGATTTTAAGTCTTATGACTCAGTAAGACATTACACTATCCTAAAAGTGACTTCATTTTGTGCATGGCTTCTTGCTACTCCAGGCAACAACATTTCCTATTTTAAGTAATGTTAATTTGTAGCATGGGATGCACAGGTATGGAAAGTAGCTGTTTCACTAAAAAAGGGATGAAAATAAAATGATTGGAACCAGATCCAACTGTAAAAAATCCTGAAATTTTGGAATTCTGAATAAATTATTCTGTTATATGTCTCTTTGTTTAAACACTAGGACAGAGTGATGTTTTTGCAAATCATTTCTTTGCAGTATAAGAAAATGGGGTAGTTCTGTTTTATGACTTCATTAATATTATATGTTCTGGTTTTATTCTGCAGCGAAGTCTGCAGGACCTAACCAAGATCAGGTCTCTCATGTTAGACATTGTAAAAACTCATACTAAAAGTTGGTTTTGTTTAGGTTTTCCGATGATCAGATCAGACAAAGTAAGTGGAAGGGTAGTGAAAGAAAAAAGAGTGTGTTTGTGGAATTGATTTCTCAACGTCATGAAGGAGGTCAGTCATACAAACTGGAATAATGGCCAAGCACACATCCAGTTCTTGATCCATCCTATCTCACTGACCTGCTTGGACTTGAGGTCTGTCAAAGCTCAGGAAGTCGGCTAGGAAAAATGTTTAAAAGCACCAATTGTTGGGGGTTATTCTTTAATATTGGGGTTTGCGGTTTTGATTTTTTTCTCCCAAAGTATTACGACTTTGGACTTAACATGTTAAACTGAAATACTAACAACCAACTTGAGCCCGTTGCCATACCTATCTCAACTGAAATTAATTTTGAATGTTGGGTCAATCGAAATACCTTAAACATAATTTTAAAATTTATGGGTCATGATTTTTACCACTAAGGGAGCTGGCAGCATCTTTATCTCAATAGGAGGCAAAAGATGGGCATGTTATTTTTCAACACGACATGGCTTCAACTGGAAGAAAATCCAGGCATGCAAGCAGGAAAGGAATGAGGGGACCAGAATTATAGGGAGCAGTGTGAACTGCCTTTAGACACTGGCGGTTTAAAACAGCCGCTAGTGAGTCAAATTATGTGAAATACAGCTCGAACTCTCATTGTTTGAGGTAAGGTAAGAGATTGCGCCTTCTGGCTCTGAGCAATTTGTATTCATAAACGCTTTGTATCAGTATCTCTGTGTGATTAGAAAAATACAATTACAGATACTGAAAGCTTTATTTGGCAAAAAATATTTTCAGCTACTTTACTCAAATGTTTTTCTGCTCAAGGACTTTCCAATCTCCACAACGTGCCTGATTGTCATATGCTTTAAGTGAAATGAATGACTTGTAATAATGAAATTTCCCTTCTTTTTCCTCTGCGCTTGTGAGAAGCTGCATTCGACTTGCTTGCTTTTCTGTACTTAGGGTAAGCTCCAGCTGCAACACTGCTGAAAGCATCCTTTTAGGTTTACTGTCTATAGAGGTCAGAGCCTGTCTTGTCCACTGAGGAGAATAGTGGTTTGGGGAAAATGGCCTACAGTCACTTTTGTGACAAATATTACAAAGATCACAACTGCAGGAAAGTTATTGCTGAGTCTGCTGTACTGGTATCCCTGACGATATGGATGCACAATGAAGGAAGCACATTTAACTCCAGCTTCTGCATTAATCTTGCATACACTTGAAAGTAGCTGTTTGAAGCAATGTGGAATGTTAAAAAGAAAAAAAATCCAGCCAGACTTAGGGAAACATACAGATTGCTGCAGTTGGATGCATATGATAAATCAGTCTGTGCCAGACTTATAACATGTCTGTGCCACTTATCACGTGGCCATCACTTCCATAGGCAGGCAGTGAGAAGAATTCTGTAGATGAAGGTGTTTGGTTTTTTATTTATTGGGCTGCGGGAAATACTTTATTTGACTGTTTTGAGGCTGTTATTCAGGAAATCAGGAGAGACAGAATGAGTCTTGAGAAAATAGCTAGAAAGCAGATGGCACTTTAGGGTTCAAAAGAACATTATCATGTACTTCTGCATCGCTATAACATGAGCGTGTTCACATGCAACCCACGCACATTTGCATGGTGAAATCCTAGATTTGCTGAATTCAGTGGCAAAATCTAAATGGATGATCGCTCTGCACGGATACACTCTGTAAATGACTTAATATCCTTACAGGAATGTAAACTAGGAGAATTGTGATAGTCTGGTTAAAATTAATTCCTTTTGTACTTAGTGAGTTTCTGTTTTTAAATTTGTGCACTGTTTATAAGTGGAACTCATATTTTTATTTCTTATTAGGTTTTGCCTCTCTAACTCATTCTGAGTAGTATCTCACTGCTCCAGTATATTGATTTCAGTGGTACTCCTTGAGGGGTAAAAACTTACTTTACTTTAGAACGTGAGACAGAATTATCCCCTTAGCTTTTTGGTTTTGAGTGAGACTTTCCAAGGCTCAAAATGCTAACAGAAACATACATTAACAATCTACAATTAAGAAATTTTTTTTTTTTCCAAAGGTAAGAGTAAAGCTTTTTTCTACTTCATAAGCAATCACTCATAGATTTATTTTGGCAGCCTCAGACTTATGTTTTTGAAATGTTTTTTCTGAAAGACTGTCTTCCCCTCCCCCCATTATTTGATCTTAGTACATCTGGTTTTCCATGTCTCCATGCAGAGAGACAGCACTTGCCAGTTTACGCTTTCTCTTTCACTTAACCTCATAAACTCTGTCTGACTTCTTTTTCTCTATTTAATCTCTTTGCCATATCATCTCTTCTGCTGAGGGTTGCATAAAATATTTCTTAGGAGTCAGTGCTGTAGCTAGAAGCAACTGGATTTCTGTTAAATATCCCACATTTCAGTTGATAGGGAATAGGTCTTTGTGGCTAGCCCACACAAAAATGTCTGGAGGGGAAGCGCCGAGAAAGCGTCACCCTCATTGACCTCATAGCCAACCAGGTGCAGGGTCTCACCCAAAGTGCTTGGGAACGCATGATCTCCTTACCTACAAATGCCGTTCTGAACATGGCTCCCACATCTAATTAATTTTCCTTGACATTATTCCTCCTTGTCCAAGAAATAAAAGCCTCCACTTGTCAGAAATTCACTTGCCTCTTAATGAATAAACAAATGTGTTTACTTCTGTCTGCATCTGAGTCATTTCTCGCACACGAAGTGCTCGCCTACGCAGGATGTTTTTTTCAAACAGCAGCCGAGGTCTAGTGTTATGTGTACTATTCCCAAATTCTATGAAACTGTGACAGACAGAAACTAAAAGTAAGGGTTGAGGGAAAGTTTAATCAAGACTGAGAATCTCAAATGTCCAAACTCTCAGGTTATTTATATCGGTACACATCCAAGGATGTATCTTGATTTCAGTTAGATAAGCAGGAATACTCTGAGTAATTATTTCAATGAGTCTGCTATATTCTGAAAACAGAAGTAAAGACTTTAGTTTCATTAAGTGCAACATTTGTGCTACAGACAATGCTTTAATTTTACCTTCCCCAGTGCTTTCCCTTTGTAAAAATGTTTTATGCAACTTTGCCTTAACCTCCGGAGGTCAGTAGGCTCTTGACCTTGAGGTGTCTGTGCCATGCAGAATTTACGTGGCTGTACTTTCACCCCCTAAGCCAATTCCTGGCTGCTTCATGTATATGAAGAGTGGCTAAACTCCTGTTCTGTTCTAGAGCTTTGCGAATGAGGCTGGCTCCCTGCATGTGTATTCAATCCAGAGCTGAACCAGTGGAACAGGCAATTTTCTTCATTAGTTTCCATCCATGTGCATTCGTGTTTTATGTCATTATACCAAGCACATTCGCTTCATCTCTTGCCAAGAACAAATAGAGGGAGGAGGTTGCGTTTTTGCAATGTGAAAGGGGAAAAATTCCAGTTGCCTCGCTTGATTATTTCTTTTGCAGAAGGCGAGATGTTATTTCATGGCTTCTAAGTATCTTTAATGGTAGAATGACTGTGGAAATGCTACTGCTCAAGCTGGGACCTCCTCGCTAATCAACTGGTTGTTCCTCAGTGCCTCAGGCTTAATGACATCTTTCCATTCACTTCACTGTGCAAGTGGACCTTTCTTCTTTCCTACCCCATTCCCCTAAAATTCTCAGTTCCCCTGACACCACCTTCCACATATGTCTGTGTATGTGCTTCAGGTCCAAATGTCAGGTGTCGTGGGCAATTCTCTTGATCATTGCTCCATAGTTTCAATCTATACCATCTCTTCAGATGCCTGGGTGTCAGCTAAAAGTCATCTCTGTGCTAGATCCCGTAATTTACGGGACAGTGTTGTCAGACACGCTTCCAGTTTGTCCTTTGAGTCTTTAAATTGTCTTTCAGTAATTACTGTTAGTTGCCCTGAGATCTCCCTCTCCATCCTTTAATATTCCATGTCTCACATCAGTTCACGATTTCTATGTGCTGCTTGATTCTTGCTTACTGTTAGATGCCTGTCAAAAAGAATCTTTCTCTCCCCTGGCTCCTAAGTACTGTTGTCTCTAACGTTGCAGTGGGTGTTTCTGGGTCACCTGTTTATTATCATCTTGCTCATCCCCACATCCTGGGAAATCCTATTTTCTACTCTCCCATTCTGTCACCACCCTGCTGTTGCTCGTACTGCTGATAAATCCACAATTGCTGATCTTCATTGTTACCAGTGTAGGCTGTTAGATTAGATTTACAGGAGCATTGTTTTCAGCAATTGCTGTTGCCCCTTTTGGGAGGCCATGTGCTGTTCTCGTGTGATCTTTTGCTGAAATATCAAATGGAAAAAGCTTCTGGCATATCATGCCTAGTACCAGTGTAAACATATCATTTGCCTGTTCTCTGACTGCTTTAAGTGGAAGTCATGGTCTATAGTTATCCTCTGTTATTTCCCTTGGATTGTATGAGGCTTTAGTCATCTAGCAGCTTATTCACTCTGTTTTCTTAGACACCCCGTGTCTTCAAGCTGAAATATATGCTTCCTGGCTTCTTTCAGATCTTTACAAACTGCCCGCTTTGAGCAGCTGTTTGTTGTAAACCAGGACGTAACTAAGAAGCTATCTCAACTTTTCCACATATGTACCTCAACCAGGGGAAAGCTCTAGGAACAATTTATAAACTCTTTCCCCTTGGTATTGGGTTTCTAACCCGATTACATGCTAGTTTGCTGAGCTGTGACTAAATCTAAACGAATTTTAGTTTTCATTTCATACTGCTGTGATGCATGGTGAGAAGGATTTGCCTCCTGCATAAACAATAACAGAGGAGCAGGGTTTAGCTCTATGTAAGGGTGAAAGGCAGACACTTGATTTACTTGCTCACAGTGTCCCCAGATTTTTAAAGGTTTACACGAGTTCCACTTGCCTTCCTGTTAGGGGGAATTTACAATCATGTATGAATTATATGTCACTTAAGCAGTCTTAGAGCATTTTAACTTTCTTCAGCTGGTGACCAGGTAATATACGTCATACCGACAAGTTATGTTAATGTATGAAGCCTCTGTTTTTGGCTACAGCAGTCTGATTTCAGTTGAATCACTAGACACTCATTTTTGTGCCTGTCTTCAGCAGGATACAGATGTCTTCAGTTCCCAGTTGCATCATTAGCCCTGTGCTGAAAATGTGACATCTTATAATAGTGTTTCATAAGCACTATAAAGACTGATAAGGTAGTTCAACAACTCGGATAAGTATTGGAAAAATAAATTGAGAAGTTGTGAGGTGGAAATCTCAAATGAGGTCTGTCCAAAGATCCTCTAGCAGGAACTTGTAAATGGGATAAAGAAGGTCTGACAAGAAACTGAGTCCCAAGAGAGAGGCAAGGATGTTCATATTTCAGGTCAGCCTGACTTACCCTCCTTTTGCTTAAGTTTTTCATGGAAAGGAGTGTTTTTGCCAGTGGAAGCAGTTGCTGAATGGGATGAACGGACAGTAATGTCGGTCTAGAAAAAGGACAAATCAACATGCAAGCAAAATGGCCGATCAATTAAGGAAGGATGAGTTGGGTGAAAACAATTCACTTCATATTCTAAATGAAGAGAGCTCTCTGCAGTGTGATTTAGTGAAGTAAAAAAGTTGATGTTGTTATGCATCTTTTCACAGAAATATCTGTGAGATAAAAAGGAGAATGAGAGGGCTGCTTTGTGAGGGAGATTTAATTAACAAAGGACGTGGTGGATAAGGTTTTCAAGCCCTTATCCTTGGGGCTTTTTCAGAAAAGAAAAAAAAAATTACTTACTTGAGCAAAAGGGTCAGGTTCAGATTTCAGAAAAACATGACCCAAAATACATTTTGAAGAATTGGATACATTCCCATTGACTTCAGTAGGAACTGGATCAGTCACTTAATGAAAATACTGTGTAACTGGTCTCATTCAGTTTTATTAGTTTTCATTATGTTTCCTCCGAGACCTTTTGGTGCACATGTTAGTTAATCTGCTAGAGGACCAGGAGTTAGCTTGCGTACCTCACGTGGATCATTTTAATATCAATGTTTAAGTATTTTCAAGCTTGCAAGCGTTATGCTATAAGTATTGTTAGTGAGCCTTCTGGTTTTGTGGCAAAGTAATAATGCTTCATCACGTTTCAAACACCTCACCCTTTGCCACTTCACGATTGGCATTTTCATGTTGATGCGATACAATCTTAAGAATTCAACTTCTATTGTCATGGAAAAGCCTGTGAGCAAGGCAAGGTACATAAGTAACACAGTCAAATAACTTAATACCTGAAATGGCCACGTTTACTACGCAGTATCGAAGAACAAAAATCAGATACAACTCTGGCTTCCGAAACTTCCTCAGTCACAATGGCAAAGGCCTGAACTGGTAGCGTCATTTTGAGAAATAAGAGTTCGGGCTAGCCCAGTCTCTGATCTTTTCAGTAACATCTTCAAAAAGATGACATGATTTACAACTGTGCAACAGCTCTCAGCTTTGAGACCACCAGCCATTTTACAAAACCCACAAAGAGTTATGTTTCAGGTCAGATTTGAATAAGCAAAGTAGAAGTAAGACAATCTCCACATACTGTCTACCCAAATTCACTACATTCTGTGCCAAGTTTTCAATTTATTCATTCCCAGTTTAATCCTCCCTTAAAAAAAAAAAAATCCCTCAATCAGAGAGGAGCATCAATCTCACTAATGTTAAACTTTTTTTCTTATTGGAACTCATTTTGTTTTGGCTTTGTTTTCAATGACAAATGGAAACAGATACTATGTCCTACACTTTTGTCTCCTATTCCTTCTCCAAAATTAGTATCTGTTATTGAGTAGGCTTCCAAAACTTGGAGAGTGGTTCTTCACTTTGTTTATATGTTTAATCACTTCCATTTCTACTCGATTGCAAAATCTGTTAATAGATTTAAGTGTGAAACAATAGGTAATACCTATTTAATTTAATCCTATATTACATTAATATTATAATAATAAATTCTAGTACATAATATTCTATTATATAGTAATACTATAAGCTGGTATCACTTTACAAATCCTGAAGAATTTCTACATCATTTTTGAGGCTCAACTATGTAATAGAAAACTGACAAAAGTCTGCGTAGGGAAGACGATTTAATGAAAACACATTTAATCAAACTTTTTGCCCTTCATAGAACAGTGACTGTTAAAGGTGTGTGTTTGATTGCCCACTAAACCTTGAGTCTCTCATTATGTCTTAACTGATTTGAAGATAGGTGCCTTTTTTTATTTTTTAATTAAGTCGTCTTTGAAGGTACAACAGTAGCTGTGATAGAGGACATTATTAATTAATAGCAATATCTCATTCTTACCGCTGGAAAAAAACAACCCTCACTATTAATGTGAGTCTGATGTGTGTACCTGAAGCGGTTTGGAGTTGAATATGGAAAACGGTAGCAAAATATGTCATTGTACCCTAAATTCTTATTTCTTTTGTGACGATGCCTTTGGGCACCAGGCACAGATCAGGGATCTTGCCATATATATAGTGGAAGATAATGTTTGTCTGAAGATGTCGCTATGTATAATATACTGCACCACTAACATTCCTTCTTTTATGTTTAGTACTCTAATTATAATAACAGTTCTTGCCTAGGAGGATGCATGAAAATTAGTATGCAGCTCAGTTTTGCAGAAAGCCTGACTTACCAAATTTTAACTTCAGAAGAGATAAAGATGAGCTTAAAACCTCTGTCTTTACTGTGGCTGACCTCCTAAATGAAAGTCCTGTCACCAGAGAGATAAGTCTACAGTCCTCTTAGATGAATTTTGTTTGACTGAGTGAAATGATAGCCAACTTTTGAACAGCAGAAAAGCAGATACTTCCACCTGCCATTTTCTGTTTCATACTTCTCATGTTTAAATTGCCTTTGGGGTATTTACATGTGCAAATGATTATTTAGATGCCTTTTGTATTTGCATATGCAAAGTCTGCTTGTTCTTTTGATGTGAAACAAACTTTGAAAAAATGACTCGGTGAATTATAGGAGGCTTCTGATCTATATTTAGTGTAAGGCCTGGTCTATACATGCTTTGAAGTTTCTATTGGTGCGAGCCTCTATGGCTGCCTCACCTGGAAAATCTATCAGGCTTCAGTGTATCGGCAGCCACTGACAATCATTTCAGCTGGAACTACACTGATACAATTTTTTTGTATCACCTATTTAAGTTAATACTTCTTTCAGTTCCCCCCAGCCCGTATGTCAGTCAATAGACATGGAGAATATAAGTATGGTGGTGTTGCTGAAGCGGTTGGGAACTTTATTAGGTTCTACATGAAAACCGAGCTCCTTGTTCAGTGAGAAATATCACTTGACACAAAGCGATAAAGGTTGTTCTGCCCCCAAATGGAGATTAAGGGATTCTGATGAATGCCTCCATTCTATTTTATTTTCCACCATTCATATTTACTATAAAATCAGGAATGTTTGCATTTGATTTGTTTCAGGAATACAGGCTTGAACCAATGAAGCTTATAAATCATTTATAAAGGATCATTCCATCCTCTTCTTTGTTTATACAGCATAGTGTAAGAGATCGTTTCAATAAGCTGAGTGGATACCTGTTAATGTGTTTGATACGGCCCAAGATATAACATTAAAATAAAATTCTTTAAAATTCAGGAAGTGTGTTAATTATAAACCCCAACTCTAGCACAGCTAGAAATATTGCGACAAGCAATTAGCGTGCACTCTGGACATCTTTTTTTCAAGCTGAGTTTTTTTATAATGATTTTTCCACCTAAGTGAGATTCATTTAGTGTGATTTACTGCATATAAATCCAGCTGTCTATTTTCCATGTCATTATCATGGTGTCTGCAGAGAGGGGAAGTGCAGGCTCCTTTATTGGAGTTTTAGAATGACAACACAGAAACTCAGTGGAGGTCCCTAAACAAATCCATATGTAATGACTGGAGTGATACAAGTTGCATCATTTGGAACTTTTAAAACTAGTAGACATAATCCAAAACAGTTCTGTATAATCCTATATCAAGAGGGGGACTAGGCAAAATGTGACTTAATGCGGGATGACAGAGAAAAATGAGGAGTGCATTTTTCCTGTTTTTCAGGTGGTGAAAGTTGTTTTGGTTTTGTTTTTTTTTTTCCTTAATACAGTCAGATCACAGGATAATTCAGTTTGGAAGAGACTAATATACTATTGCCTGCCAAAATACACATTAATATACTGTAAGTAGATTACTTCAGTGTGGATAAATAATTAATATCTAGAATTGGCTACATAATTTGCACTTTTTCAGATTTGCAGGGTTGAGGTTTCATTTGAATTCCTTAGCTGTGCACTTAGGCACATAAGTGAGTTCTTAAAAGTCTAAAATAAGCTTTGTTTTATCAGGCTCAAACTTTTCTCTAAGAAGACAACACACAAATTCAATGACAAAAGGAGAATGAAAGCCAAGAAAAAGAATAGTTGGGGGGAGGCTTCCTAGCTTTCCAGCTGGAAGCTGGTTTTCTTCTCTATCCTCTTGGGAATTGCTCCCACGATCCCTTGTGTCTATAAGGGTGAACTCTATGTATGTAGCAACACTAATGCCTCTTACAAAATGCATGTTATAGTGGCTGTAAAATTTTTAAAATAGAAACGTATCTAAATCTAACCAGACTGGTGTTTAAACGTGATGGTACACCAGGATTTAGGTACACCAGGATTATAAATTTTACAATGAACTCTGGAGATGAAGTTGCATAACCTCTGCTAACAAGGTATTTTTAACGTCTGTAATTACACGGCTTGCAGCAATTAATCAGGAGACTATTACACATTCTTGATGGTGTTTTCAGGTCACTGAATTCTCAGGGAAGTAGAAAAAACTCCCTGTAGCGGTTGTCTACAAATTTCTGAAAAATCACTTCCTCATTTGAATGTGTGTGTTTGGAAGACTTGGTGTAAATGCCTACTACTGCCTACTACTGCATTTACTGCATGGCCATGTACAGGAAAGGAGTAAACTGTCAATATGATAACATTAATGATTATGGAAATACGACGTTGCTAAACATCACTGTGAAGTACCGCTAATCCATGATCCACAGGGCAGCATTGCAGCTCTTCTTCTTTTGTCCAAGGCGCTTGCGCTTGCTCCTGTCAGGTCTCCTCAAAATCTCCATGGAACAAGTAGGAATCCTACCTCCAATCTGCGACGGGCTTGCCCCATCACAGGCCAGCCGCTCTCAGCACATGTTGCACATCTACGTAGTTTCCCTCAATTTTTTTTTTTTATCAAACCTATTTTCAGACCAATGGTCAGACCTTTATCAGACCAATGGTCAGGGCCCATTCAGCTCTCCTCAGTATCTTCTTCTTGGCCAGCCCCCAGTCATGATCTGTTCGAATGGAGTATTAGCATTACCCGTTAACATGAACTTTTGTATGTTTTGGTGACTGTCAGGGATGTTGAACTAATGTTGTCGGAGCCTTTGTGAAGGCATACAGCTAGACGGGCTTCTCTGCACATTGCCAGTCTTTCACCGTCTTTCTCGGGGCCCCACCAGGCTAGCCCTGGCTCTACATTAAATGGTAGATGTGAGAATTTTCAGCGGCTGTCTTCAGGAGGACCTAGGTAACTGCTAAGCATTGGAATTGCTGGGGATTTTGAGGGCTAATTTTGCTGGCTTTAGAGCTTTACCATTAAAGGTTTTTGCCAGGAGAAGGAATAAAATTTTGACACTATCAAAACAGGACCCTTGTTCTCTGAAGCAACAATAGTCTCTCAAGTCCGCAAATAATACTTTTTCCATATAGATATGTGCACCAAATTCCAGCAAGACTTCACCTTCTGTCAGCCACGCACGCAGCCAGAGGCTGCAAGTTCTCTCTTAACATCAGTTCTTCGGGTCACAACTAGGAAGATGCTGAGGGAGACCAGGGTCTTGTTTGGAAGAGATGTCCTACTCCACGAAAATGTCCACAGGAGCTATGCCCTGTGGAATAATTTGTCATTACTTGACAATACCATATACTAGATACAGGCCCAGAGACTCGCTGGGGAAGGCTGACGGCCCAAATCTGGGTCCCATTCCTGGTACGAGTTTTGTACCCTGCTCCACCTTTTTTTTGCTAAGAATGGTTAGTGAATAATGCTGAGATTTGAGAAAGACCTTTTATTTTTTTTTTTTTTTTACATATAGACAGGAGGGTAGATCATCAACATAAATGGTACAGAGAAGCTGGAGCAAAATGATTCCTAAATAGCGTCAGCTGGGATTGCAGCAAAATCATAAAGTGGAGGTGCCATGTCTGAGTGTAACATGTGTGTGTGTACTCACCTTGGGCATCGAAGCCGGCAGCGAGGCCTTCCGACTTGCTATGGGTAGTGGTCTGACACAGGGATGTGGATAAGTCTTAACAACACTGGGATTTCCTTTGTGTTGGCTTGCGATGTTTCTGGGGTCAGTGTGAAAATACATTGCTCTAGAAGCCCATTTCATGATGTAGTTCTGCACATGTCTCAAAGAAGGTCCCCTAAACGCTAAGATACGAGAACAAGGGTTATATGTACTGATGACAATGAGTCGAAGCGGCTCGTATTCCGTAAAAATTAATTGAAATATATTCAGTTCTTCTCTTTCCCAATCTCATTAACGTTTCACTTCTGGAGTGCAAAACTTTCTTCGCACAGCCACTGGTGTGATGCACTGCGTTATTTTGCCAAACGTCTTTGGATTTTATAGTCAATATTCTCTCAGTATGTAGCCTACATTGTTTCTGAAGTTGGCCTAAAATCACACCAACTAACTCCAGGCTATGATTTGCTTTAGGTTGCTGTGTTTGGCTTCCAGAGCCCAGCCCAGGTTCCTTTCGAGTCAGTAGGATTCTTTCCATTGGCTTTTGCAGTACTTGGATCAGATCCGTAGTGTGTAATTCCTCCTCCCGCTTCCCCTCCCTCCCTGAAATATTCTTTAAGAAAGTTATAATATAATCTGAAGAATAACAGTATTGGGCCAGATTTTCAGTTCCTATAAAACCGAATAGATTTTTTTTCAAGTCAATAAAACTGTGCCCATTTACATGAGCTTAATATCTTTACATACAGCCTAATATCTCTTTAATAAGCCGTAAAACTCTCTAAACTTATTTATGTGAAAACCAGAGCCGTTTAGACTATGTTTCACTTCGATGCCAAAGTCCTATGCAGTGATAGTTTACCTAACTTTTATTGACTATTTTTCATGTTATCTCTTGATACAACCTTAATGCATGCCAAAACAATCTATATTTTCTCCCTCTGCGATGCTATTGTCTGGTTATCTGGTTTCTCATACGTTTGCTTCACCATAGATTCAACTTAAACACAGGTTCTAGAGAGAACAGCTTTAGTGACAGCCCTGCTTCAGACGCAACTGAAATAATGAAGATTTACGGCAATCGTAAACATATGTTGGATTTTATTTTACAGAAAGGGTTTTCTCAGTTTCAATTGGCTGGATGGTGGTGTGAAAATAGACACGTCGTGGATTTATTTATGTTGATAACTGACTAATAACCTTATCATTGTAGAATCCGACTTTTTCTTCCTCAGGCATCTCGTGCAATGGAAAAGCTGAATTGGGTGGATCATAAAATCTCAAAAGTTTTATCTTCAGCTGAAGTATGTGGGGAAGAAAACTGCTTTTTCAGTTAGAAAGTAGAGCAAGTTATTTTATTCTTTTTTTTTTTTTTTCTTGGGGAGAAATTCTTTATACTTCTGTGAACCTGGAGCAATTCTGAAGCTAGCAGAATTATTCTGGATTTGTGCTGGTGTTACTAACATCGAAACATGGCCGTAGGAGTAAAATGGTCCTTTTGTGGCACAGCACAGCATGAACGATGACTATATTTAGGATGCAGGAAAACCCAGTCTCTATAGAGAGTTAGCATACAATGAATTTGAGAATAGTACATTAATACAAAGAGAAAAGAGGGGAAAGACAGAAGATGTACATTTAACCTGAGAATCAGGAAATAACATACCAGCAGTAGTTTTTATTTGTCTGCACAGTAGTCCGTAAGGGAAATTGAACCAAACATACTTTTTGCTAACTTTCCATTCCTAACTCTTAATCAAAAGTCCAGATACAAACTGCTCATGGAACATGAACCCCCCTGTGACAGTACGTGGAAGCTGAAATTCAGCAACAGTTAACTCCCTCCCGCAGCACCATCACGTGTTGTAGTGGACCAAATTCAGGCTTCAAAGGTTTTAACGTGAAAAGTTTTGGGGGCATTTCTCAAATGCTTTTTTAGGCATTCAAAGAGGAGAAAGTTGCTAAATAAAATTCTGTAGACTGTTGTCTTAAGGCTGTGTCACCATTTGAATTGCAATCTTCAAACTTGATGTAAAAACCATTTGCTTCATTCATGATATATTGTCCAGACTAAAGATACGGTTCAAATCTCATACCGCTGAAGGATGACGATACCATCGTCAGTTCGAAATGAAGTCTTGAAACTAAAATACAAAGCTTGAGATGAAGAAGTGTGATTGGTGAAGATGTGACTCTGAATCTACTTGCGTATCAGTGTAAATCTAGAGAAAAACCTCACTCGTGTATAGCTATTGCAGAGGCTAACGCTCCTACAACCCAGAGCAACAGCACAGTCTCAGTAGCTGAGAGATATTTATTAAACTAAGACTACTTGAGTGTACTCTCATTGGGATGGATTAGAAATAACTTTATTTTTCAGTATCTGTAAAGTTGGATTGACTTCCCACTGTGTTTCACAGAAAAAAAAAACAAAATGCAGAAACAAGAATTGCCTTGCATTAAAAAGTTTTAAATGAAAACTTTCAAAGAAGATTTCATTTGCAGCTGTTTATTCAGATGAAGATTTTGGTTCCTTATAAACTTACTCTGATTTTCAAACTTTAGGAAGTTGTACAGCTTCCCATGCTTTCTTCACTCCAGGTGAATCTCTCTCCTCATGTAACAGAAATCAAACAACATATTTTTAGTCTGAGGTGGGGTGTTTGTTGGTTGGGGGGGGCGGTAAGAGTTAAATTTTTGCCCTTTTATTACCTGTGATATTGTTTGAGAATTTTTCTTGTTTTGCTGCCTATGCTATGTGTACTAATCTGAATTGCGCTTTTACGAAAGGCTTATGTGCCACTTAAGTCTCAACTGCAAATACTGTCAGCCCTCGAGGGAGTTTTGGACGTGTAGAAGAGCCCATATACTCGTCAGAGCCATAAATCCAAATGTCATTACCCAGACTACATTAAACAGCTTCTAGCATGCCTTTTACAGGGCCAATTTTTAATTTCTGGCGCTACGGCTAAATGATGTTTAGAGGTTCATGAGATGTACTAATCAAAGTATTTTTCAGCGCGTGATTTATGACGTGGCTTCTATAGAATATGCTGCTTTATGATCCCTCACTGGTATTTATTTGACTGTTGTGCATGGAGAACTAGAGGAGAGAAATTAGTGGCAGTCCCAACTGAAGTCACAAGTGCAGACGTGGGAGAAGGTACATTGGTACTTGGTGAAAAATCGTATTTGAGTTTAGGCAGAAAATGAGCATGGATCTGGAGGATACACATCCGAGATAGGTACCTAATTTGGCAGTTAGATACCCCTCTCAACCTGAAATTCCTTTGCAGGCCAAGCCCCAGCGTTCCTGGAATAAAGGCAGCAAGCGTCAGCAGTACTGAGCTGTCCCGCTAGTAAGAGCCTGGGGACTTTTCTTGTGTTTTCTTTCCCAACTCAGCAGAAATTCAGGTCTCTCCAAACAGTTCCAGATACATTATTTCTGATGTCCCTCATTAGATTGATTTAATTGCGACATTGGACTGTTTTAGTTAAAATGTATGTCAGCAATACTACACTGTTAAACTAAAGGGTACTTCATTTTCTTAAAAAACTTCTTTGACATTTTAAGAGATAGAGGAGATGGTTTTGTTGTTTGCCCTTCACTGCTCCTTTTATATAGATCCCTAGCCTATAAAGAAAAGCCAGTTTCAAGACATATAAAATGGTGTCTTTACTAACATATTTTCAAAAAATTAATCTGAAAAATATTCGTGTTCCCTAACATGTTTATACTAAAACCATGAAGAACAGGATCACTCGGTGCTACAGGACTAGAAAAACATGTAGCATTGTTTACATAAAATATTAATTTTAAATATGATCTCATTTTTCTTACCTTCTTAATTTACTTATTAAATTCAAATAAAAACTATTCTACTATTTCTTTTCCTTTCCTTCTATTATAAAGCAGACTCCTAACATACATCTGTGACTTTTAATTCAAGTCAGCACAGCTTTTTCCAGTAGAATAAAATGCGATTTCCCAGTGAATGGTTCCCTCTCAAGAGTTTTTGGTTTTTTTTGTCCCGTATATATAATTTCAGATGCTGCACAACAAACACGTGATGGTTCGTGTTGGAGGAGGATGGGAGACTTTTGCAGGTTACTTACTGAAGCATGACCCGTGCCGAATGTTGCAGATCTCCCGAGTGGATGGGAAAACTTCTCCAGTCCAGAGCAAGTCTCCAACCCTCAGGGACATGAATCCAGACAATTATCTGGTTGTTTCTGCCCATTACAAAACCAAGAAGGAGATTAAGTGAAATAAGCTTCTCATGTGATTGGGATTCTATGTACGTAGGTCCAAATTATTTTCTCAAGTGTAGTAAATTTAGTTTATGCTTTAAAAGGACTTTGGAAAATTTAAGACAGACTGGAAATGGCAACCCATTTTGAAAATCTTTGAACTGTAGAACTATTTATTTCTAGTACTGTATCTTTTATAGCAAATTACCCTTGATAGGCTAATTACTACAATCAGATAAGAAATAGGCATATATTTTTAGCCAAATTATTACTCTTTAATATGTGAATGTATACTTAGAGTTACATAAAGGAGTGGATCCTGTTAATGGGAGAAAATACACAATACAATATATTTGTATGAAAATCTTATTACATTGAATCCTTGACTGTTAGGCTAGCTGAAAAATATATATGCAGGTGGAAAATGAATATTTGTGGAAATTATTTGGTAATGCCTTTTGACATGAAATACAAATTGACTATTTTTATGGGTTGCAAGATTTTCTTAACCAGTGGAATATAAAGACTTACTGCATGCCAAATGACTTCCCAAACTGATTACTTAAAAAAAAAAAAAAAAAAAGCCCAAGGAAAAAAAAAAAAAAACACCTTCTACTCTTTAAAGCTAAAGACAATGCTCAGTGCTAGGTCTGTACATAGATCCTTCCTGTTTTTCACAAAGTTGCCCAATATAGAAGCATGGGGAAGTTGAGAGGTTGCCCCTTCCTCTGTCAGACAATACAGATGTACTGGGAGGGTGATGTACTGCGACCCACAAAGGGAAGCAGGAAAAGATGCACAGCCCTTTGACTCGACGAGCTGCAGAAGATGCTAGTCCCTCCTGAGTCACAAAACACTCCGCTCTTCTTGAATCCCAGCTTTTCCTTCCCCTTATTTTTAATTTTGTTGATCATGCCAAATGTGAAATGTTCATTACCCTGTCAGTGGAGTGATTCACGTTCTTGTAAATCATTCACACACCTCTAAAATAGCTAAAGGCATATGGGGGCTTAGTTCATTATTTTGGCTACTTTTCTATGTTTATATTTGGTAATTTATGTGCCTTGTAACGTCCTAGAAAAATCATTTTATAGGATTATTTCACTGACTGTATAAATTTGAGCAGAACTCAGTTGTTTCATTACAAATGAAATAAAATTTTTTAAAATACTCATACCTTTTGAAAGTCTTATTTATTATTTGTAATCTGTGTTCCCAAACTTCGCTGCTACTGACTGGATACCCACAATACACAATACTGCTTGCTAACCTCATAATGAGGTACACAGTGAACGAGACAAGGATTCACTTACTACAGATAGCACAGAAATATCCAGATTTTATTGAAAATTAATTTTCCTTTGCAGGGAAAAAAAAATTGAAAGCATTCTTGAAATATTTTTGTAAGTAGCAGCTGGTATTTTTCTGTCTTTATTGAAGTTTAATTTTAAAACATATTCTTCCTTATGATCTGTCCCTGTGGTCTTTAAAATTAACAGCAAAGTATCTACTGGCTAGGCAGGATCAAGACCTTCTTCATTCATGTTCCATGCCTTACTAAAATCAGCATGTTTTATCTCACTTCCACTCCAGGAACCACTCTACTTCACCGTCTAAAAATATCTGCTAAATACAGTTTCACAATTGCTTGGTGCACCATACTAAGTAGCAGTCCGTAATTCCAAACATGGTTTTAGAAAGAAAAATTGCAGCTTTTTATTCTTATTTTGAGACATTTTCTAGGACGATTAAATGTATACTCAAGCAGTAAATCCTTTGGAAAGCCATTGGAAGACCCAATTCTCATAGAAGCAATGTACGTAGCCCTTATGGGAGTGGAGAACAGACCGTGGGCAATGTTATTTTAAAAAAATGCAGCACAGCTGAAAAAAATCATGATCTTAATATATGCACCAAGAGATCTGTTTTCAAATGAACAGAGGAGAAAAAAAAAATGACTTGTGAAAGTGTCAGATGTTTATTTTGAAATAATGGTTACTCTTTAAAATGTAAATAGTTGTATTTCCATCATCCAAGATTAAGTTTGCATTACTATTATGGTTTTTCTTTAAAATATTTGACGGTGTTTACATGTTAATAAATCACGAGCAGACAGTTATAAAAAAAGTATTCTTGGGTTTATTTTAATATCAAACTTCAACAAACAACCCTGGTAAATCCAAACCAAGATTTTAAATTAAACATGAACTGCTTTGTGTGCTTGGACTGTAGGTATCAAAATAGTCTTTCTTGATTCAGGATACTCAAGCATCTTAAAAAAAAAAAAAAAAATCCCATTGAAACACTTCCCGACTTAAAACTTCAACTTGGTCTATTCCAAAATGGGAAACCTATAAAGGACTTATAAAAGTATTGCCTCTACCACCTAATCTGCGTAAAAAGCTTGCAGGTGGGACTTGCTGCATTTGATGCACCTGGTGTGGGTGTGGATAGCAGAGGAGGAAATTAAAGCAGGAGCATCAATAAAATGAACAATAACAAAAAAAAAGAAAAAGAAAAGCTAGTTAGTTCTGGAGGAAGAGGTTGGGTGTATGTTCTTCAGAAGGTAAGCGTTGCTGGTCTGATAAATGGTATTTTCTTAGCGTGCTAGCTCCTATAGCAATGTAGCAGTTGGGGAATTTGTTAGGGGCCCAAGGCTCAATTTACAAAGCTAAAGCTGAGCAGCAAAATCTTGCTCAAAGAGGTACGGCTTTTGTTGCAGTGGTGGGGGTAGAACAGGCTTCATGCAGAAAGTATTTGGGGAGAAAAAAATCCCATTGTTTGACCAGCTAGCTATAGTGGATGATACTGGAAGTTTCTGTACCAAAATCTATGGTATTAAGGTATCTAGTGTGGATTTCTCGAAGGCTGAACTGAATTGTAGAGTAGCACCAGGGAAGACCTGCAGCTCTTCTCTTGTCCCCCCAAGTGAGGGGGGTCTGCTGAGACTGGAGTAGTTTCTTGTTAAAAGGGCAGGTGATGAGGTGCTGAAATGTTGAAGCAGCCATGGAAGATGATTGTAAGGAAGCGTGCCACGTAGTGATTTTAGCTTACTCTGTCGCGGTATAGCTCAGCTGAATGTGAGCGTTGGGGAGGCTCAAAGTCCTTGTTGGGTCATAGAACAAACCCCACGGGAGCTCCTGCTGGCTGTGAACGAGTGGCCGTGCTGAAGATGGCTAAATTATGTTAGATCCCGTGTAAAACCTGTTATTAGTACTAATGTCAAATAAGCATCACCATGTCGGAAGCAATTTGGAATTAGTTTAGAAATGTAACATCTGTTATTGCTCATTACAGGAGGTACCTTCTGTCACCTTGCTGTTCATATATTACCTGGAGTTTTTCTTCCCAGCAGGATTGTTTACATAAATGACTGAGGATGGGGGGGTCCTCATCTTTATTAGTGATGAGCGCTCCTTCCTTTGCATTACCACCTTTTTTTCCAACAGCAACTTGGAGATGATATGTGAAATCTATGGAAGCGAGTTCAAGGGCTGTTGGTGGGGATGAGTGAAACAGGGAGGTGTCGATATATGTGTGGGGAAAGGCAGAGCAAGTTTCTTATAACTTAAGACCCAACACTGAATTCGTTATATGTGTTTGTTTTAGATCGGGGAGATGAGCTGTTTGCCATGCCACGGTGTTACAGAAGCGTCTGGCAGAGACGCTTACGAGGGTTTGGTTCTTTTGGGGCTTATGTTTTGTACTGCCTCGTTGGCTGCTGATTTGCCGTACCTGACGGGGAAGGAGGCAGAGTGCTTTTTCTGTGCTCTGTGTCTCCTACTGTCTTAGCCTGTGGTATGTTAGGAATCTAAAGTAAGGTGAAACAGACACGTGGGATCACGCGAACGTTTATGGGGCTGGAGAGGTTTTTCCATCCCGGTCCAACTGCTGGCACCGCTTGCGCCTGATGAGCTGCGTCCCAGTGATTTAGTCTGTCACCGTGCCAATTCCACGTGCTGAAGTCATCGGTTTTCCTAAGGGCCCGCAGAGGAGTCGCAGCCTCTGTGCCCTCCCAAACCTCAAGGAGTTCTGCCCCAAACACTCTCTCCCTGGCACGATCTGTGTCGTTCAAGAATACGCAGTAGCAGATGGTTTCATTTTCTGTTACCGCAACAGCGATTATGCTGCCGCAGTTGCCGAGAGTCAGCCCTTCGTTTCAGCTTACGAGCGCTCGTCTTTGACGGCCGGGAGTTTTTTCAAGTGATCTGCAAGAAAATGCTTTCAGAAGGCGGAGGGGAAAAAGGTATAGACCGTTGTAAAGCAAACGAAAGGTCAACTGCCTAGATAAGCCCCTTGAAAGGATGCATTTTAACAGCCTCTACGGTGAAGTAAACATCTAGGATTGGGGGAAATAAGGACAAAGTTCCTATAGTGTTTCATATTGACTTATTGCAGCACGAAGCGGTAAGCAAGAGAGGGGAGGTGTCTGTTCCTACAAGGACAGAGCAGCTTTACTCTACACAGCTCTCAACCTTACAGTTTAATGGTACGCTTCAGGTAGCCATCTGTTGTGTACTACTGAACTGCAGTATTTTCTGCTTTCATTCTCAACTGAATGTAATGTTACTGAATAACTTAAACCAACAAGAGGTGTTTTTATGTACCCAAGTAACTTCCCAAATTCAGTTCAGACTGGCCATCTGAACAGTTAGATGGGTATGGTATAGAAACCTCTTTAAAAATAGCTTCATCAATCAGCGATTTGTAATACAGAACTACACACTCCCAGGTCCTCCGGCATGCTGCTTAGCGGTAGGACTGAATGTGACATGCAAAACAAGGACGCTTAAGAAGCACAGACATACCTGGTTTTTACTTAAAGGATGGAGAGAGAGAAGAGCCGTGTTTTCTTCTACAGTCATTCCGAATTAAGTACAATGTCCCCTCGACCTGAGGTGCTTCAGACCTTTACTCCCACCTCCAGAGAAGCTGCCAGGCAGACAGCCGCGAGCACGCCAACCGTTTCTGCAGGCCCGAGAGCTGGATGTGGAGCAGTGTGGGTGTGCAGACAGGGTGGTCATCTCACTCAGACGCAAAGCACCTTTACTGGTGACACCACCTGGAGCTGAACCAAACAGGCTTGCCTTGCGCTGCCTAGCAAGGACGGGCAGCACAGCACTGTGACTGCTGCTACACTGGGAACTCCTCCAATTTTGACAGCATTGAAAGATCAACAGGTGACCCAGGCACTGTGACTTGTTTCACCGGGTTATTTCAGTGGTTTTAAATGCACGTCTTCCCCCTATTAATCCAAGCACAGACTCCTGTTTGCTCAGTGTGCTAGCTCTTTCACACAGTAGGAGCTTGGATGAAGAGAGGCTGATGGTTATTTCCTGCCCTCCTGGTTTTGGGGGAGCAGTATGATGGAGAATGACGAGAAGAATACATTAAGTTTGAAATATCCCAAGTGACCAACCAAGCATTAAGTGCTGCATAAGTGCCTTTGTAGGACACTCACCGTGACAGATGTTAGATTGAAGTTCACGTTTCAAATTAATGTTTAGTATATTTTATTATAACTCAATGCATTTTCATTAGACTTAAGAAAAAAATTCACTATGACCAGTTAATACACCGAAGAGAGCAACTGTCAGCAATCAAAGGAAACTGAAGGTATTCATCTGCCAAGGACACAGCTTTTTAGCCTAAACACCATTATATTAATATTGAAAAGTCTCCCTTCTCAACTCAATTCTGAAGGCTAAGCCAGGAAACTCACGGTGTCAGGACTGCGCTCCTAAGACGGCACGAGACGCTATGGGGGGAAGTAAAAAAAGAAATATTTAGTGCAAGGAAAAAAAAAAAGCCTTTATAGCCTAAACTAGGTCAGAAATGGGGCCAGTAAGATACTGAAGCCAAGCATAATGCTCTCGGGGCGGGGG
>JANXJC010000021.1:24480882-24523807 GCA_027564655.1 Leptodon cayanensis | reverse complement strand
GGGGGATAAGAGCTAGATTCTTAGTGTTGATCATGCTGCAATGAACTTCCCTCCTCTATCAAAGCAGTGGCTCAAGGCCACCAGTTTGAGAATCTCGTTGCAACACCATGGTTTAGGTAGCTCTAAATAATCAAAGGCAGCTTCACATTTGGGAAAGGGATTACAGACATTGCTGAATACAGAATAAAAGCGACAGAGCTTTGGGCATTTAGCAAATGTTGCTGTGCTGTAACAAACCCACCTAGACAGTACAGAAACTTTAGGGAGTGAACCACCGGAGGTGACACAGTCTTTTTTGTTTTTCAAAATCCTGAGAAGTGCAGCATTGCCCTCTCGTGGTAATAAAGGAGAACAATTAATAACAGTATTTTTAATTTAATGTTTAACTTCCGGTATTCATTATAAATACTTACAGACTCAAAAGAAATCCACATCAGAAAATGAGAACAATTATTAGACGCACAATAAAACAGCTTTCTTGCTATAAGTATACAGGGCTTATAAAGGTTTCTGGTTTTTTTACCTACTGTGACAAAATGCTTCGATTTCTAAGGACCCACTGTGAATCTGCTTTCTTTTTTGAAAAAGGCACTAAATCCCAAAGCAGTTCAAAAGTCATTAGGAAACCGAAGAGAAATGCTGTGACCCACATATTCAAATATATATATTTACGAACAACTTTCTACATGAGGACTTGGAGAAAAGTTTAATTGTAGAGCTTGAAATAAGCGTCAAAACCAACACACGGGCACCTGAGCTGTGCCTAAGCCAGTCATACGCAGACGTACATACACCAGCTGACCAGACAGCACACGCATACTGACTGACTACGTGTAAGGAGGTCACTTCCGTGTGAGAAAACCCATCTCACTCCCTTGACAGGGAAGCAATAAAACACGCACATAGAACAAACAAAAAAATTGGCCAAAACTTAGTGTTCAGAGTTAGTTCTTAAGTTTCTTAGTGTATGTTTCCACATCTCTTCTCCCACGATGGCAAAGTACTGCTGAGTCTTCATATGCAAACAGCAAAAGCCACATGATGAGTAAGTGCCACTCAACTGCAGAAACTGGCAAGTTATTGGCAGTAAACATCAATCATCTTCTCTTCAGAAGTCATACTTCTTTATCCAACCTGCCACTAAAGACAAAAACAACAGAACACACTGCAGGTTTGTATGAAGACAGGGGAAAGAAAGGAGAAACCCCAACCAAACAAAAAAACCGCAAACACCGCAAGGCTGCCTGAAGACAGTAAATTCCCCCTTCTAACACCTTTTATGTCCAGCAAATTTAGCCCACCAGTGGCAGCTTATACAAACTCCTGCCCCCTGAGTCATATACAGCATAAGGGTAAGAGATGAAGGCTTATGAAGCTTGTGTTTCGATAACCAGATGCATCTATTGCCTTGGAAAGATTCTAATTCTTAATCAAATCTCTGCCTGGCTTTCTGAGACAAAGTTTGCATTAGGAAAGCAGTAGTAGTAGCAGTAAAGTTCATCAGTACCTGTGCCAACTCTGTGTACTTCTTAAGTAAAGAGAGAGAGATAACCTGAAATCCAAAGCCATTCCCCTACTTAGTTCAAGCATTTCCTATAAACTCTGAGGGAAGAGAGATGATCTCAACCGGTACTGAAAACGGGACGCTGGGATCAGGTCAACTCAGTGAGGAGGACCCCAGTGCTGAGAGTACTGTCAAACTGATGCATCATAGGTGCAGAAACTGGGGAAGAAGAGGTGGGGAGGTGGAAACAAGCTCTCTGCCATCCTTGCCGTCTTTGTGTCCCAGAAATGACATCTCATTGAGAACACTGCATGATAACAACACATGCTTCCATTTCTATTCCTTTTCCCTTCCTCTTGGTTCTTCCTCAAGTTATTCAATCTTGTAGGCAACAAAACAGCATTTTCTCAGTGCATATACAGACAGTGGCATCGAGTTGTTTCTTTTTTAAACTTACCCTCAGTCCTCCTTCTCCTCCAGAACCTGAAGCTGCAATTCTTTTTTCTATTTCTTCCTGTTTCTTTTTCTTTTGCTCTACAGAGTAAGCATTCTTAATACCTCGAGAGGAAGCCTGGGAGAAAACACATTTGGGTAAGACCAGTTAGCTATTCTTCTGGATAGAAACCGAATTGCAACTCTTGGCAACACCATTTTGTGAACTCTGGTTTGCGTGAAAAGACTGAAACGTTAAGTAATGCTACTATTACATAAACACAGACCTTTCAGGATACTTCTTTGTGCTGTGAACTCTTGGTCCCATAGGTATGTGAGGGTGGTTTTGCTTCGTATTGTTATTACATCCAGGTGAACGCACCTAATGCAATTACATGTACCTCCTTTGCATCCTAAGATGCAGAACCAGAACCTCCCTTCCCAAAAGTCCCATCATTTTTTAGTCTATGGTTCTTTTCCAGCGTCAGGGCCTATTCTTGCCCTCACAAACTGAATTAACTGGGAAGAGATTACTTGGGCAGACAAAACTTCCAAGAACTTCAGCTGTTTCATTATCGGTTCACTTCTTCCACCTCTTTTTTTCATCAGAAGGCTACCTAGAGATAGGACACAGATGATGGAAATCATAATGACAGCTTCTGTTCTAACACTCAATAAGCGGACAGAGAAAGTCACAAGCTCTGTATAGCTACTACAGAAATTGATGGGAACTTTACGTGCAGGGGAGAAAAAAGGTTGTGTTAGTAGTGCTAGCCCAGGCTGTAGGAAATCCAACCTCTAAATTGTGATCTGTGAGAAATAACCTGTGTGACAGCCTACCCTTCAAACTTCATAGGAAGTGTGGATAGCAGTAGTACACAGATGAGAAACCTGTTGTCAACTGCCTGCTGCACAGCCTGGTGATGATGGTCTAATGAGGAACTAAACTAGATGGCAGGAGTATCAGAACTACGCTGTAAACCTAGCAAGAAAATGTTTTAAAAACTGATTCTTAGCTAAGTTCAGGGTTATGATACTACAGCACAAGCCATACAAAAGATGTTAAAATCTACCAAGGGAAAACAGCAACGCTCTCACCTGAATTCAAGGCCCTGGTGACAAGCACAATTCACAATGGGCTACTAGGGCAAATCTTACCAACGAATACTAACTTACTGAGCCCCTGTGACGTCTAGCTTTTTAGGCAACTGGCCTTCCAAGTGAGCTAGGTACCCAGACTGTCTCTACAGCACCCCTAAAGGAAGAACACCTCACATGACTTCAGGCTGAATATTGAGCAGTTAAGAAGCATGTACAGGAAAACACTAAGCAGAGGAGGACAACTGATCTACTCCCTTGTCCCTCACGAGGGGGAAAACTGAATTAGGCTGCTTGCAGGACACCTCCATTACCTGACATTCAGAGCCTGAAATGCTCTCAAAGGTAGTCCTGAAAAATCCTGGTAGATGTTTTATCTCTTTGTCTTTGAAGAAAACAAAAAGTAACAGAGTGATAGTTCCATTTTTCTTCAGCAGCTTAAGAGCTAGCACAGAATTCAAAGCCATCCATAACTCAGGTTGCTTCTTTTCTCCTTCCTCCCAGAAAAGCTTTTTAGCAATTTAAGAGCTAGATGGGGACGTTCCCCTTTCACATGCTTCTCAAAAGCATACTTCCTACAGTTATGCTGAAAAAAACCTTTGCAATTTAAGATTACGTGTAGATTGCTTTTACTATGTAGTCTGACACAAAATGGAGATTTTTTTAAAGATGGACTCTGAAGCATCACTCAGCTGTTGCTCCAATTACTCACCAAACTCCCTTAAAACCAGGTCAAGGTGGTCCTCATCAGTAATAGTTTATTTTTAATTCAGTATGTAATGCCACTAGTGCTCATACAAACAATACATTCCTTTCTCTTCATAGTTCAGCTGTGGTCTCCAAGATACACTTGTTAGATTTGGTATGGTGTATGTTATAAGCTTTTTTGAGAGGTATGGAAAGGAAGAAATAGGCTAGCTAGTTTTACATCGTGCTAAAACACTTGTATCCTACCTCTTCTAACTTTAAGGGTATTGCAGTAGTTAAAGCTTAGCAACCTTAAAAAGACAAGAGTAAATTAATACTTCTTCTTTGCTGGAATTTGATCTGAGGTTTCAAATGTGCTCAGTTATTGCCATGTTGATAAACTGAACTTGCAAGTCCCCAAAACCTGCATATTTGTAAGACAAGTACACGTGCAGTACCCGTCAAAATTGCTGCCACAACAATTGTTTGACAACTCTGGCTTCAAATACTTCTCAATCTCTTGTTTTCAAGCCTTATAATGAGGAAAAAAAAATAATGTTGAACTTGCTCTTCCAATTCTTAGGCTGTTTTTTTAACTACTGCAAAACTTCTCCCATCCAAACAAGATCAGTTATCTTGCACTGGTCCTTGAGCGCCTACCTAGCTGTGAAACTCTACTGTAAATATATAGAAAAAATGGCGTAAAGGTAAAACAATAATAATAATATGAAAATTATTTAATGACAATTCCCACAATGCAGGCACGATATTCAGTGTTCCCCCAGGGGCCCTAGCTGTTTTCCCCATAAACCAGTTACCTAAATATATGTTGAATAAATGGTATTTTATCAGACTTTACCTCCATCTGCCTCTTTTCAGCAGCTTCTGCTAGCTGTCTTCTTTTTATTTCCTAAATAAAATGTGAAAGACAGTGAAATTCTATTCCAATACAGTCTGTTCATTCTTTTGAAAGTCTTGATTTTCAAAAATGACTCAAGTCTGTAACGCAAGCTGCCACGAAATGCCAACCTTAAGTCAATTAGCATCATCTTTCCCTCCACCGCCCGTCTGCAAGAACAAAGTGTTTTCAGTGACTAATCTGCTAAAAGAGCAGCTGCTGACATACCTACAGTCAAATCCCACCAGAAATCTGTACTCAGCTGCCTGCATCACGCCTTCCCTCCAAAAAAAAAAAAAATTCAGACTGGAATGGGAAGGCACCCAGTGTGCAAAATGTCCTTCTGGACTCTTGAAAAGGGGAACGCTCGCTCTTCCAGGCCCAAGGGGCTCCTGTCCCGCTCCCCCCAACACCCTGAGGCGAGGGGTACAAGAGCATGGCGGGGGGCTCCTGCCCGCCTGGGAGCAATGTCACCCTGTGAAGATGGGCGAGAAGCCAGCATCGCTGTGCACTAGGGAGACGAGCAGAGTCTTCCCCATTTCTGGTTAAAATTAGGGTCGTCTTGGCCTCGACTACGGCACGAAGCCCCCTCAGGTGAAACCCCCGGTCCTCCACACAAGTGCCCCCGAGCGAGCCGCGGGACAGAACCGGGACGGGGGCGGGGGGAGGCTGCGGGCTGCCCCGGGCAGCTTCCCCTTCCCCTTGCCCAGGCGGCCGGGCCCCGGAGGAGGAGCACAGCCGCTGCCGGGGGCACTCCTCCCGGCCCACTGCGGCAGCCATGAGGCCTTTTCACCCAGGGCCTGCCGCGGAAGCCCGGCGGCGGCGGCAGCGGCGCGGGGAGGCCCGGCCGCCATCTTGAGGAAGGCGGCCCCTTCCCGCCACCGCTCCCCCGCCCCGGCGGGCAGGGCCGGTGCTCCCCCGCGCCCGTCCCCCGCGTCCCGGTGCCGCTGGGCGTCACTGCCCGCTTACAAACAAGCGGGCGGAAGGCGAAGGGAGGAGGCGAAGCCGCCCCCGGCACCGCACTCACCGGGTCGGGCGTCTCCACCACGTCCTTGACGGCCCCCCCCATGCAGGGCAGGCACAGCCCCATGGCGGGCCCCACCACCGGCAGGGCCGGCGATCGTTGAGGGGGAGGCGGCGGCTGGGGCGGAGGAGGAGGAGGAGGAGGAGGCGGCGGCGGCGGCAACGGTCCCGCCCGCGGCCCTCGCCAAGCGCCGCGTTGGCGGCAGGGCCCGCCCCGTCATGGGGCCGCGGGGGCGGGCATGGCCGCCTGAGGGCGGCGGGGGCTGTGGCGGGTTTTCAGATTCGCTTCCCCAGGCAACGCGGGCGAATTCGGCCAGAAAACAGAGGGCAGGTCTGTGCTTTACTAGTGCTGTCACACACAACCGCCCCCGGGAAGCGGCCGCCCCCGCGCCGCGGGGCGGAGAGCTCGGTATCCGTCCTCGCCGGGGTGCAGCCAGGCTGACTCCTCGCTCAGACGGAGCCTAAATTAACCCCCAAAGTCTGAATCTGTGTCTTAATTTTCAGGCTGTCGCTGCCTGTCAGTGTATCCGAACGCACAGAGATCCCGTTGAATTAATTTCAGATTACACATTGATACAGAGAACGAACTGCTTATTGCTTAAGGATTGTCTCTCTCTAACTTTACATACCAAGGACTGGTGTTTGGCAAGGATTAAGCCCGTCAGAGACTGGTACTTGGGAGTGATGAGCAAGAAGGAGCCATGAGCGATCACAAAACTTAATTAAATGTTTGATGAATTTATGATCTTGTTGAGAAGGCTCAAGCAGAGGCCTTGCTTGAATAGATAGGTAGGGCCGGAAAAAATAAGAACTCCTGCCTTTGTTCTCGTCCTTGTAGATAATTTAGCTTAAACTAGCCATATGGTTTTACACCACTAATGAGAACTTAGATAATAAGAGCACTAACAAGCATTGATGTATGAAAACATGTAAAGGACCATACTGCGCAGAATCACCTGAGGAGGGTCAAGTAGCGGACAAGTGAGGAAGACTATGGAAGACCACCAGAGACCTTCAATGCGCCTGCATAAAGGATATTTGCATATGCTAATAGTTTCCCGGAAAACTAATGAATATGTATAACATTTCTCGGAAATCTAGTGGATATGTATGTAGAACATGTACTTAACCTGCACAATTAGGCCCGACGGTGTGCATGATAGGTGGAGCGATCCCCCGTGCATCCACCGCTGCCAATAAAGAATACCTACTTAATAGTTAATCGAACTATTGAGTTAGTTTCTTTGAATCAACATCCTGAGAACTTCATTTAAGCTCCATGCCCTAGTCCCGCTGCGGGCGGGGGGCTCTCTCAGGCCAGATGTCACCCTCCTGCTTTGAAGCTCTACCACCCTTCTGGTGGGGTCCAGAAGGTTCTTCGGAAAAATTTAGTGCCGACTTGCCGACGGGCAAAGCCCCAGGCGCCGACCTTCGCTTGCAGCTGGCCTTCCCCGGGGCAGCAGCACGATCGCACCGGCGAAGGCTCGGTGGGGGAACGGCGGGGCTGGGGAGGGGAACACACACACACACGGTACGGACCTGCGCAGCCCGCTCCTTGTACGTGTCTCATCCAGCAGCCTTCGGCCTTTTTGGCTTGGATGCGCAGCCAAGGAAAGCGGTTCTTCAAGGTGCTTTGCTGATCGTTTTACGTGCATGCTGAGATGAATGCGATTTTTCTTTTTTTTTCCTATTTTAATATTTTTAAATGCTCGTGCCACTTAGAAAGCTCCTGGTTTTAGATGGATTAATGCTTTATTTCGCGTTCAGTCATTCGTCCTCTTTGAAATGGTTTGCTGTGGCTTACTGGCAGGATATGCCATGCAAGACTTTCTTGCTGGCCTTCGTTGGAAAACTCGGTATCGCTAAACAGAGGAAACCAAAAGTCTTTTTCTCTTTTCTGGCTCCTCCACTGTTTCTCTTTCTTTGTCTTAAAATTTTGCTACCTTCTCTTCTAGTTATTTATAGTAGACTCTGGCATTACCCTATTCAACAACATTTCCTGAATTTGAGTGTTAGTGTATACGTCCGTCCCCAAGGATTATGTGACGAGCATAATGTATATTCTTCATAAACAATGCAACATCTACACAGCTTCTTTCCTGCCTCTGTGATTTTGAACAAAGTATATGGTTTTGCACCAATGTTCTCGTCCTGTGATTTCTTCCACAAGCCCGCGATGTCATACCTTATTGTAAAGTACTAATTTTAAGTTGCTGTGTTTGCTCCCTGCAGCTATAATTAGCCATTGGAGAGGGTTATCGCGTTGCAAAACTAAGCACTTTACACAAGTCACAACGTGGTCCTGGGCCTTCTGAACTGGACATCAAAAGTCCCTGTCATCGTGGGAGACTGCTGAGGCTGGTGGAAGGGAGAGCAGGAGGAGGCTCACCTGCTGCCTGCCCCTCGCTAGCGAGGCTCTGATTGTCTGCAGGAGTGCACAAAAGCTCTAGCAGAGCAACTGGGCTGTGTTGGGTTGTCTTAGGAGCTGCAGTAGAGGTGCTGTGACTTTCCTGCTGCGTGGTGTAGTGGGTTATGATTTAACTTTTGGCTTTGTAATGAAAATGTTTATTTTTTTTTTATTTTTAAAGTATCGAGTTGCTATTGTTTTATGGTTATGTGCATTAAGTGCTTAGCGTTTGTCAAGCTTCCGGTTAGAACTGAAGGGTTCTTGGCTGGCTGCAGACCCCATTTGATCTATCAGTTGATAATCCCAGAGTATAGCTAAAATACGCTTTGCTGGCTGTAAAGGATTTAGAGGAACATTGAAACACTTGGACAGAACTCTGCACAGAGAAAGAGAGCACAGCTTTCTGGTAGTATGAGCTGGGAAGACATACAACTGAAAGGGTAAGTGGTTCAAACAAAACTTCAGTTCTTTGGAAGTGCCTGCATATGGTAGTCATAAAGTTGTTTATTGAGAAGTAGCAGGAGCTATGGTAGCAAATTCTTGTTCTACAGCAAAGGGCTTATATGTTATCACAGAGGGTTTTCGAGGCTGATGTTTTTATTGCTGAAGTTTTAGGGATAACCTTTCAGTAAAGTCACTTAGATTGAGGTCCTTTAATAACTGGTTCTTGTTGAGACTTCCCAGAATGAGCTTAAAGAAATTCTCAGGATGTGTAATTTGAAATTAATTCAACAGGATCTCTGTGTGTTCAGATACATTGATAGGCAGCGATAGCTTGAAAATTAGACGTAAGATTCCCATTTTGGGGGTAATTTGGGCTCTGTATGAGTGAAGAGTTAGCCTGGCTGTATTCCAAGAGCCAGGTGAGGATTGATAGCGAGCTCTCTGGCCCTGTAGCAGTGGGGCAGCTGATTCCCTGGGGCAGTTGTGTGATAGCAGTAGAAGAAAACACAGACCTGCCCTGTGTTTTTTGGCTGAATTTGCCTGCGTTGCCTCAGGAAGCGTATCTGAAAACATGCAGTACCAGTTACCCATCTTTCTTTTTTTAAGAGAGAGTCTCCCAATCTTTACCACTCCGTCTCTGCATTTCTTTCTCCTGGAAGCTTACTCCCCATGTTGGGTGTGAACAGTGCAAAGCATCCCTCTGGTTTTTGGGGTAAAGCTCGTCTTCATAAACACAACAGCAATCACTTGACAGAGCAAAGCGTGCTCTTCTCCATTACGGGTTGCAGTGCTCTTAGATTAATT
Organism: Leptodon cayanensis; assembly: GCA_027564655.1. NCBI lineage: Eukaryota > Metazoa > Chordata > Aves > Accipitriformes > Accipitridae > Leptodon > Leptodon cayanensis. The sequence goes on along the minus strand of JANXJC010000021.1, from coordinate 24,514,510 downwards.
GCCTGCTGAGTATTTCTTGATGCTGCGAGATCAGAAATATTAATGCGTGGTGGCTCAACAGTAACAGATGATAGGGGTCTTCTCTTTGTTTTAGTGCTTTGGGGTCAATTTTGTCGGCTTCCCCCACCCTGCCAAATAATATTGTAGTGGAATAACACATTAGTTATGTAGTCAGCTTAAAAAGAAACGTAACACTGACATTAATAGTTGTACCACATGGTTTTTAAATGGGGTTGCTAAGCTGACTGATTTTAATTTTTTTATTCATGTGATGAATTGTGTGTAGTGAGTTGTGAATATCTGATTTAACAAGAAATAATTTAAAAAATGTCAGTGACCTTTCTGGAGGTTTTTGGCAGCTCATTAGAAGATTTTGCAATTTGTTAATTGGTTAATTTGTAACGGTTTAGTTGTGGTGGCATTTGTGCAGGAATGGTATTGAATTGCATCTTAATCTGAGTTTTATCAATGTTGATTAGTTTCTAGCTCTTATCTTCTCAAAATCCAGCAGGTGGTACTATTGACACAAAAATTTCCTGTATTTCCCAAATCTATAACCACACCTTTGATTTATTGTTTTGTTTTGGTATTATGGGCAGTGTGGCTTTGAATAGGAATGAAGATGTTACTATCTGCTAGACTTCTGGAAGTGTCAGAAAGCTTTTCACAATAACCGACAAGGACTGCAGGGGGAAAAAGGCAGTTTTTACCCTGCTCTATTGTCTGTGCAGGATAATGGAGGTACAAGGGAAATAGCTTCAAGAACCCTGGCCTAGTGACTGACAGGTTGATGACTTTCACTTCCAGGGTGAAAAATAGCCTTTACATGTACTTAGTCTGCCCCATAAATGTCTTTTTCAATACTTCCGTCTTCCAAAACGCTTCATTCCGTTACACCACTGCAAAAGAGAATCTGTCGAGTACAAGGGCTAAGGGGGGCACAGGAACTGTAGTGTTGACCTTTGAACGTGTGAACTTACTGATAATGGAGGATTCATATTATTACTATTGCACGTAAAGCTAGAGAGAGAACCTGTTTCTGACTGATAATTTAGAAAGTTAGCATGCTTATTTAATCATTTAAAAAGAAAAGTGAAACACATTAGCGATTAAATTAAAGTTGGGGTTTAGCTTGGGACTATTTAGTTACTTATCATACCTTTCTTCCAGCTCTTCATTTGAATTTTAAACTTGAGGAATGTTTCTTCAAGCAAAGACAAGTGTCTGTAAGAGTGGCTGTGACTCAGTCGTAACTGTGGTTTGGGAATCAGCAGTACTTGCTTTTGCCATAGGCAGCTTTTAAAGCAATAAAGATATGCAGCCCTTTCCGGGAAAGGCATGGGGCAGCTTAGCGCCAGGCTATCTGCTGGAGAAGTAATTGCAGCATCTGTGAAGGTCTAGATATGTCTTTGTGGCCCTGATATGTTACTCTATAGTTGTTAGCCATCAGTTTAAATATCAGTAGGAAAGGACTGAAGCTAATCAATACGAAGGCTGTCATTGATTTCCGTCTCAGTGCTGACGGGTGGCGATGTGCAGCGGGTGTCCGTCGGGTTTGGTTAGCAAGCCTCCGGGTCTGACGCTCTCCAGAGCGGTTCTACTAAGTCAGTCCCACTTAAGTTATTTCTTCTCTGGCTGTATTGCTGCATGCTGCCATCCTCTCCGAGTAGTCAATTGAAGGGGAAAATCAATTTCTGGTAGTAGGAGAGTTCTTGTCTCTGTGTCAATGCCACCTGCAATACAGGGGAACATGCTTATGGAGTCCTGTCAGTTACAGAAGAGCAGGTTGGGCTGGAAGGGAGTGTTTCCACCTCTGTCCTGTCCTCTTCAGGGCCATTCAAGTGCCCTATAAAATACATACAATCCAGCCAATAAGTGGTTAGCCACAAGAAACAGGTGGACTCTGCTACGCTTCAGGCACGCTGAATATATTGAAGCTGGCAACAGTGCTGTTTTTTAGATCCTCAGCAGCTTTGTTCTGGCTCCTTCCTTCTCGGGGGGGTGGGTTCAAGAAGAGCCATGCGTGTAAAGCCTTCCATCCAAAGGGCAGTTAGTGGAGATGCAGGCTCTGAGTACTGGTGTAAGGAATTAACAAACAAGGCGGCTCTGATAGTTTTTATTCGTAACATTTTATTTATTTATGGAGAGGTTGATTCCCACCACAGAGATCATGAAATCTTAAGACATCAGTTCATTCTCACCTCAGTACCTTCTTAGTAGTTCCATCAGAGTTCATGGTAGAAAAAGGTAAGGACTTCCTCTTACTGTTGCCGAATCAGGGTCTTAATTATTGTAATTGGTTGTGGGCCAATAGAAGAGAGACAGTTGCATGGGATGAGCACAATTTATTGACTTAGTATTTTGTGTCTTTTTATAGGTCTCTATGTCAAGAGTTACATCTGATAAGAACCTTAGATTTGTACTTGTCTGGAAACATGCGACAAGAAAATTTCTAGACAGTGTCTGGTTTTGGACAATTTAGAAAACTAGCTCTTAAATCACTAACTTTGGACAAAATATATTTTATATATGTGCATAGTAGAATATTAACAGTGAAATAATAATGAACTTTTATTTTTCCCTCTACTTCAGATGTATATAGTTCTGCACAAAATATAGGGAAGGACATGGGGTCTGTAAGGAGCAGTTAGATGAAAATACACAATTAATACTTCATGACAGATTAAATGTGCTAGTTCTCAACATCATTGAAAGCTTGAGAATTTTTTTAAAGAATGTGGCAAGGCTGGTTCTTTAAATTTATTTATTATCTTAACTCATTCTAACCAGAGGTCAGCGAATATGGTGTAGTGCTTAATTATAGATTACGGATGCAGATATTCAATGTTCATTTCATGAGTTTCCTCAAATTTCTTTTTATAATTTAGCTTAGGGATTACTGTGAACGTCAGACTGCAATCCAAGCTCTGTACGATCTCTGAGAATACAGCTTTTGTTGAGGTCCATGAAAGCTGAGCTTTTTTTAAGCTGTGGCTTAACTTACTTCAGAAGCTTTCCGCTAATCTTGGTAGTTTTCCTTCGTCACCAATGAATCCCTCTCCATTATTTTCACATCTTTCCTCATGGCTTGTCACCGTCTGCTCAACAGAAGCAAGACAGCTTTTCAGCTTTAAGGATGTTGCTAGTTGGTGACTAAAAACTTGCATACTGCATACAAGCCTTCTGTCTATACATTTTCTTTCTGTGCAAAAACCGATACATATGAAGCACTGAAATTTCTGGGGAAATTCAGTGTACAACTCAGTAGCATCGTATCCTTGAATAAAATCTGTAAAAGCATGTGGAAATCCTGCTTGACTGACTGTGCAGCATCTGATGATAAACGCTGAATCCTGGTGAAGCTCCTTCAGATTTTTTTTTCTAGCTAAAACAAAGAATGCTTTTAGGTACTGTGCTGAGCATGTTCGTATGATGCATTTAACAGTCCAGAATACCTCAGACAGTAATTAGGGACTGCCAAAAGAACATCTGTTTACAGTCACCACTTCTAAGGATAAATTTGCATCATGAAATAGCTTGTGCTTGAGTACAAGGGCAATTAAAACTGAGAAGGAAGATTTCACTGCTTTTTAAGGTCAATTTGCTCTCTGCTTGCCTTTGTGCCGCTACACAGTTCAAAAAATCACTGTGCAATAGACTCCTTTACAAGACGTACAGCAATGCTATCTCCCTCTAGGATGTTAGCAGAGATAGACTTGGAGTTATTGGGCATAAAATAACTTCTAAAACAAGTGAAATGCAGACCATTTTCCCACGATTGGGTGAGGACGGGAGCAGATGATTCTTGGCTTTTGTATGTTCTGCTTGGTTTCTGCAGGCATCTGATACTCTCTAGCTCTGCTTGAGGCACCAGTTTTCTATGTTGGGTACAGAACGGAATTAAGGTCTTGCACATCTGGCTTCTGCATGTCTAATAACCCTCACCAGTTTGACAGAGGCATTCCCAATCTGTTCCCTGCCATGGTGTCTGTCTTCCCAGAGACTGGTACAGCTTTTATGTACCCTATTAAAAGATGATATTCTTGCTGAAATTTTGTCCTTCTCAAAATCGGCTTGATACAGCTGTTCTAACGCTTTCCTCTTTGGGCCTTTTACTGGTTGACTGCTCACTAATGTTGGTCGGATTGTACAGTTGCCTCTTCAGACTTGAAAAATGCTTAGGCCCTTGCAAAGAGTGTGGCATATAAAGAGTAGGGCTGTGAGGGCAGGGACATCCTACAGAGCCTTCTACAAGGCTATGGTACTTTCATACGTAAGTGCACTTGTACTCTTTGTGGGGGGGGTTGGTTTGGTTCGTTTGGTTTTTTTTAAAACCTCTTGTATCTGCTCAATAGAGAACACTTGGATTTCACTCACACGGTGTTGCCAGGGGCGGGATGACCCAAAAGACATGCATTTCTTTTTCTCTTGTACTGGAAATTTGACTTAAAACTTAAGCCTTTACCTTAAGAAAAAAGTAATACGTGCTTCCTGTACCAAAACAAAGCGTCAAAAATTGATGTTTGCAGTGAGCAGATGCTGGAGTGTCTGACAGCATACTTGGCCGAAATCTACCTTCTCTTTCCCTTTTTGTGTAGAGGATCAGACTACATCTTAAGGATAAAACTTGTAGTGATATGTAAATTATTCTGTCACCAGCACCTATGGGTGCATGTTCTGGCATATATTTGCAATGTTGATGTTTTATGGTCTCTTCAGTCATATGGCAACCTGTCTGTGTGATACCATGAATGTAGCAATATTTATTTGCCTTAATTATCTCCTTGAATCAAGAGAAAACCATACCTGAACTTTACCTAGACGTGTAGATTATGTCTGGTGATAAATTAATGAGTAATGATTTTAGGACTTCATTTACAGTGTAATGCCACAACATAGTCTAATAAATAGAATTTGGAAAGCTAAAGGTAAAAATCAAGCATATAACGTACTAATGGAGTTCTAGGAACCTCTAATAATGAAACGTGTCAGAGCTATACGGAAAAACAAGAACATTTGCCAAACCCTTAGAATAAACGTATGTAATTCTAGTATGCTGCTTGACAATAAATGAACTATGGCATTTCTTTATTATTCCATTTGAAATAGTGTGTTTGGTAGGAAATAATATATGTAAACCTTATAAAATTATATAAACCATGACTGACTTTATTTAATAAAGGCTCTAGGAATGATTGAACAGAAATCATTATGCGTGGCATATAGCCACATAGGTTGCATCCCGATAACCATAGTGAAATTCAGGAAATAGTGAAGACGTGCTAAACTGCCAGAATTTTGCCTGTGTATTGTGTTGCCAACAAATCTTGTTGCAGTAAGTTGCCTTTATTCACTGGTGTTTCCAGAAATGGTTGCCATAGTTTTCAGGACACATCAGTCTCTGAGACTGTTAAGCGTTTGAATCCCATACTCGAAGAGAATGGCAATTGGAAGAGGATTGCATGTTCCCAGCCCTTTACTGTCCTCTGATATACATTCATGGTGAATCAAGTGTATTCTTGCTAATTACCAGCTAAAATCAAACAAGCGGGCCGTGAGCCTTTCCGGGGAAATACTTTTTCAACTACTGCAGAAGCCTGTGTGCGTGTGTCTATTTATAAACGCACATAAATGCTTAATGGGCACAAAAGTGAAAAGTTTGCTTGGAGGATAACGAAGGGATTTTTCATTGCTATAGAAACACTCGGAGAATTTGCTTTGTCTTCTAGGTAGAAAGTTTGCTGGTTCGAAACAGCCTGGTTGGAGCACTGATAATTTGCTGGGGAAAGGACACCTTGCAGCTGCTCGTGAACTGAACAAGCAGTCCACTGATTTAAAATGCTGACCGCAGAAGAGGCGTGGGTACGCCTTGTCAGAAGAAGCTAGCATAATAGCGTTTATAACCTCAGTCCTTCATCTTGTGACATTTTAGCGTTTATACTCCCACGTTTCGTGTCTTGCCAGCATTTCAACTTCCATGTTCTTTTCTCTCAGCTGCTGCTTCTCTTACAGTTTTCCAACTACTTTTGTCGGGGGTGATCTTGCAAAACCCTCTGTCCACATACTGACCCTGCAGAACAATACTGCCTCAGTTCTGCACTTCTACATGTACTTATTATAGACAGAAACGTTTGTGTCACTCCATTAAAACTTCCTGACACTTAGCATGACAAGATTTGGGTTTCAGCTTTTTCTAACGCTGCCAAACTTGAGCTGCTTGGACTGAAATTGTTCATGTGGGTGTTTGCCTCAGGCTGCCTTGCTTTGAGGAGCTTCAGCAAAAAAGTTTAGCTACTATGGGGAGTATTTGGGCAGCACCAAGTCAGATGCTTAACACAGACAACTGCCCTGAGACTCTTGTGTGCCAAAACTCTTTAGCAACGGTCTTACCTCCGTGTCGGGGGTTTGACTTGTGCAGGGTTAAGATGCCAGCCCTCGGCAGCTCTAGGTATTGGACAACATGGGGAACACGTGGGAGTTTTGGTGGCTGGTGGAGAAAAAGCTGTGCAGGTGGAAGTGGAAGAGTAAGTGGGAAACATAACTGCTTCATGCTGGCTCTCACTTCAACATTCTTGACTGTATCTTCAGAAGCAGCGCTCACTATTTTTAACTGGCTGCAGCAATTAAAAAGAAATGCTGTCTTTTCTGTGAACTGGAGATCAAATCTGAATCTCGTTAGTATAATGTTTCCATGGCAACATTTTGCATGTTTATTCTGTATAGTTGAACGCAGAGTTTGGGTTCAGACTTGACTTTACGTTCCATGCTAGTTACAAGTTAAAATTTTAAAAACCGAATTAAAACAATTATGCACAGCTACTGTAGATTGATACATACTTTCTGGTGGGATATCGATCCTAATACTGAATGTGAGTCACTTCCACTTGATAGTTGACTATTAAATAAATGAGAATTACAGATTTCTTTTCAAGCCTGCCCAGTTATCAGTCAGACTTTCTTCATGAGCAGCTCTTCAGACTATGAAAGAAGAGTTTCTCCAAGCACTACAGGTTATGCATGCTCTGTTACAAGTTGTGGTAATAGCATCTGTAGAAAATCACGCCTTGTAGAACTAGCAGGCTTCTCCTCCTTATCCTTAAGGACTCAAGGAATCTCGATGAAATCCAGGCTGCAAATTAATCGTGAATATACATTTTGCATGATTGCAAGCTTGCAGGTTATCCCAATGTATTTCAAACCATGTATAAAATGAAGTTGCACAAAGTGTGGATCTGAGGTGCAACTGAAATAGTTGGCTGCGTTATGAAAATCTCGTATCGTATTACCGGAGCCGTTGAAGTGCAGCGGTGTTGCATACAGAGGGGCATTCCCTGAACAATCAAACACTAATACGGCACTGTGGAAATTTTTAACGCTACAAGTCTTTCTGTTACTGCAGTGACTTGCTGAAAACAGACACAATAACAAAGAAAGGACAATAATAAGCACATCCTTGTAGATGAATTCTGTACCTCTGTTTAACTGACTGTTGCAAAACATTTATGCTACTGGCTTACTGAGATATGTTTTCAATTCTACTATTATGCTTCCTATTTATCACCAGTTTTAGTTATGAACTCGTCAATGATGAATTTCAGCTGGTAATTGAGATATATATATATATGTGTGTGTGTGTGTGTATATATGAGCAGAAAAAGTACAACTGGATTTCCAGGGTGAGGTGTAACTTAAAGCTGTATTTAAAGAATTTATGAAACCAGAGATTGATCCCACAGGTACGAACTATACTCACAAGATGGTAGTTGTGCATCAGATTACTGAGGAGTATGCCCCAGTGTCTTTCAAAGCAGTGTTATTGATATCCTACATAAACTGAAAATGATCTTCCGCAACATTTTTCAACCTGGTGCCTTTTAAAATAGTATTCTAAATTAGGTTTAGAATATATTTACATTTGGTACTTGAAATGGAAACGTACAAATCTTGTAAGGGAATCTATGCATCCTGCCATCTCTCTCTTTCTCTCTGTATATATATATATGTGCCCCCCCCACACACACGATTGTGAAGTGTGATGTTATGACAAGTGCTGTCATAGCAGCACGTCTTCTGCTGGGGTGCTGGTAAGAGCGCAAATTAAAGCAAACCAAGAGGGATTTTGGTGAGCACACTCCAGAAAGCCAAGAAATGACTTGGAAAAGTACCAGTGGAAATTGTGTTTCAACCACGAAAGTATAAACTGGTATGTAAGAAACAGAAGAGGAACAATACAGTACCATTAGATATCTGATTATCTGTGACAGAATTTAATGGCAAGCAAATAATCAGCATATCGTTTGAGCACAGATGTTTGAGTGTCTCAGGAATTATGTCTAGATATTTGAAGAACGGCATGTATCTCTATTCTTAAGATGTAATTCTAAAAGCCACCAGTTGATTGTTTGGGCAAAAGAAGAGTTTGTAATGAACAAGATCCCAGAACTCTACTTATTGTTCCACCAAAGAAGCTGTCCTGCAGACTTCATGGTATAACACCTACTATTAAGTATGAATAGTAGCACAGATCACTTATCATTAAAGCAACCATTAAGGTAAATTTATGTATTTTCTTATTTATTAGTAATATCTGCCTGGTAGCTTCCCCCCCCCCCCCAAGCTTCCTGTGGTCTGTCTAGGCACTACAATTGCCGGAAACATGTTTAGAACCTGAAAAATGTGCTTTTCTGGCTTAAAATGGAGCACATTAAAAAGCTTGATGCCTTTTGATGGAGAAGTTCTTGTTATGTGGTCCAAGTGATTTGATATAAAATGAGAAAATTCATGAAGCCCTAGTGAACTTTGGGGACTGTCAAATCTGGTATTTGGGGGGGTGGGGGGGTGGAAGACTTTGCAGTAGCCTCAGTGTTTAAGGTTAGCTGCCCATGAGCTACAGCACAATGTTCTTTCAGTTAGTCATGCCATTTGCTCTTCCTTGTTGTCATTAAATTTAGTTGCTTTTGGTGAAGAAATTTGATTTAATCAAGGTTTTAGTGTGTTCACATGCTCCCTAGTTCCACCAGAGCTTTTTTTTTTCTAATGAAAGTGGGCCACAAGTTAAAGAAACTGCTGTTCTAATGAAATACTGCAGCATATGCTCTTGAGCATGATCTTTCGTATTTTAACTAAAGTCCTGTAAGTAAAAATGTCTCTTGACTAGTTCATGTAGCAAGGCTTAAAAGCCCATACCTGCCTGATAAATTCTGTGTATTCTTCTGTCAGCCACCTAAAATCTTCAAATACGAAGGTACGTGCTTTTTAGAAGCACTAATTCAGCAGTATTGAAGAATAATTCTGATTGGTGATGACTGATTTTTACAACATTAAAGCTTCCAAGGTCAGTGCTTTGCTTTATGCTGTTCAGAAGGTTTCACTATACCTTTACATTACACGTGCATTCACAGGGTGGAAGTCGCTGATAAATTACCCTGAAATTTAATATTTTGAGAACACCCATCTTCTTTGGTTACCTCCTGTTTAATAGAAAGTAGCTTGTGTCTATACATCTTGGAATCACAGGATATTTAACTTATGACTAAGATTCTCTTCATTCACTCCTGAAATACAATAGGCAAGAAGCTATGTGAAAATACTCCCGTGTTACATAAAATATCGGGACCATAAGAATAGGAGCTATTACTCCAAATGAAGAATTAGAAGAGACGGAAGGAAGAATTAACTTTCCCCATCTTAATAATTATACTCCTTATTGCTACAGGAATAACATCTTGTATCCACTCATGTCATGGTAATATTTACAATAAGATCCATTCCTGGTGAAACCAGTAAGACATAAATGCTTATACTCATCCCTATAAAATACTTTTACGGGGAAATTCCCGATCATGATAAGGCTGCTTACTCTAATAATACCTCAGTTTCAGGTGTCCATCATTAACTGTCTATGTTGGAGAAATGTTACAACATTACATCTGAATATAACCAAGGTCTTTCCCTGGGAACTGGATCTGCCAAGAGAAGCTTGCCCTCCAGTACTGCAGAAAATTGCATGTTTCTAGTGTCTAGGGAGCTTGGAGGCATGATGACAGTAATGTGTTCTTATTCTCCAAGCTTGTGCTTCCATGAGCTCTGGTGCCCTCCTTTTATCTCCCCATTAAGAAATAGGGACATAAAAGATGCAAGACTGCCTCATATTGCATTTATAATATACATGCCTATATATGTACATAAATAGAACATATTTTTAAGAGAAGGTAATTAAGAGGTTGGAAATTTTAACTGGAATAGAAACGAGTGATATTGTTCTTGAGAAATATTATTTATTATCTTGAGATTTTTCCAGAATGAAGTATCACTGCTTTATTACAGTTGTGCATCCTGCAGTTTTACATGAAAATCCATCTAAGATATTTGGGGCTTTTCTTTTTAGAGCTGCTCTTATTTTGCTTCTCACTTAAGATGTAAATGCAAAGCAAACCTTATTTATTGAATCTGTTAATCTCTGGATTAACACGAGTTGTTAAACTGATTTGCAGAGCTTGTTTTGAGAGCTATTAAGTTTCACCTCTTTCCCCATACTTGAGTGAATAGTGATTTTTAGGATTACTGCATAGTTTAAATTTGTTTCAATGTAGAAACCATAATTTTGGAGACTTCCTATGAATTGCAGTAGCAGCAGTGCTGCATTTCTATTTACTTGTAAATGTACACAGTTTATGGAATACTTTTGTTTTATACTCACTATTCCAGAAGAAGAAATTGAACTTAGAGCCATTTCAAGACATTGGACACTCTAGTGTTTGTGTGAATGAAAAGATATGGGTCTGAGTTGAACTTCATGTCTACTGTAGTAGGTCTAATTAAACAGCTGTATAATTTACAAATGAGTGAAAATATCTCAGAGGAGTTGTGTTTTCATTTTAGGTTAGCCTCGTCCTTTTTAATGTAGGTCAGAAAATTGTTTTATTAATTCATGGGATTAAATAAATTTAAATGGCATTTTTTTCTTCTGAAATTAATTCCATTATGGAGAGTCCTATGGCATTTAACAGGAATGAAACCAATAAGGTTTTCTACATAAATTACATTAAAAATGTGCATATTTTAAAGGAATTATCTGTTTCTTAAAGAGGGGTTTTGAACCTTTCTCCAGAACTGTATTGCAGGGCTAGAATTCTTTCTTCAATGCCAGGAGATACTTTAGGGTGACTATTCCTTTTGTGATATTTTAATAATACCTTCCAGAAGGGCTTCCATCATAATATGTTCTGCCATAATGCAATCTGTGGCATTTTCTTTCAGGTGAGTCAGATGTTCTGCAGATTTGCATTTAAACACGAGGTGAAAAATGTTTGGTTTGTTTTAGCAGAGCCACAGCAGAGCAGGGAAGGGAAGGAATGACTTTTACCTTTCGGATTTTTAAGATGTGCATGAGTCATATCTTTGCTGACCATGACCTGCTTTGAATCACACTGGGCTACGTGGAAAGTTACTGGCTACAGGCATAGTCGTTGAAGCACTGAAACGTAATGGATGAGTGAAATGTAGCCTGGCACCCTCTCACTCACCAGTAGGCAACGAAACACATAACAAAAATGTCTTTTGGAGTTTCTGTTAGATCACAAGAGATGAATGCATGTACTGAAATCAAAATAAATTAATATTTTTATTCAAAAGGGAGGAACTATTACTCTTTTTCTGTTCATGGCTATATTTTGCTTTACCACGCCCAGTCGACTCGTGAAAATAGCTTTCCTATCTTGTGTTTCGGTATCACAGCTGTTGTGGTTTGGCTGAGACAGCAGCCTTAAAATATTTTTGATCAGTACATGTGTACTTAGAGGTTTAAGGTTAGCCAGCAACTTGGACTCTTCAGGAGAAAAGAGCATAAGGTAAAATTGGAACCCCCATGAGTATATGAGCTAATCGCACACTGGGCTTGGGTCCCTGAGGATGTCATTTGCGGGGATTACAAAAAATACGTGATGCCTGGAGCGTGTAACAGGAAAGGGGAGAGCTTTGTTTCTGCTTTTACAGTAACTCAGCTGAACGGTGGACGGAAATGAATTATTTTGTACGACAGGTCTGGGTCATGGGATGAGCGTTATTTCTCAGAGCAGATCCTGAATGTCAGTGCTTCCTCTCTTTCTTTCCCATCAGAGACCTGCTGGCAGAAAGTAGTCTTGGGAGGTTGGAAGTGGTGTTTTAGATCTTAGGAAGAAGAAATTGAATCATGTCTCGATCCTGCAGCACCTGACCCATGCCTCAGTCCTGGCCCATGCTTAGTTAAAGGGTGCGCCATGCTTGCTATTTTAAAATCCGTACTGCCTTTACCCTTCTCTCCCTTACTCTTCAGGAGAAAAGACATCGTTCCAAACGTCTAGGAAAGGGTTCCAGATCTTTGGTCCAAGGAAAAGCTGAAGGCGAGGTGCTGAAGCTCCAGAGATCAGAATTCAACATACACTTAATCCTTGTTTTGTTAGCCAAGTCTCTTGCCAGATGAGTGACTGGCTTTCTCCTTGCCAAAGTCTGCTTGATGCTTAACTTACTATCCCTCTGCTTAACACAAGGCTTAGCATCCCATTTTCAGGGTGGGTATTTTTAAGTGAGGTACTGCAGTGCCGTTACTGATGTCAAAATCACTTTATAGCTATAGTCCTTATGCTATATAAAGTCTGATTACAGTCTAATACAGTGTTCACAGATGTCATTGTGAGTATAGAGTGACCCAACACACATGACAGCCTGCAGCTGTAGGCCTCCATTGAAGTAATTTTTATTCTAGTGAGTCTTTTCAAAACAACTTCCTCCCAGTTCTTTCTTGTCACCAAGTTTGAGATGATAAGATGGAGATAACAATGATTTTCTGAAACACGTCTATTATTAAAAAGCCAGTAACAGCAGTAAGGCTTGAATATTCAGCTAGCGTGGAATTGCAGTGTCTGCAACGTAACTGTGCCAGAATAGCACGGTGTGCATAGCTGCCCTGGGTGTTCCTTCCTTGTTAGAGAGCAAAGATCCAACAGATGAGAGCAGTCCCTGAGTTACAGCGCTTCCAAACATCTCTGGGAAGTTTCCGGGGTCAAGGAAATAAATAGTAAGTTTTGAGCCTTGGGAAGTAACGGCTTTGGAATGAGGAAGGAAGGTTTTGTGGTGTTCAGGTCGTCACTGGTCACAACAGCCTTGCGAAGGAGGCTTGTGCCTACCGCGCGCTTCGTAGAGCAAAGCTCAAGCTGGGGCTTGTGCCAGACACCGATCAATACCCATAGCACTTGATCAATATTTGATGTTAATCCCTCTCATTTGTTCATTGCATAATAAAGCTACAGGACTGAAGCAGCACCCTGACCCATATTAAGAAGCTGGAGTTCATGTTCATGAAAATGGGAAGACCAGGAGCCAAACTGAGCACTTGGTGTTAGGGCGAATTTGGGTTATCGTTTACTGCTGGGGATTCCTCTGTTGGAAGAGGGATCTTCCTACAAGTATGTTACTGGAGTTTAGTCCACAGACCGAAGCAATCAGTACTGTCATAGCATAGTTTCTTACAGAGTAGACCTGTGTCTAGTATGGTGGGGAAAATGATACAATATTCTATTACAGCCAGACAAACTTGTGCTTTGTCGTTAGCCGGTGTGATGTTTGGTGCTTGAATGAGAGGGCTGACTTGAATTTTACTGCAGGCTTTAACGCCTGTGAACCTGCACTGCGATGGGTTTCTGTGTGCCCCCATCACCGTCCTGCCGTAGGACCCTACTGCTTTCTACATAGACCAGATCACTACCCATCTCCATCTTCATCACCGTGCTTTCAACAGGGAGGCACCTGGGGAAATTCTTTTAAATATTAAACACTTGTAATCTTTGCTCATAAATGCAACGTCCTCTAGTTGCAATGTCACCTCTATGGGTGACCTCTGGGACTCAGCTTTTTGCTGCTTGTACAAAGCTCATTCAATTTGAGAGATTTTTCCCTGGCTGGATTGAGTCCTGTGTTAGATGGTTTTTAAGCATCTTTTGTACCTCAGGTGCCTTGACATAACACACAAAATGCTGAACAGATGTTTTTGAAGATCAAGGTAGAAAAAAAGTGCATCCCGTTTTCCTTCAATATTGGAGTATTCTTTGCTGGGAGACCTGAGAAGTGATCAGTATGCTATTTAGTTTTGACTGGTAAATTGAAAAGACATAGCAATTCCATTAGAAGATTACCATTTTAAAAAAAAAAGTTCTAAACTTTCAGATTAGTTTCATGACTTGTTTTCTTCTCAGCTTAATTTCTGTTGGATATTTTGAGTATCCTCAATGCAAAATGTTTTGCCTGTACTCATTTATGAACAGTATTTTTGGAGTTAATTTTTCAAAGCAGTGTGTGTTAGCCTTTAATAAAACAGGAAGTTTCATTTTCTGGTTTGAACAATGTGCCCTTAATATGGAATCCTGACCTTGTACACTTGTCTTCTGTAACCTGCCCTATGGGATTGGTTTTGGTGTGTTTGTTTTGTGTCCTTCACAGATTTGCACTGATTTTGCAGCTAATCTAATACTGATTTCTTTCCTAGAAGTTCATCGTTTGCAATTGGAAGTATTTTTCAGTTTGGATGCTGTACTAATTTTCCACTGCAAAGGACTTGCAGCATGTGGGTTGCTAGCTGAGAGAGTGAGGACAAGAGATCCACAAGTGCCCCAGGCCCAAGGTCCTCATTTCAGGTGTGAGCATTCCTGAAATACATGGTCATCTCAGCTGGATTTCGTAAGGCTCTAAATTATAATTACATAATATACGTAATTATAAGATTCCTAGTCAACACGAGCATACTCATTGCAGTGGGGCAACTCCAAATTCTGTTACGCTTTTATCATGAAAAGAGAGTTGTGTCTTTTGCCGAGGAAAGCTTTAGGGGCTTGGTGGTAAGCTAGAGGTCAGGGAAAGCTACGTGGAGTTTTTCCATCCATAACAGCACTTGCCTTTCAGTCCTAGGACTTCACGAGTATGTAATGGAGATTTTCTGACTCAAAACTAGGTATTTTATTTCCCATTTCAATTACTCCTTAAAATGCATCATCCATCATAGCGTTTTAGCATGTGAATAGCCCTGGTGATTGCAGATTGAATCGGATCAGGGTTACAATAAGACATCTGTCAAGAAAATACACTTACCAACAATGTAAATATTGTATTCAGATACAAATGTGAATCCTCTTGAAATTATGCATTGATTTAGAACAAATGAAATGATATTTATCTCTTTTCTCTCTCTTAGCACTGTATCCCACAATATAGGAATGCTTATTACTGCCATTATGTGGTTGTTTAAGTGCCTCCATCCTTTCAAACCCATGGACTGCAGACAGGAGAAGTATGATTTCTTGGTCTTGAGCTGCCCTTTACTCCTTCGTCTGGAAATTATTTTGGTAATTGTACCACTATGAGGAAGGGAGGACTTACTCCATTGTGCAAGTCCCCAGTGTTTCAAAAGAACACTTAAGAGCTGTATACTAAAGGTTACAGCCGTAACACTGGGGGAACATGCCTACAAACATGTAATTAATCTGGCCAGTAACTTGAATAATTCAAAGTACTTTAGGCTTCCTTGAGAAAAGGATTCATCCTCTTCAGAGTATGTACCATTTCATACCCGAGTTTATGTGGGGGCAGTCAACCGAGTAGGCTACCCTGCTTCATAACAGAATTATTCCTCTTTGTTTTAATGGAAATCACCTACGGCTACAGGAGGCACGACGTTTGTTTAACTGTCTAACGTTTAGCATTTCAGATAGAATATTTTGGCCTTCCACTGTGTTCCTCTTTGTCTCTCCCCCAGCAAAAGGCAAGAATAGATAAGACGACTCCTTTCTCCAGGGGGTCTGTGGGAATTCACTGGATGGTGTGTGTTAGCCCTCTCTTCTCACACAATGCTGTGTGATTGCATTAGGTGTATAGGTATGTAAGTGATATTCCACTGTAGTGGATTTTGCCCCATGCAGATTTTCTAAATGTGCAGCCCAGCAGCAGACCTGTCTCCTGATTCACCAGTTTCTTCTCTAGCTGTTCCTGGTGCTATTCAACCCTCCACCATTAATAGCCTTTATTTTTATGTGAAAAGGAAAAAAATGGTTCTTCTTCCTGTGTTCAGCAGAAACCCTTGGAGTAGTTTCTTTCCTAGAAAATCCTGTTCCTGGCAACTGCTTGGCTCCTGCCCTGCTGGGCTGGTTGCGTAGTTATTCAGTTTAAAAGGTTGGTGCTGATGTGGTTTTGTGACAGTGGAGGAGCTGTGAGTTAGCATATGGTTTTTGAAAGGCTGCGGTAAGCCTTGGTGTGATTCTTTCTTTCAGCAGCTCATTTCTTGGTTATCTTTGTGGATTTCCCCCCCCACCCCTACTTCAAGAATATTCCTCACAAGCCAATTCCTTGACAAGAAAGGTGACCCTTATGATGAATGTGGAGACTTGTTTTTCAAAACATTGGGCTAAAACACCTGCTGAAATTATTTTTCTACACCTATGTATGGCTCCTTCTCCCACCTTTTTCTCTGAAACTAATGTAACATTTCAGTTGGTTCTGTCAAAAAACTGAAACAGCTATGTCAGGTTTCTGCCTCATGCTGATAAACTTCAGCTTGGCAAAGTCACAGGTAACAGAAATAGATTTTGCAATCAAGAGTCAGAGAAAGCGTATCCACTGTTACTTGAATTGTGTTTTCTATGTGTGTTAAAAAAAAAATAAAATTAAACAAACCAAAAGCTCCCCCCCCCCCTCGCCCAAAGAAAAACCTCTGCCAAAGCAGAACTGGTCCCTGTTTGGGCTTTTCTGTTTAGACAAGTACAAGCTGTGTTAGCAACCATTTCAGTTTGTGGAAGAAAAGCTCTTTCAAGCGCAAATCCCTTTCTGGAACCCCTCTATACCTTGAAAGACAAGGATTAAAGACGCCAAATCTCAGTGAAAGGGTTTTGGACAGTATCAGTGAGCTTTATGCTGCACGCTCACACTCCGTTCTGCCTAAATCCAACACTTGGAGGGACTTTCTGTGGGTTGGGAGATCCTTGCAGGGTTGAGAGTAATTCCATGCTGAAGCATGGAAATCTCTAGAAACCTGGGGAGCAAAAGGAGGATTCATTTGGCCGTTTGTTGGAAAGCAATAACAGTTCTTCATCTACAGAGTTTTCTGTATTGGCTATTCCATATAAATAGATTTATGATGTATAAGATGTCGTTAATAATGAAATAAGCTAGCCATCATAGTGACCGCTGTTTGACAAGCCGTTCACAAAACTCTGCAATGTTTTGCAGCATTGCAAGTTGTTTTTTTCTTTTTTAATGATGCTGCTATTGCATTAAACAATATGAGCTTGCAATGGCTGCTGGTCTGTGTAACAGTTGTGTGCCTGTGGAGTTATTTTTCAGGCGTTGAAACTGTTCTGTGTGCATCTTGAGCTCGTGCAGATTTTCAGTCTTTTACTGCTTTTAGGCAAGGTAGCCCTATAAAATAGTCTTACAGTTAAATGTAAAGACCAAATCCTAGAATTGTTTTCTACCCAAAATCAGTAAGGCAAGTTCTGTAGCCCTTATTCAGTGAAAGGTGTGCTTATCTGAGGCTGGATCCGGCCCTGTATTAGTTATTTTCATTCAGTGGATGTACATTCCCTTCTTCCTTTCTCCCAAAGGAAATCTGGCAGCTTGTCTGTTCCAGAGGCTGTGAAATATTGGCAGGTTTCAAAACTAAATGTGTCAGCCTCTCTGACAAACAGTCAGTCAAAGGAAAGACACGTTCCTATCGCTTTCTCTGAGACCAGCCAGCTCCGCGCTAGAGAGAAACTGGCCCCGTGAAATAAGAGCCGCAACGAGACATTTCCCAAAGTGCTGCCTGTGAATGTGCATCAATGTTGGCGACTGCGCAGGCTGCGCCTCGAGCATACTCTGCCGCTTCCAGAGAAGGAGGAAAAGTCTGAGACCTGTGAGGCTGCAAGTCTTTTCTTTATGCTGTAAAACCCCATGCTGGTGGTCATCCAGCCGGCGCTGGCTTCAGCCAAGGAACTGTGGTGGGAAGGCCCCTCATGCAGCTGCCTTTGCCTTGGGTCTGGAGGAGCAGCCTTGTCCAGTTTTCAGTTGTTGAGTTTACTGGTGCTTTGATGGAGGATTTGGACTTGGTGATCAATAAGGCAGGAGTTTTCTTTTGAGAGGAAAAAATGAAGTGTAGTCTTTACATGCCTGTTGTCACAGGCGTACTCCCGTACCTGATACAATCATAGAATGGTTTGGGTTGGAAGAGACCTTTAAAGACGATCTAGTTCCACACACCCCCTGCCGTGGGCAGGGACGTCTTTTGCTAGGTCAGGTTGCTCAATGATAATGTTGGTTGGTTGTGAACTGTCAGTCCCATGTCTTTGCAAGAGCATGACATAAGACATAAGAATGGTCCTTCGGACTTCAGTCTAGGCTTACGGTGATCTGGGGAGAACACAACAGAGTTTTTAACTTGTGCTTCTTGGCCTCTGCTGTGGGACCTGGACAGCCCAGGCATTTAGAGTTGTCCTGAGATCAAATCAGTTGCAACTTGAAGGTTTGCAAATGGTAATCTTTTAACCCTTAGCTTTGGCCAGCTGCTGGTACTTCACCAATAAGCAAATGAACTGTTTCCAGTCACAGGTTTTTTTTCAATTCTGACTAGAAGACCATACACCCAGGGGTTTCTAGTGATGTAGTAGTAATAATTCTGGTATGACATCATTTAATCATGCAGCCCCTGGCTTATCCGTTGCATTTTCAAAGCTGTCAAAGTAGCATCCCTTTGGAGATTCCCTACCTCAGACATGATGTTACTTAGTTCACTTGCCCTGTCTTTGCTACCTTTAAAAGAGGAATTCGAGTGTTTCCATTAGCTGGGGGATTTCTGCCAGAAATGATTTTAACTCTGCTGTGGAATGAACAGTTCATTAAACTGGGAAATGATTTTAAAGCATTCGAGAGCCTGGGGCTATCATAACAATCAAGGTTGCAAATGGTCCCCAGCTCTAAGGCATATTTCTTATTATTTAGAAGGATCAGGGATTTGCGTACTGCTTGCAACTTTGCAAAATCAGTGTTTTAGTTCTGAAGTCATCATTTGGTGATGCTTCCTTCCATTAAACAAACTTGTAGGTTTATTCAACTATACTTTTTGGGGATGGGAAGAACCTATGTCCTTTCCTAAACCAGTTGTAACATGCCTTAATATATTAATGTACTTTCACGCAGCAGAGACTAGAAATACTAAAATACTGCAGAGCAGATTGTGTGTATTTCTGGTCTGCTTGGAAGCAGGAAGGGGAAATCGTTCAACAGATTGTTTTTGTGAGACTGATAGCCAAATGCTACAGATTTTCGGAGCTCTGCTTTAAATAAAAAGTGCTCTAATTGGGGGCATGTTCTTTTTGGTGGTTCTTTTTCTTTTTAAAGACAGAAGTTGATTTTTAGAGTTCCATCTGTAAGTGTTTGGATTCATAGCCATTTGAATTATGAAGGGTACAGGTAGCACTTTGGGAGCTGTTTACAGTAAAAATACATTTATGATGCTGTAGTATGTAGAAATAGATAATAAGGGATACAAAGAGTTGGGGTCCTGGAAGTAACAGAGCTGAGTTACTGTGATACCCCCCTGAAGTAATTTGCTCACACTGGCAGGAAATTCAATGCGTCATGTGAATCTGTGGCTAGATTGACGCTGTGTATCATGCTATCTATCAAGGTGTGTTCTTTGCTGCTCTTTGAACATAGAAAAGGAACTTTGAATATGTCTAAAGAATCCTGATAAATATCTGGCTAACGTAAATGTGTCACAAGCCTGAAACAGGATAGAGGACAGCAGGGATGTCATGAGCAAGTCTTGCCAACATTAACAACTGTGATTGCAAAGTATCAAGACTGATTTTTAGGGAGTTCCGTTATGTAGAAGAGATGTTTAAAAAGATTGTCAGGGAATAGTATTTTTCACGAAAGAGAAAAGTAAGTGATATGCTTTTTAGTAAGGAATGGGAGTATGTTGGGAAGGAGATTTTTCTTTCTCTGTTAACACTAGGAAAAAATAAAAATAAAAAGGGCTTTCTAATGAATTTTGAAAGAGAGTAAACTTGGTGCCATGGTTCATGATCAGATTTTCAGAATACTTGAACCTCACCGGTGAATAGGCATGTGTTATATCTTTCATCTTTCACTTCAGGGGAAAACTTGCTAGGATTTTATGCATTGAGACAAGAATCGCCGTAGATTCATATTCAGCAGATGATGAAAGGGTGCTGAAATGATATTGTTTCTCCCATTATTCTGACTGATACAGGAGGTTAGCTTTGCTACTGAAGTAATATTTTTCTTGAATACTCTATATTTACATGTCAAGTTCCTTAAATCACGAGAGAACAGTTTGTGTGCATCAGGAAGCTAGAAGACTTCTTAATCCAAATTTTTTTTTAATACTATCATTAACCCACAGTTTTACTACAGTTTTGACACCGTGCTTATTTGAGCTTCTGAGTGTAGGGTATAAATAAAAACTGTTGTGTTTATCTTCAACATGTGTTGAGATAATTAGTTACTCCGGTGACTGTGCGGAAGCTTTTAATCTCTAAATTCATAATGGCGTTTCACTTTCCCTTCTTGCAGTGAGAAAAATGTTCGCACCTTGGAAGTCATGATTATTTTATTCATCATCTGTTTATAGATGATCGCTGTCCATATTTTCTGTTTCTACATGCATTTTTTTATTTTTATACATTCTTAGTGCATTTGCAAGTCTTGCCTATCTACTGGGGTGCAGGGTAGATGATGTATTGCAGTAATATAGCGCATGCAGCTGGCCCGGAGAAATGCAGGGCTTTTAATGAGAGGGCTCTGTGTTTAAAGATCCTCCTCGATCTACTATTTGCATGAGGAGCACAGTACAAATGAGCAAAGCCTGTTCAGCAAACTGATGTTCAAGTGCAGCGTAGGTCCTTATTCTTGCAAAAAATCTCTAATAAGCAGAGGAGATGGTATATTGATGCAGTATTTTCTGTAGCCCAATGCAAATCTAAGGTGTCTGTGTGACTATGAATTGTGAACTGCAATATATTTATTGTGAAGCAATATTCTTAGTCTCTATCAAAGTGACATGGCAGATAGTTTCTAGGATTTATATCTGCTGACTGCTTGTTTACTTGCTATGGGGGAAACTTTCCTGCTGATCATTATTCTATATTTATCATGGTTTTCTGATACTTTGTGTGCTTCTCGCTCCAATCTGGGATCATTATGGTAGTAATATTTTGAGATTCTGTCTGAAAGTGATGTCAGTGCGGAGTAGTTGGACAAATGCAAACATGTGAAGGTCTAAGAAGTCACTTTTGTTTTTTCCCCTCATCATTGTGTGGGATATAAGTGTGAAGGAAGGAAAGTGTGAGTGTAATTATTTTGATTGACATAAATGCTATTTTAGCAGAAGTTGAATGAATAAAATCAAGTTTTAAAAAACCAAACTGTTTTCTCATGTCAGCCAGCATGTGAATGAACACTGTGAATAGTGATAAATAAGCTGATTCATTGATGAAAGGTCATCATAATGCCTTTCAGGGCAAATAATTGTTTAAAATATGATACAAAACCATACTGAAGTCCCAATAATGATGAACAGTATTTGAAAATAGCCTGTGTAAGTTGTCTTGCGCAGCAGAAATTGCTTACTGTGGCCATGGCATCTTTAAAATGGAACTATCTTAAATGGTGTTGCTTCTGTTCCCTGTCTTGAAATGTTAGTAATTGTAAAGAACTTTAAGGAGGTGGGGAAAAATCGTCTGTAAGTAGGTTTCATGAAATCCAACTGCTGTTTTGATACACAGATAAAAAAACCCCTCCACTTCCTGACAGCCCAAGGGAAATTTGGTATTCATCGCCATACAGAATAATGAAGAATCTTTTCATGCTGGATTTCTTAGTTTAGGAGACAGTCTGTTTGCAGTAATAACGTGGGAAAGGAAGCAAGTCCCAAGTGGAGGCACAGAGCTCCAAGTAGAGGCGGACCGACTCTGCTTGGGAACATTTTTCAAATTATTAGAAATGATTTTGAAGTTCCCCTGCAAAACAAAACAAAACCAAACCCATTGTAAAGAGCAGTTCAAGATTACCAGAGTATTAAGGCACTACATTAATTCATTGGTTTATTCTAATACAGGCAACTGTTTCGTAAAGCAAAATAGATTAAGTCAATTCAAATAAGATATACTCTGTACAGGTGACTTCCTGCACTATTTAGTTTCCTCAGACACTTGATTAACAAGCAAGATAATATTCTCTTGTCACTTCCAAGCACTTCAATCCTTTATTGCTTTCTTTGTTTCAAAATGACTTTAAGAAAGGAAGAAAGGTAGGAGCAGTGCGTAAGAGTCAAGGGCTGAGCTCAGCTTTTGTTTGCAGCTCTACCTGTGGATTTGTGGCACGAGATGCATTTGCTGAGCTTCTGCTTTTCCCAGCTGCAAAATAGATATTATCATCTGCACCGTTTTCTCGGAGACTGTTTTGCTTCTGTTTGTGCAACACTATGATAGCCTTGAGTAGGCAGTTCTGTGGCAGTGCCAACGAATACGTAAGATGCTACGGTGATAATTATAAATCGTTTTGATCAAGCATTGTGTGGGGCAGGTCAGAAGGATAGGTAGAAAACTTGATCATCAGTGCTGGGCTGGTACCAGTTCTTGTCAGAATTAGACTGCTACTGGCCCAAATACAGCGGTCAAAGTCTGGTAGGGAGAAGTGGCCATCTGTGAGATGAGTGTGATAGGAGCCCTCGTCCTGACTCTCCTAGGTTATCTCCCATGCTTAGCAGGCCAGATGATGAATTTCTCTTCATTGAGAAAGTCGCTCCTCTCTATTCATCGTTAGGAGAATTACTGAGCTGCTGCTCCTTGCCAACGTCTCTAGGACATGACGCGCTGTGCCTGACCCTGTCCCAGCGCAGTGCTGGGCTCGCCTGGTGGGTTACTGTATTTTGTATCTGGTACCACCGGGTCTGGGATGTCAGTCGTTCCCTTTCCTGCAAGGTGGATTGTGGATTAGAGTAAAAATGATCTTCTTCGCTTTCCCCTTGGCCCATTTCATGGCTTCCTCTGGTGACAAAGTGAGTCCATCTGGCCTGAAATCTTCTGCAGTCGTTTGAAGAAAGCTGATTCAAATGCTTCTTGTTATTCGTCGTGTAAGACTAGTGTCAGTGTGGCAGTTGGGGGTTTGACGGGCCCTTTGCCAGTGCTAAAGTACACTTTTGGTAGCCTAACCTCTCACGGTTCATGAGCTCTCTTCCTTTTTCGTGTACCTTTGTGGACTGTACGGTAGGGAGCTCTCTTGCCATTACTTTATTTTACAGCATTTCTCAAGGGCTTCCTTACTTGAGAAAGTTTGATTACTGCTTCCCCCCACCACCCCCACAAAAAAAAAAAAAACAAACACGCTTCCACCCAAGTAAATTTGTGGGCATGCCAGAATGGCCTTTCTTTTCCAGAAGTGCTATAAGCTCCCGGTCTGATGGATGTTAGCAGTCCCCAGGACTCCAGGATAGATTATATGGAATCATCCTATTAAGTTTACCAGGGCTCAGCTATACCGTTTTTGCAACAGTATCTATAAAATCAATATGGAGAAAACGTTCAGATAAATCAACGGTTGAAAGAATGATAAATAGAGGTTCATTGAAACAGAAATAAGCTTTAAATACACCAAATCTAAAGTGATCCTTATAGAAATAAGGAGTGTGAGCTTACTTCAAATGAGAAATTACCCTGGAAGGCAGCAACTAAAAGGACCTGGGGGTAACGGTATACAAGCAACAGAACATATGCTCTCTGTGTGATGCTGTAACCAAACAAGGTGAGATGCTCTGCAGGGGGATAAATAAGGGAGTAATAAATAGGAGCAAGGAAGTGATTTGTCTCTTTACAGCACTAGCGAGAATGGCGATACTGGTATATGGCGCTGAGTTTTCAGTAACTTCTTTTAATGTTGTGACATGCAGTTGATGATTTCCAAGGGAAAAAAAAGGTCCGCCGCTTTTGAAGGCAGATGAAAATTCATTGTAATGAGAGAAGGATCCGGCTATTTAGTACTTCAAAATCAAAGAAGAAAGGAAAGAGGAAGTGAGAAGTGACAGAATATATATAAATCTAACTAGAGGAAAAACAATAAAAACCCAACAACCCACCCACTGATCGCCCAAGCACTTCAGTCGGGGGGTGCCCAGGAGCTGGAAGCTGAAGCCTGACAAGTTTGTCTTGGAATCAGGTTTTTTTGGTTCTGTTTTGGTTTTTTCCCCCTCTGCATTGCAACGTGGTAATCAACCACTGGAGCTAATTACCAGGGAAGTTGTAATTCTTTCCATAATCTCACACTTGTTTTAAATCACGACTGACTGCATCTGCGGAAGGTGCGGTTTAGCAAATGCCCATTACTGGATTCAGGGCAGGAGCAACTGTGGGAAAGACTAAAGCCTTTGGCCTTACAGGAGCTCAGGTTAGTGAACTAATATCCCTTCTCAATTTATCTGTGCGTTTAGGGCCTGCATGACCTTTTCTGTCAAGTCAGCTTTGTACCCTGCCACACACCACTCGTGGCTCAGGTGTTTTTTAGAGTATGGGCCGACTAAAGAAATCTATCAACTCTCAATTTTTTTTTTGCTACCTTTTTGCTTGTAGTCAGTGGCTGGAATGATAAAATTAACTATATATATTTTCCATTTCCCTATTTATTTGACTGGATGACGGACCTTCTCATGATTAAACAGGACTACCCTGCTCACTATGGTGCATAATATCTTCACGTACTGGATGCTGCTTGAGTTTTTGCACAGCTCGCACGCACACGTACACACACGTGTGTGCATATTAAAAATATATATGTGGAAACATCGGAAGAGGTTTTAAAAAAAAACAGGCAAAATAAATATGATAGACTGTAGGGGGAAGGGCAATTATTAAACCATTTACCTCACTTTTAACCTGGCTCAAATTTGAGATCTGGGTTGTATTAACTAACAATAATTTCTACACATCTAAAGCTATGGGTGCTACTTCTCTCAATGAACAAGTACGATTTCCGAATTCTTGCTGTTCTGTCCTCTGCTCTTGGAGGCCTTATATTCCTCTGGACACCAGATATTGGCCATTTAATCTTTAAAACCAGGCTTTGAGTGAGGCATGTGGGGCATGTCATAAAAATCGTCGTTTCAGTTCTTTTATTTCAGTTGATTTTATGCACCAGCGATCCCTGTCACTGTTGTCTTTCCAGTTTGGGGTTTATATATTTATCTCGAAGCGAAATTACTATTAAACCAAGAAGTTTCAAGGACAGCAGTGAATTTCTTTTTTGTTATTGGGCAATGCTTTACGAGCTCGCTCAAAGCTTTGTGAACTTTTCAGTGGCCATGAGCCAGGCGTTGCAGACTAGATCCTTGGCTAGCGTAAATGACTTTCACGCTTACTGCATCATTGATCTGAATGCAACTACGATGCTTTGTAGTAGCTGAGGATCCAACCTCTCTCTGTAAATCCCAGAGCCCGAGAAATTTTATATGGCTGTCGGTCCAAAAAAGACTGAATTGTATCAACCTGCTTACTGTAGCTCTTCTGAAGTGCTGCCATGAACTACTTAGCAACTACCATATGCTTAAAGTGAGTGGCCCGATGATCGGGTTGATCATCGAAGTTGTTCTTGAATACATACAGGAGGAGGAGTCCGTTGCCTGTGTCCCTCCAAAGTGCTTTCCTCACTGGACTACGTATTGCAATCTGTGCCACATCACAGCAGAGACAAGAACAACTTCAATGGGTTTGAGTCCTTAGTCACCATGGCTGAATTTCTGATACCCTGGAGATACATTGTGAGAAAAAAAAGGCACATAATTTCTAGTTTGTTATTCTATTTTGCTGGTATTATATTGCTCGTTTGGTCCTAGTTTGCTTAAGTATGCAAAAAGGGGGCATGGAAATGACATTTATTGGAAATGTGTTGACTCACTTGATAAAATTTGAATTCCAGCGCACTGGAGCATTTTCTGGTCTCTGCACAAAGCTGATAGTTTGGCACGGGTTCTGCTATGTTGTACCCAAAAAAGCTTTTCCTATGCTTGCGTTTCCTATTGAAAATGGTATCATCTGCACCAAGAAAATAGTTACTATAAATTTGGATAGCAAACTACTATGTTTTTTTCAGTAAACATGAAGTGAATATTTATGGAAAATCTCCTATCATTCGGCTAGCTATTTGTGAACAGCTTGCAAATACAGATAACGGGAACTAATGTAACTCCAGCTTTTTATTCAGCAATCTGCCCAGTGGCAAAACTTATTTTTTTGTAGAACTTAATTTTCTTTGTATGCATCGCTAGAGATCATCCCCAAATTACTATTTTTCTGAGCAAGTCCTTGGGGATCGAACCTACTGAATTCCACCACCAAACCAGAAATAACTTCGACCATCTGACAAAGCCAGTGTACATTCATTACAGCAGACTTTTTTTTGCGTTCGGCTAGCCCTAGGAAAATAATTACAATGGCTTCTGGTTATAGCATAAACAAAGATCTTTCTCTTTTTCTTCTTATTAGCCCAGTGAGGAAATTTAAATGTGGCTATTTCTGCTGTCACTATATGGCTAGGGGTTCATTACTGCAAGAGGGTTTTTCTAACAGATCACACATAAGTCTGTTGCAGCTAACTTGAGATTTGTAGGGACTATTTTTGGGGATTTGTACAAAACTTATTTCTATATGCTGCTTCACAAAAAATTATGTCAGGGTCTGTGTCACCCATTGCTTATAAATATTATATTATGGTAATAACCAATCACTTGTCAGAGTTGCAGACAACATTGGTTTTTAATCTGTGGTAATAAAAATAACTAGATACTTCTCTGCTAATTTGCACTGTGACCAAATATGTCAACTTTTCATAAATGAGCCCGTTCAGTTTGTCTGGGGGTGTTTCTGCTTGCTTTCTTTTGGGTTTGAAATTTTTTGGCTTTGTTGGGCATAGGGATGTTATACTCTGAAGCATCAATAAACAGTCCTAGATAGAAAGAGCTTCGGTCTCCTTAACCTGATTCGCTTTGCGCAGAAGGGTTAAATATTTGTCGGTGTAGCAAATGGAGCTGGCATGACTGTAAAGCCCAATGCCTCTGGTGGTTAGCTGGGAGGTAAGGAGACATCCACCCCCACGTCAGTGTTGTTCAACACTTTCTTTACATTAAGCATTCAGTAGAGCAGCACAGAAAGCTGTGTTTCCCTGGCGAATAATCAGATACCCAAACCAGTGGGCTATGAATCCTTTTTCTCTTTTTCTTGGCTCAATGAATATTTAATTCATCCCTGTGAAGCAGTTTAGCTTTGGTAGAAGAGATTGATACCGTCGCCTTTCCTACCTCAGACTGTCTTGTATCTGGAGGTTTAAATGTTTCCTGTCGCAGGTGGCAGCTGAAACAAGACGAAGGACGGAACTGAGCTTGTCTGCCATATCTTCCGTCACTGGTTTAACGCTGGCAGTAAGAGGGACGAGAAGAGAAGACGGAGCAGACCGTTGCCATCTCTTTCTCTGGCACCTCGTCCACCCGATACACTTATAGATCAGGTGCCAAATGTGGGTCCTGCAAAGGCAGTGGATGCCAGAGAGCCCCATTTTAGAAACCCAGGCACTTAATGATGGGCACTGTCAGGACGTGTGTAGCTCCTGGAAATGCTTTAGGCAGAGTTTTACACGCGTGAAGAATCTTAATATGGAAAATTTAGGTCCTGTGGGTTTTGAACTGACTCTGCAATTGCGTAGCAGCTAAGGTGGGGAGGAACCTCTGCGTGGATTCAGTTTGTGGTGTTTGAACCTCGTTTCTCTGCCAAGGGAGCTCCTATCTCTGCCTACTCTAGAGAGAAAAGGAAAACAAGACCGGAATGTCGAGACTGGCTTTGGTTCTATAGTGCATAAAAAACTGGGGTCTAGTTTGGGGTGGCTGTGTACACTAAAATAACTATGTAATAGTTTAACAGCTATAGTTAAATGCTTTTTAAGTCATTTGCAAATTACATTGCTTTTCCTTAGCTGTGGGAGGTGAGATTTTTCTGAAACCTCAGACTTGGGATAGAACTTCTCGGCATGAACTTAGCTGTTATTGATCAGGGAAGGATGTAACAAGTTTGTCTGGGCTAGAGTTGCTTCGGAGGGAAGACCGAAAGCAGATGTTGTCTATGGACAACGAGGACTTCAGAAAGGCTGTTCGATTGCAACAGAGATGAGTCCAGTGTGTGCAAGCAGTGGAGAAATGTTCTTGCTTCTCCTGTACGATTCCAGGGCAAAACCTTCACCGAGTCAGAGGTGCAGGTTCAAAGAGGAGGATCCAGAAAGGATAAACTGGAGCTTTGCTCACCGGGAATTCACCTCAGATTTTGTTTTGCTTCTCCAGCGTTAGTGCCTCGTGCTACTGTGTAATCTGCGCTACCTTGGCAAAACCCATTAATCTCGGTGGGAATAGTATTCAGTATACTATCATCCAGTATTTTTTTTGTAGCTGTACCAGTATCGCTGTCAGAGCTGAAAAGAAGTAATACAGTTTTTAGTTTTCCCCAATGTGGGAAGGACTATCATTCAGATTCTGGTTTTGTAGCTGTAAAGTTGTAAGACGTAACGCATCTACTTGTACTCATTTGGGATATTAAACAGAGGAAAGGCATTGGAAAATTCTCATACTAAACATTGATCTTGTTGTGATTACTTCATGAAATGCTTGTACACATTTCTCTTAAGGATAGGAGCGCTGTGCTGGAATATCTGTCATATGGTAACAGCTGTCAAGCAGATAGGCAGATGCTGTTTGTGTACATAAGAAAAGGCTTGGAAATATTCCAAAAAATAAGTGGAATTCCTTCTCTGAAACTTTTTTAGTTCTGGTTAGGTTTAGTACCCAGCTGGCTGGGACATGATAACTTATTTTTATCTTAGGAAAAATGAATTTGAATTACTGCATTACGTGTGGTACACGTGAGCTGTAGAGAAGGGAAGTATAACTTCGCTCTATAGCAGAGTGCTGTTTGGAAGGTTGGAGTACCAGGCATCTAAATTCTTTGCCCGATCCCACAGCAGTCCATGTTCGCAAGCTTGCCTACAGAAACTAGTATGGCGTGTACTCCATTCTCCGCCCTGTTCCCTCCAAAAGCCGCAGCAGAGCAGGGAGGTTTTGAGTAGCGTTACTCTCCCTGTCCCCTCAATGAGAGATCACACACAAGTGACTCCACTTAGCCATTTCTCTTTTCTGGTATTCTTTTGTCCAGCACTTAAGTAGCTGTTCTAATGGTTTTTTTCAGGGTCAATGTAGAGCTTCGTGTTATTTAACGATGCAAGTGGCCAGTACAGATGGTAGAGAACGTGCAATATATAACTTGGATTCTGGAAAATAAAGTAGAAGCCTTATCCCAAAATATTGCCATAACCAGTTTATATAGCTCAAACTCCCATATATTGGTGTGTGTAAGCCTTTTATAAAAAGTGGCAGCTTGTATTTCCCGATGCGTGTTACCAGTTAAACACGCTTCTTCAGGCTGGTTCACAGAGAGCTTTGATTCAGCAGTGAATCAGACCAGAGAGAAACATTCATTCCTGGTATTTGCAGTGCTCTAATTTCCCTACTCAAGGCAAGAAAATAAATGGCACTAGAGCCCTGGAGCCTAACTGCGAGACATTAGCAAAAATCTCACTGGAAGGTCTTTTAAATTTGTGATATCCTTACGCTTTGTGTGCTGACTTCTGTTACCAGCTCATTAGGCTTTCTGGGTTGGCTTTCTGTCTCTGGTGTGATCTCACATTAGGTATTATATAAAGTAATGTTTTAAAAGCCTGAGGTGTAATGTTTTTATGTTAAACACTTATATGTATGCTTGTATAAAAATTTGTATGATATAAATATTCAGATATTTAAGTGAAGTTGGGTTGATGTGATCCTTGTGTCCTTTCCTACAGGAGAATACTGCTGCTCAGGTCGTGTGCGTTTACCCAACCAGGACAGCTTAGCAAGCTTTCTCTGGAAAACATTTTGTATGGGTTTTGAAAAGTATTAGAAATGTGCATATTATCAACTGCATAAAATTTCGGTTAAGCATACACCGATGTCTACTTGGAGGTTATCAGGGATTTTTAATTATTCTTTGGAATAATAGAAACAGGTCAATGTTTTCTTGAAAACTACCTGAAATAAAAATTCTATTGTTTGGGGCTTTAAAAAAAAAAAAAAAAAAAAAAGTACTGAGGGCTGCTTAGTCATGAAAATTCACATAGACTTAAATGCCACAGCACTTTCTTGGAAGTCAAGAGATTTTGAAAGTGAATAATAACATAGGCTAGAGTCCATTGGCAAAACATCCCAGCAAGTCACTCCTCTGTTTTCTGCAGGCTTGTGAAAATATTCATGACCCTAGCCAGGTCCCCAGTCCTTCCTTATATTTCATTTGCTTTATTCCTGCAGACTACAAAATCCCTTATTTTGCCACCGTGTTTTTGGAAACATCTTTCTGACCTTCTGAAGTTTGCAAACGACTCCTACATGTAAATGAAATGGTCATCACCAAACTGTTTATTACCTAACAAATGAGAAATTCAGTTACATCTAATAGCCAGTCAAGTCACGCTTGGTATTTAAAGCTTCCCTTTGTGTGTTTGTCTGTTATAAAACTGTATATTCCAGCAGAGGATGCTTCAAGGTTCCATTAGAGTGTTTTTGCCCTATTTAAGTTCTTTAGTTCTGGGTTTTTCATTTGTGTAATGACTCACCCCTACGGTTTTCAGTGAACTTGGAAGAAATGGCAGCCTATTTTGTCTTGTTCACCAATTTGATACATTACGCTATTACAGCCACAAAGAGATACAGTTCTGTCAAAACCTGCTTTGCTCTACAAAAACAGACCCTGACCCAGAGGTATCACAGTCATAAAAAGATTTTGAAACAGGCTGCAGCACATTTATCTCTGTGGCTTGGCTCAGAAAGAACACGCAATTTTCCAGCATCATCTCCTTTCCTTTCATACGGATCACGTCTGAAAGAGGCCAGGTGCCTAACCAAATCTAGCCTGCCGATACGTGACAGTGTTCCTATTGTATTTGGGTTAGTTTATACTGGTTGGCTTGGAATTCTGGTGCATTTAATTACAACGACAGTTTTTTTTTTTCTAAATGACAAGAATAGAAGACAACTGGCAGGACGCAATGGGGAAATATATTGTCCAGAGAAATAATATCTCTTAAATAAGTTCTTGTTTGGTTTCTCAGATATTTTTATCAAATGAAAATACTGAAATGCATGCTAAGAAATGGGGTTTGTGTTGGTTGTGGCCTCCCAAATCTACTGACCCCTGTACTAACACCACAACTGATTTTCATCTTGGAAGATCATCTAAGCAAACACTGACGGATTTAATACACGATGGCTTGTATGGAGACTGCTAGTCTCACGAGCCCTCCAGTTCTCTTAATTTTTAACTCGAGATCTAAGGCACTTAAAGAATTATATGCTTTCACTTAGTCAGGATTTTTGGCATGCTGCAAAAAAATTTGGGTGAAGTTCTAGGATTCATGTGTTTTGCAGGGATTCAAAATATCTAATACCCCTTATTTCTAAAATAGCCTATGCTTGAAAGGCATAAATTAAGAAAACTGTGGGAAGGCATGTTAAGAAAATAGTTATTTTCTTAATAACTAGTAATAGCAATATGGTTGGATTTGGGTGGGCTAAATATTAAAATAATGATTGTGTGGGCATGCCTGAAAACTGTAGTAGCTGAAATTGCTGTAGTTGCAATTGCACAGCAGTCTGTTTTATGAATAATATCCTGGGATTTCTTGATATCACAGCTATTGCTTGCTCTTTCAATTACTAGTCTGTTTATGCACATATGGAAGATGCAGACTATTTTTCCTATCAAGAAAGCTTCCTTTAAATATGACTTTTCCAGGGATTTATCAGCACAGGTTACAGGAAGAAATTCTGATTAATATTAGAATCTGTGTCTCCTGCCTATCTTCTTGAAACAGCATAGCATTGCACGAGCTGGTAAAGATAAACTGACTGCCTTTTTTTTCAAATATTATTGCATGCATGGTACATAGATTCTTTTTTTGGTTGCAGTGTAAAGTCTGTTTTTTGATAAATACGAATAACTGGAAAAAAAATTAGGGTGCTTTGCTGCTTCTCGTTTATTCACGCTCTACAAGGATTTCATGGCTAATTTACGCAGCAATGTGGCTATTCTATGGAGAATGGCTTCCCACACCTATCGCAGCAAGCTTAATGGCTTCTGGTCCAACCTTTTTTTCAGAGGAATAGTAACATGGGATTTTGGTATTTGAAAGGACAATAGAGAAGAGGGGATATTTATTCACATGCATTATTCAAAGCAGAAAAGAACAATTGCAGCCCAACTCTCCTGTACCCTGAACCATTACTGTGTTCAGATACCTTCAGACGCCAGGCGAGTGTAAAATATTTTGATTGTAGAGCACTGTCCACCTATTCACTACTCTCGTGCTACCAGAAGTAGGTCTGACTGATCAGCCAGCTGGTGGGAAAGGAAGAAATTAAACGGGAAACAAGAAGGCTGTGGCTACACCAATCCTGCGTAGCTATACAAATACTTTTTCATTTTTTTCAAACCATACTGAGCAGTGTGTCTGGCATGTAAACCACTTCGTAATAGCAGGAACTGCTTTGAGAGATCTGCAATGATGTTCAGAAACCTGTTCTTAAGTTTAGGTGAAAGCATCTTCCTCCTGTTCTTGCTGCTTACGATTAGGGTGGTAGTGTAATGAACCAGTATGGTGACTGTTACCTAAAATTCTAGTTCAATTGATCAAGTCTGAGTGTGATAGGAATATTTTCAGATCTTGTTTTAGGAAAAACCCTGAAATACAAATAATGGCAGTTCCTAGGAGGAAAGACCGGTTCAGAACAAGTCAGGGTGATGTTGTACAGACATGTGTTTGTATGCGTGCGTGAAGGTATAACATACGTAGGGCTTTTGTGCACTTTTGAACTTCCTAATTTGTAAGACCTTACTGTTGTGTTTAACAGTGTGGGACTAAAAACAACCTGTCATGTCTGAAAAAGGGAGGGGGGTAAGTTCTCAATCACCGTGGGTTTTTTTTCTGTAGATCACCAGATCTGTATCATTATTTTTTTGCTTAAATTTCCTAACAGTGCTACCTTGTTTAATCTAACACAATGACTTTCCTGTACCTTTTTTTTTTTTTTTTTTATGTTTTCCTGAAATAGAACAAGATTTCTCAAAGGGCTGAGTTGGAGTAGTGATATTAGTAGTGATGTTGAACTCGGTTATTTGTGAAAGTACGGTGTTTGAGTTTGAAGATGCTGCTGTGACGAATACCCTGGGAACTTTAGTGTCATTTGTCTAAATCAATGAAGGCACACATATTTTGTTACTAAAATTGTCAGAGCTGTAGGAATCCAAGTGAAGAAAGCTGTCTTCCGGATAAGTGTATAACAAACCTGGATGCATAAGCATATTTTTAGGGTTTGCAAAACTGTTTCAGAAATCTGAGACTGACAAACATTCTGCTTTGCTCATTATAGTGGGGGTCTGCTACAGGCCACCCGACCAGGAAGACCGAGGGGATGAGGCCCTCTATAGACAGAGGGGAG
>JANXJC010000021.1:24454036-24474177 GCA_027564655.1 Leptodon cayanensis | reverse complement strand
TTCTTTTTTTTTTTTTTTTCTCCCCAGGTATTGGTTGGTGGGGTTTTGGGAGGGTTTTGGGTTTGGGGTGGTTTTTTTGATGTTTTTTTTTTTTTTTGAAGAGCCTGCTGCTAGGGGTCTGGATAAATCACAAGGAGGCAGGATTGAGACGTAACTGTTGAGAGCTGTTGGATTGCTCTGGCAGCAGAGATGTTGGGCTCCACTCTGTGTGTGCGCTTTGGAGCCCAAGAAGTTGGCTTAGGGTATCTATTGGTGATCGATTTCATTATACATTAGTAATAATATAACTGAAATGTTATATTTTCTTTGAAAAGAGGGAAGCTGCTGATTGACGTGTCTTACTGTGTAGACTTCAAAATGTCTTCTGTTTCTAATGAAGAGTGTGACACTTTGATATAGGATCATTGCAAGACAAATAAAAATAAGGCTTTTTTATCAAGAAAATAGAATGGGTTGGTCTGTCCTACCTAGCAGCTTTTTTTTTTTTTTAATATTGTTTTTTAAATTAAAAAAGCACTCATCGTATGTGCTTTCTCCATGTGCATAGTCACGGGCACTGTTTGAAGTAGGTTACTGGACCACTCACGCTACGAAAGTAAAATACAAACCCCTTCACCTTTTTAATGCATTACAATGTCTATACTGTCATTAAATTGCAGTAAAGTACAATTTTACAAAATACGAATGTACAAAGTGAGAGCAGATGTACTTGTAATCATATTTCAAGCTGAAAACTCTTAATAAAATTACTTTGTGAATATAAGTTACATAAAAACATTAATACGCTCCGTCTGTTTGGAAAAATCTGCGATGGCAAATAGGTGAATTTGTAATTTTGAGGAAGTTTCAGTAAACAGACATAACTTCTAGGTCAACCATATTGGATTATGATAACCAAGTTTATGATAAACTGGCATTAGTGTTATGTTCTTTTAAAATGTTATTGAAGAGCACCTGATGGAGAAATCCTCATAGTCACCTACTCTTTATTCATGTCTCTGTTGAAACACACTGTGCTGAGCAGAAAGGTCAGTTTTATCTACTTTGAAATGATTGAAATTCAATTAAATATGCTGTTACAATCAGAAGAAGAACAAGATGTACTTTCCTTTTTCTGGAATCCTATCCTGTTTCTAAAAAAAAGCATAGTTTATAGCAGAAATAACTGAATGAATACTATCACCTCTTTTTTTTTTTTTTTTCCTAATTAAAATTCTTTACATGATGATTCAAGGGATTTAAATTCTGAGACTTGCACAACAAATATAAAGTGAGTGGGACCACAGCAAATGTAGGTAGCTGGACTAGTCTACTTGTACAGTAGAGCTGGCATGAGCTGTCTTGGCTTATAACCAAACTTTTTCATCCCACTTATTTCTTTCTACTATTACTGTGAGTAAAAATAGTTGTAAGCAAAGCAGTTCAACAAAGAAAGTGTCTTGGCAGCAAAACCCTCATGAAAGCAACTGTTCGAGCAGGTTTGTAATTTGTTCTGCCTCAAAGAATATTTTAGGAATGAGAGATGCTTTCCTGTGAGAAATTGTGAGCATCTGGGCATTTTTAAGAACCAGATAGATAATTTCAAGATTAGAGATGAGATTTGTGTCTCAGCACTATCTAAATTAAGTAATATTTTTGTAATTTTGCTGACATTTTAAATATTAATTAGGCACACATGATTCTGTTTAGTAGACATTCTTGGAAAACTGAATTACAGAAAAAGCAAACCTTTTATTAATTAGAGCACTGATAATTAGAGACAAGTCAAGGTCAACACTTTTTCTGGCAAAATGTTGCAAAAGTATTTATGAATATTCAAAAATCATGTAATAATTTTACTAATACTGGTGACTTTTCTTTGTAAATCATGTTAAAGCAAATTATCCAATAGAAGATTTGGTATTCACAGGACTATTCAGACTTGTGGTATAGGCAACTATTTTGTCAGAGGAGACATCCAATTAATCATCTATACTACTGCATTACTTTATACACAGTATCAGGAACAGGAGTAACATAGGGTTAATTTTTTGTCCTTTTTTTTTTTTTTTTAATACATTTACTTCTGATCCCAGCTGGAGCTCTGGTTATTTAAGGTGGTAGGGGAGAAGAGCAAGTTCTGGTCTTTGGGAAAAATAGTAATCATTTTGATCAGAAATGGCCTTATTTGGACTATACTTATTATATTTTATTTTAATTTTAAGTTCTGAACAAATATCAGAACGCTAGCTGCTATTGGAAAAACCACTGTAGAAATGGCTACTGAACACTGCAGTGATTCAGACCTCCTTTGTGAATGATATCCATATTCCATCACAAATGTTCCTCTATTTCATCACTCAGCATTCTTATTTTAAGTGTAACTTATGACGATGAAGTAAAAGTAGTTATAAAGATGATAGAGTCGTTAATATTGAAAAGCTACAAGCTCATACAGAAAGAGTCCTTGTTGTATTTCCAGATAAGACCTTCCCTGGCACATAACAACTTTGAAATTACTCTACAGGAAAGAATACCATCTAGATTACCAAGCATAAGTACATTTTTTCAGTCCAATATCTGCATTCAGGAACAGAGGTGGAAGTAGCAACAGATGTATAGTAACAGTGTCCTTCTACAGTGCATAAAAAAGACACAAAAATTACTATCTGGAACAAGGCAGCAATCCCAAACTGGTTTATGATGTCCAGTCCAGTTGTAAAGACAAAACGCCAGCTTTAGAATGGACAAATTTTTATACCACAGAGAGGAAGAATAAATTAAAGAGATTTCACTGAGGAAGATAAGTAAAATATTACATATTTTCTTTTGGTCCTTTGGTCATTAAATAGTTAATTGGGTTTTTTACATGAAAACATTTGTTCTTAATCAATGAAATCCCACTGCTTAAAATTAAAAATAAAATAAAATTAAGAAGTGCTCTGAACTAAGTGTGGAGGAGAAATTGAACATAAAATGTACGCAAAATATGCAGTGATCAGAGTTCTTTATTACTCTGGCAACTAAAGAAAATGGAGATATTTCTGTGTCTGGTTCGAAAAAAAAAAAAAGAAAAAAAAGCTTTGAGAACTGTGGAAAAACACAAGGAAAAGAGCCATTTCCTCTTGTCTTGAGACTTCTTAATCTTCAAACACTTTGGCTTGAAAAAGTTTTCTCCCTCGTGACAAGCAGGCAGACAAGAACCAGAGCAACAGCTGCATTGGCCTAATAAAAAAAAATGAAATGCAGCTACATTTACACTACACTGAGAACTGCTGAGAAATTAATGCAAAGATTGTACAGGGCATTGCTGAAAACACCAGAGAGGTGCTCCTGGGAGCAGCAATCAGCGACTTGGCGTTAACCTCTCTGCGGAAGGCGAGCCCAAGCGTTCTGTGTTTGAAGCCGCGAATGTTCGTCTCGGTGCTCCGGTGGGAGAGGCGGAGAAGACGACGGTGGATTTGGCATCCCTGCCCTGCCTCCACCGCTGCGGCAGGATGAAGCGCAGAATCGGAAGGAGAAAAGAAATAAACCCCCAAACCTGCAGCAGTGGAGATGCAACCGAGCCTGGGGTCTCGCTGTAGCCCTCGCCCCGAGGGAACGGGGCAGGGATGTACTGGTGCTGAGCCGTGCTGGTTCTGGAGCGAGGTCCGTGAAGCCAAAGACCAAGTTTTCCCAACTATTGCAACGAGCCCCGTGCCAGTCTTGGTACAACTGTCCCTCGGTGGGCCGGTACAGTTAAATATCTGCAGGAGTTGGAGCTGATGGGAAATGACTGAAGCCAGACAGCTAGCATTTCAAACTTGCATAAATCTTGTAGGCTTTATGGAGAATAATTCAGCTATGCAGGTTTTGAAATGCAAGTGTTATATAAATTAGAGATAATGGGACAAGCTAGATGTTTCAGAATACCTGTAACAGCTTTCTCAAATTTGGCATTAGCATCTTGACAACAAGTATTTGGGAGCTACGGTTTATAAATAACCAGGATCATAAAAATGTGTCTAAATGGGCTGGCATCTTCAGAAAAACATTTACATTTATGTAATCACTCTCAGACCCATAAGATGTGAACTCAATATATACTTTAATTTTCTCTGTATCTCTTGTATTCATCCATCAGAAGAAAACAGCCTCCCCGCCCACCTCCGGTGTCTGCTCTGAAATGTAAAAGACCCATTTGTGCACCATAGATGCGTATTTATTTGTGCTTCTCTGACAACTTTGCCAACAGTTTGTATTCTCTGCGTCACTCCCCAGGCAGCCGGAGGATGATTAGGAGCAGCATTTAGCCGGTGGGAAGAGCGAGGCGGAGGCAGGTGAAGCATCCCGCCTGGTGTTCCATAGGAGGTCTCTAGCAGAACTGGGAATAAAACGTAGCTGTCTTCGCTGACGGATCTCTGCGGCATTTGAAACATCAGTACACGCATGGGAGCATTACAGACTAATGTGACTGACAGTTAAAATAATCTGCTGATTTGCAGGCAAGCATTTAAGTAATGCGTCGGTCTGATGGGTCTGAAATTTAACAAATTTAAAAGGTTTTCCATTGTATTCCCCTACTCCCCCCGCCCTCCCCAAGGCTTCCACACTCAGTCTTTTATTTCCAATTTACTATTTCAAAATTCTATTGAAAGCGGCATAGATTCTTATTATGAATGAACGGTTCTGGGGATTGAGAACAGCCTTTGAAATGTTTCCTCCTGTATTAATTTAATAGACGATATTTCTGACTGTGCTTCCTGAAAAAGGACATTGCATGTTTGATTAAATTTTATGAGAATTGCAAAATGCCTCCCGTGATATATTGCTTCCAAAAAAAGGCAAATCAGAGTGAAGTGGACTGAGTGGGATAAATTCTTGGCTCTGCCTGAAATGGGTTGAAAACAAGAAAAAATTGGGGGATGGATGAAGGATCTTCCATATGAGTACCAGTCCTTGGCCCATTTGCTGTAGAGAAGGTGCAAGCAGTTTCTGGTTTGAGGTCTTTTTGTTTCTAACGGCTCGGCTTTTGGGATCACTGAAGTACCCTTCAGACTATCCAGAGCAGGATCTATGCACAGCCGGCTGGTTAAATGGGCTTTTCATTCGATTTGCTGGCTGAGCAGCAAAGAAGCCATCGTAGGGTGAGTAGCTGGCCCATTAATTCGTCACGTCATTACTGGAGTGTGCACCTTGAGTTTTTAGAGACATGTTAATGTTAACGATCTGCCATTTTTCATTATGATAAATGAAATCCCTCTGCATGTAGAGCTTCTCTGACGAGTGAGTCTCTGAAGGAAAGCATCACTTCAGTGTTTCACATTTATTCTCCCTCACTGATCCCAGACAAAAATCTATTGAATTACAGTACAAAAAATATGACATTGTGTTTTAACTGTGAGCTTCACCTGAATCTAGGAATCAATCCCCAGACTTTTGGCGTTATGGACTAACGGTGACGATAAGGACTGTGGCAGAAACATTGGTAATTCTGATAATAATGTTAAAAAGAAAGGAGACCAGCTTGTTCTTCTTCAGCCAGCCTGGCTCTGCAGAGCAGACAGCAGGAAGAGCTCATTTGCTGTTTTCTATAAATAAAGCAATTACAGCAGGAGTAGAGTGATAACTTGCGGAGAGTAATAGATTCAAGTGTGTATATATATGTGTGTGTGTAATCTTTGTTTTCTGTTCACGAAGTGTTTGCAGTTCATATTTTGGGGGGTTTTTTTGGGGGGGGAGGTCAGATTACTTACAAAATAATTTGACTGATTCTTGGTTTGTTGACGTGACCTTCGAATGGGTTTTTACATGGAGAAAATTCCCCTGCACCTAGTTAGGATGTCCCTTTTGCAAGCATATGTGTTTATAATTTGATATAAAATGTTCCAGAGGAGTAGCTGAGATGATGCTGACTCCAGAAAAGCAGAGGAGTATGTGCCTGAGCTGGTGCTGGTAGTCATAATATAGATTTGACTTGGAGCTGAAATGTATTAGTCTGTTGAACAAAGGTCTGTAAGAATGTTTTATAATACTATTTGCAGCTGCGGGGATGTTATCACGTTGTATGGGAAATAGATATGTGGGTATCAGACAGGTTAGAATCCAGTCAATGCTGTTTAATGTGCTGGATAATACTTTGTGCTTATTTTTCAACAGATAACCACACCTTGCTACTCTTTTGAAGCATTTACTTGTTCCAAAAAGCAGTGATCATAGGGAAAAACCTGTATGACTTAAAAATACTGGGCTGGGACTCAGGAGAACTGAGTTCTTTTCATACCGATACTCTCCTTCACTTTCTCTTTCCTGAAAACAAAGATCATTCTTCTCTGTGAACCAGTTAGCCACCTATTGATGGAAAGTGATTTTTAACGGCTCATGAGTTAAGACAGCTAGAAAATGATGCAGGATTTACAGTTTCTGAGGACAAATACAATGCGTGTCCCAAAATTTTGGAACTAGTAAAATACATAATACCCACAGGCATCAGAAACTCAGCCATAGTCCTTTCTCAATTCTGCAAAGGGAGGAGGTGGATGTACGGATAACTGGAAGTGATTTTCTGACATTATGCTTCAGGGACCTGACATCCTGAAAGTAGGTAGAATTTTTTGGTTAGATATATCAGAATTAGGATCAGGTTTTATCACAGCGTTTAGCAAAATCCAGAGACAGAAGTTCAATTCATGGCTCTTGAGGTGTCTGACTAAGAGGTAAGCTTTCGTTCACCTTGTGTTAGCCAAGTAGTTTGACTGAAAAAATCCTCAAATGATGCTGACTGTGCAGCAAAACCTTGTTGCGATGGGCTGCTTCAAGGACTTGAGTAAATTGCTCTGTTGTACTTTGCTGTGATGGCTTGCCCTCTTATTAGCTTTGTCACTTCACCTTGATTTGTTTCTGAGTTTCTGTCTCCAGTTAAAATCAATAGAGTTTTTTCTCCTTGGCTTTCAAAACATCATAAATAAAATTAATTTCTTAAAATAGATGCCCTGTGTTTTCTGAAATAACACCATAACAGTATGGGGAAGAAAGCTGGAATGCTAGTAGCTGTTTGAAATTTAAATATCCATGCTCAGTCTTCTTTTCTCTCATTCAATGCTTGTTGATAAAACCTTGTTTTACAGTCTAAGCACTTAATCTTTGTGGGTTTTTTTGGTGGTGTTTCTTCTCTCTGGGTTCATCATATTATTTGTCCAGTCATGGTTTCAATAATCTCACATTCATCTTGTCCTGCTCACAGCATAAAGTTACAGTCTGCAGGCATAATAAGAATAAAAATGCACTGCTTGTCTGTAGCAGCTGCAGTATTTCTGCAACAGCTCTCTGAGCGTTTTTATCTTTGTGCTACTAATAAACTGATTTGACAGAGATGACACTTCAATTTATTGGTAGAATTGAGAAAAAAGGAAAAGGAAAGGAAAGAAAAGGAGAGGCAAGAGAAGGAAAAGAAAAGAAAAGGAAAGAAAAGATAAGAAACGAAACCAGCTTGGTGTTGAACCTGTAGCCCAGGATGCCAGCCAGAGTGCAGTTTAAAATCCAGATTTTTCAGGACAAGGAGAGCTGGGTTCCTTGTGCGGTGGCTATGCATGTAGTCACTTAACTACTCTGATTTTACAAATACCTGGGTACCTGTTAGATCCCACTGAGAATAACCATCTCCTAGATGGAAAAAAAAAATCTTACACAAGGACATTTCCTTGGGCATTAAATCCATGCTAGACAAAATAATATATAAGGGTCTTATGGAGTTGGGCTGGTTTGCATAGCATTGCGTATGTTGTGGCGATAGTTCAGA
The DNA here is from genome assembly GCA_027564655.1 of Leptodon cayanensis. NCBI lineage: Eukaryota > Metazoa > Chordata > Aves > Accipitriformes > Accipitridae > Leptodon > Leptodon cayanensis. Next base: position 24,466,421 of record JANXJC010000021.1, on the reverse strand, counting down.
GAGCTGCCAGGTCGATACTGAGACGGAGATAATGTGAAAGGAGGGAGAGGAGCCCGGCGGTGAGGAGGTAGTGCTGGGGTGACCATGAGCAGCAGTCCACAATGGATAAAGACCATGGGGAACGGTGAACCTGCCTCCAACATTAAAAAGACTAGATTTTTTCTGTGGCAAAACCACCATCTTGTTTCCTCTCAGTATCAGTACTGCCTTTGTAAACAGTTTTTGTAAATCAGACTTTTCCAGCTAAGATAATTTCCTTGGGAAATTTCCAGTTGGTTGTAATAGCTTCAAACTCTGAACTACGTGCTAGTGAAAAAAATCAAAATATGAATGGAAATATGAAAATGCAAGGTATGACCTTTCTTCCCTGTCACTAAAATATGTTTTGTTTTCGTCACTAGAAGTGCCATTCACTGTCCACAAGAAGTCTGTGATCCTAGCCCCATGGTATACACCTAACTACAGTATGGCAATGCCTTGTTTTTAATATCATTGTGGGACATTTAAAATAGGATTGAAATTTTAATGACTGCTTTTAAAAAAAAATGAAACGTTAGATTAAAACTACTTGTTTATTCTTCCGTTCTATCTTTCCATTATCTCTTTATGTTTTTCTGATGTAGTCATATACATAGATAAAGAAAATGACAGTGTGTTTTCCGTTCCAGAATAGATATTCCTTTTCAGTTGTCTTGATAGCTGGAAGAAATTACTAAATCTGTCTTTTAACTGTTTTATGTATTGAGCAAATGAAAAGATTTTAGAGTAACAGTAGTTCCGAAAAGCATATAACAGAATTTTGCCCTTAACCAGAAGAAGTCTGCAACGTTTAGACATTCCCTATATTTGAAACTTATCCTAGGATAGAAGACAGCGTCAGTTTAATAGCGGTGCTGGAACGATCCTGTGGCTGACACTCGTATAATTCAGTGAGTTTGCTGGAAGTAACTGGACTGTAGGAGGACGTTTAAGCAGATCCGGTGGAAAACTCTAAGTGTGGTTGAGGTTGGACCAGGTAGGTGCTTTTGAAGTGAATCTCGTAGTTGTCCCTCTCGCTGTGCTGCTAATGTAGACGTAGATTTAGTCGTCTTGCCACCGGATGATCTGGGTTTTGTTGTTTGGTGTTTGCGGCAGTGCATCCTGGCGTGGAGGCATAACCTCAACAGTATCTTGAGGTACAGCAGATTTTAAGGTTTCTTAGCTCTAATGCTTTCTAAATGTGAAATGTGTTTTGATCGTATGGCTAAACCCGTGGCCTTTGCATTAGGAGTACTATTTTGGAGGTTGTCGCTGAAATTGGAAGCCAATTTGAACAGGGTCAGCACCTCCTTTGCTGACGCCTCGGACTTTCTGTTCCTGCCGTACCAAGGTTGCATTTCAGGCGCCCAGCCCTCTTACGAGCCTGGCTCGCTGAAGAATGGCATCTCAGCATGTAGTCATAGACCCGACTGGCCAAAGGGAGTGACGTGGTCCCACCAGGAAATATGACGCACAGGAAAAAAAATCTATGCCAGGCTACTTCTGTAGAGTATGCCTTTTATAAGGCAGAAGAAATACTGGCAATACTGGTCTGAAACAAAATGCGACGTTTCTGCTTGGTTAAAGAAATGGAATACAAGTATCAACATCTTATATCAGTTGAAGCGCAATACAAACTCTTATTAAAAGCAAAATTTTCTAAAGTTTAGTGTTCCTGATAAAATATTTTAAATTGGATGTTAAAAAACTGACCAAACAAAAAAAACTCCAAACAAAAAAACCCCAAACAAGCCCAAACCAGTAATAATTTACCACAGCAGGGAAGCTTTGATTTATGGTTTTTCTTTTTTTTTTTTTTTTGAATGATTCTGCAGGGTAAAACTGGATTAATGTGCTAATGCCACCGGAAAAAAAAAAAAAAAAGAGGTAAACGTAACAATATGTAGGAGAAGCTTCATTTACTGATGTTCCTGAGACCACAAAGGTCCGATCTGACAGCTGTATTTGATCTAAGTAAAAATAAGGAGCAGATAAATTCTTAAAAATAGTAAATGAAACCATTTGCTTACTTTAATTATAGTTAAAGATGTGTAAAATCTTCTCTGAGGAGGTCTGCATCTACTTAACTTCAGAGAATCCTTCTTAAGTAAAATGAGTCCTTAATCAGCAGTGCAAGGAGTCTAAATTAATCACCAGGCAACTACTTTAGGCTTTAAATCCCTACTTGATGATGCTTTGATCCACAGTAAACATTAAAATAAATGTCAATGTAGATACTCATTGCCCATTCCTGAGAAAAAAATTAAGTAGCTCAATGTATAATAGCAAAGCTGAAATACAGGGGCCTTGCCTGTAAAGAAAGGCTTTTGCAGATGTTGCGTCTAAGGAAAAAAAATCAAGATGAAGTCTAGAAATGAGAAAAGTATACAAGTGCAGTACACCCATCATAATATATCCCTTTTCTCCTTCATATCACCTCTAAACACCCCCAAAATAGAAATCGACTTACTGACGGGACTTCATGAGATAACTTGAGAAATTTTACCAAATACTTTTCTATCGTGTGTAAAAAGAGATTTTATTCTATTTGCCATACTGCTGTGTACATTTCTTTAACTGCTTTCACTAAGTCAAAATAATAGTCCCTATCCCTGCTAGTCTATCAGTTAAGGGTGTGTTCAAGCCACTACTGAACTTTGCTACATTCATAAAGGTGCCCTGTGAAATAATTAAAAGACCCTATATAATATATTAACCGCAATTAGAGAAATAGGTTTGCCCAGTGTGCAGAGTTTCCGGATGGCCCTTGCCACATCCTTGCCACATCCTAATATTTTCTTTCTTAAATTGACAGATGACAGCGAGCGGCCCCAGGGCACTTTGGTTTCTTCTGTTTCGGGCGACAAAAGCAATGAAATGGGGAAACAGAAGTTCACCTTTGCAGTGCAGAAGACATTGTGGGATAGGGTTGATGCTGATAGCCTCCTCTTATCTGGCCAAGCAGATTTATTTACAGATCTTACATTTCCAGGCTATTTGTAAAGGTCTAACTTGCTGCAATAGGTCGTATGCGATTCCTGCCACATCTCAGGCTTTCCAGGCTTCCTGTGTTTTGTGTCCAAACAACAATTACTTTCCGAGTGAAGGAGTTGCTATTACAGAAGCCGTTACAGCAGCCCACGCTCTATCTCATCCCGAAGAGGCATCTGGGTCACTCAGCTCTTTATTTTGTTCTTCAAGATGACAAAATATAAAAAGTTTGAAAAGATCTCTCCGGCTGAGCTAAAGTACAGCAGCTAATGGAAATACACAGCTTAGGAAATCAGGATGTACCTCAGCAGAGGGTTATTGTTATCCTTGCGCAGATACTTCTCAGAGAAGATGCGGTGTGACTTTGCTGTGAGGAGCAGACCAGATGGGATTCAAGGATTGGAGAAAGTCCTATATAGGAAACTATGAACGAATTTAGACCAGAAATGATGCTGTCCTGCTTAGTACCTCTGACAGTTAATAACCTTTTTATTTAAGTGACTAAATCTGGATTATGTTTCTCCATTCTGGGTAGCGTGTCTTAAAATTTTTGCTGTTGTGACTTAACTAATGTAGTGTAAGCTGCTTTTTTCCTTCATGCTGCCAACTCTGGAATTCTGCTTTTAAAATATCTTTTTTTCAAAATGGTAGTAACAGTTGGGGGGAAAAAACCTCTACAAGGCAAAACTACTTTTTAAAATTATAGGAATTATAAATGCACTAATTACTTAGCACAAGAGAAATGAGGAAAAAAGAGGACTCAGTCTAAATGTGCAGCATAGAGCTAGAAAACTTTGCATTAAAAATTTCAGATATTTTTAATATTTTCATATGGATCAAGAGAACATTGAGACCTCCACACACCTGTGGAGGATTTTCATAATAAATTAAAGACTGTATTTCTGCTCAGAAGGACCTTCTGCTTTGCCCATTAGGAAATTGCCTCTCGTTTATTAAAATTCCTTTGTTTTTCAAAATCCCACCCATTCCCCAGGGATGCTCCTGGAGGAGCAGCGAGCGATCCCAGTGGCAGGGCAGCGTTTTGGGAGGCTGCCATGGAGTCACCCCACGTGGGAAGCACACGGTGTCCCAGAATGGTCTTCTCAGCTGCTTGGATCCCAGCAGAAACGTCCTCTGCCTTCCCCCGTGGGCTGTCTGTCTGCTCGTGGTTGCCTCTTAGCAGGGTTGGGGTATCTCTCTGGGTGGCGGAGTAGCATCTCGCTGCATTACTTCTTGCCCTTCCCTTATAACACATTAGCGGCTGTCTTGAAATGGTTTTTGTTGTTTTTTTGGTTTTGCAACCTGGAAATAATTTGTGTGGGGGTCTTGTGTGATGGCTGAGGGTCAGTGTTTAGAAAAGGTGTCGAGGCTGGGTACCACAGTGGTCCCTGCCCTAGGAGGCCCCGTCCTCTGGTTCCCCACGGGTGGTACAAAACCCCTGGCAGGGTGGCACTGCCTCAGTGCTGGCAGTAGACAGGCTTCTGAGCGAAGTTGTACGGGTGTTTTCAAATAGAGGAGTATAAGCATTCATTGGTGTGTCGCCTGGGGAGAGTGGCACGTACATCCTGAATTAATATAAGGACGCAAGCTGCGTTCTTGTCAGCTGTCTGGTGAATGACAAGACGTTATTAACCAAGGGTGTTTCTCAGCCCAGAAGCCTGTACTCATACATCTGTGGTGCTTTAGACTAGAGAAGAGAGTCCTGTATTTCTTTCGCATGACGTACCCTCTTGGCTGCAGCAGACTAGCACAGGCACCCTTCTTCTCTGTAACCTTCTGAAAGGGGAGGAATCATGTTGAAGTACCTGATGGGCAACACTTCTAGACTGCTGTGAATTAGGTGGAAAACAAAGAGAAGGGGCAAGGCAGTGCGGGGAGGGCAGGGAAGACAGATAAAGCCAAGTCAGCTCAAGTCAAAAGCTTGTCGAGGGATCGGGCACTGAAAATCCCATCCCCTGTGCCGAGGAAATGTGCTGCGGATAGAGCCAGGACAGACAAAGCAGATGATGATGTGGTCTTTTACAGCGAAAGATGATGGAAGAGCGAGCAGAACTTAAACCTGCTTTGGTTGGTAATAATACTCTATTCGGTGCCTGGTGATGCGTTTAGAGGAAGAAAAAAATTATACCGCGTACTGAAAGATGTTGAAAGATTATGTAATACCCTGCATCTTGTAATACAGTGACAGAAAAAGAAAGCCAACAAGATTTTTTTAGTTCTTTACTTTATTCCATTTAAATTGAGTGTGTGTATATATATGCATATATTTGCCTACATGTATACAATGGTTTTTTTAGCCCAGGCAGTAGAAAATTACTGCTTATTGTCCAGATAAATTACAGGGAAACGGGCTAGTTATTAATATCTACATTTGCTGACTAGGCTTGGATCTGCAGACACAAAAACTTCTGTTCAGTGAAGCAGTGATATTCCAACCAAGTGTAGGAAAAATTTAAGCCTTTTATTGAAAAGGGTGCAAATAATAGAGATGCTGTTTCATTTACCAACAGATAACAGAGAAGGAACGTTATATGTAGTCAAAGAATATGTGTGAAGAAAGGGTTGTTCAAAAAAGCAGCCAACCAAAACAAAACCCAAAACAAACCCGCTGAAAACTGGTATCTGATTCTGCATAGATATAAGCATGGACATAATTTCATGAATGAGAGTTGTTAGCTGAAATTGGGTTGAAATAATGCTACCTTCACACCAGTACAGATCCAGAACCTTTGGAATTTGCTTCTAACTTCTGGGTCCCATGGATAATGGGGTAATGCTTCGGTTTTGTCAAAAGATGATTTCTTTTAAAGCATTTTGGAATTCTCTAAGATGCCATGTTGGAAGAGGGAAAGCGCGCCTGAGAGCTGAGCATCTAAATGCCATCAAAGGTCTGGGCTTTAGTTTCTGTGTTTCTCCATTTAATAGCCTTCTCCAGTACTATTTTCCATGTAGTCCATTTTAATTGGGGATCAATAATAATGTCCCAGCAGTTTACTACTTCACTTGTTTCAATTGAAGTTGATTGCTTCAAGTATGTTCTGGGCTGTGTAGCGGGAAGGTTGCTCAGCAACTGTGACGTGCAGACAATGAAATTACGTGGACTTGGCCATTAACTATCTTTAGGGATGAGTTTATTTTTGTTCCGCCCTACATTGACACTAATCTTCCGAAGCTGCCTACGATACCTGCTGCACTTGAGAAGCTGCATGTCAGAAGACGATAGTCTAAATCACATTTCCCCTGGTTTGTTGGGGTAGCTTGCTTACGGGCACATCTAGTAAACAAAGGGTTACATGTGGGACCATCAGTGAAAATGGATGCTGAAGCCAGCTCTAGGACAGGCTTAATCATAGGGGCCTGATCCCAAGCCCACTGAAAACTATTCCAGTCTTTCCACTCCTGTCAACGTTAGCTTAGACCATGCTTTCAGATCAAGGCTCATATTCTAAGCTTTCAGTATTTGAATGCTCGAGAGGTTTATTTTTATCCTTTTCAGATACAATGTTCCAGCAATGGACTGAAAGTTCATTACAAATAACCTTGGTTGGCATTATTGTCTATTTTTCTTGCAAAGCACAAGCCTGGGCATCATCTGATGCAGATTTCATTATATTTAAGGGGGGTGAAAAAAAAGGTAGACATTCTATTTAGAAATGCCTTTTCAAGCTCCTGATTGGTCCTAATCAGGAATCAATCTAAACCCATTTTGTCTTCTTACTTCAAAATAAGTTCTTGTTTTGAACTTTCAGCAAATGTGGGTATAGAAAAGATTAAAAAGGAAATATACAGTTGTCCAGGATTATCAATAAGCTGTTTAGTCCTTGCATTTCTAAAGGAAAACAAAACAAATATAAAAAAACCCCTCAGAGCTACTTCTATCTTGGAAAAAAAAATTATATTGGCTCTCATCACCGCTGGGCAGACATAGTTCCAATGGTAATAAGATCACTTTTTAATCAGGGAAATGGAACAGTAAAAACATCTGGGATAACCAAAAGAAGGCATTAACTAGAGTACTTTAAAAATAATTTTTACTAAGACAAGTATTGACTAGGTGCTTTGGTAAGCATGCTAGTAAAATTAGGTCTGTGCATTGGAAAGGTACTAATGTGCCTCACTGAGATACAGAAAACTTGAGCCTTTGCTACTTTACGTTGTTATTTGTGGGGTGGCACAGAGCCACCAGGAAGTTTCCTCAAGGAAGAGACATTATGTATTTTCAAGATTAATAGAAAGTCCGTGGAACGAAGCAACTGTGGCTAGATTACACCATTTTTCTCCCCTGCCCTGGTTGGGGAAAGTCAGCCAGAGAAGAAGCTGATAGCTGGACCAAAGAAATATTCCTCTGACTGATCCTTGGCTGGACGCCAAACTCTATGCATACATTCACAGGCGCATAATTTACAGTTGTCCTAAGTCTTGGAATTTCTCTCTTGTTTCCAGATAGGTGACACAGGAAGGCAGCTTAAGGTGTAAGCGGAGGTTTTTATCCCTGGCTTTATTGCTGGCCTGCTGGGCAACTCTATGGAAACCATAACTGTGTTCATCCTCTCCCTTTAAACAATGGCAATCGTGGGACTGTTTATCTTTTTGCTTTGTGCCTTGTGCATGGTCATGTGTCTGCACATCCCTGGTGCGGGATTCCCGTGAACCGCATGATGCTCCAAGAAGTGCAAGAAGCAGTGCTGTGGCCACAGAAAATGCAGTGCGAAACACAGAGATGGCAGAAGAGGTTTTCTCAGGAGCCCTGAGGTTGGCATTACTGGTACTTAGAAGGTGAGGCTGAAGATCTACAAGGAAGTCTGTAATGTACTCGAGAAGTTTTCAGCCAGTGAATTGCGCTGGAGAGAAGGCAGCAAGAATATGTGGACAGAAATTAGAGCTTTTCAGATCTTAGACTAGTGCTTTATAAACACTTGAGTGTTCTATTGAAGAGCCCTTCAATTTCTATATGCCTGATACTTGTTTAAAAAAAAAAAAAGCCTGCCTATGAAGGTCTCTGTTTTAACTGTTAGAGCCTCACCATATATCACCAGAAAATCACATGGTGTACTTGACATAATTAAATTCCACGTTAAGGATGTTTTTCATTAGTTTTCGAAAAAAAAAAAACCAACCAAACCAAAAACCTGTTTCTTTTCCTTTACAAAAATATAAATGTATGCCTAAGAGTTCATTTGGCTTGCCTTCATATCAGATAAACTAAAGGTAGAGAGGCTCTGCCAGCGTTTCAGAAGAGGTGAGGAATTTTCCGTACTAATACTGTAAGTGGGAATTGTTGGAGGAAACCTGTGAGAGCTCACCCTCCTGCCTACACACACCCGGCAAGGTATTTTCAAGTTGCATCTGAATCCGTTCCAGCTGACGTCAATGGCAGAGCTTCAATTGACTTGTGGTGGGAGAAGGATGAGGCCTCGGCAATGCCAGTCGCAGCTGGGAATGATAAAAGAAGAAATGCGGTCTTGCTACACGGTGTGAAGTTAGTTTTGTAGATTTCCAGAATCAGCAGGGATGAAAATGGTAGATACTTTTGCAGGTCATACGTTTCTCCTTACTTTGATAAAATTGCCTCTGTTTGTGAACTCATTAGCAGAGGAACCGTTTATTCTACAAAGTGTTGAAGAAGAAGGGAGTGTCCACGTAGCAGCTCCTCAGAAGGGAGTTAGATGAATGCATTTTTGATGAGCTATCAAGCATCATAAAAGCCGTGGACCTCTGTAGAAGCAAATCAAACACAGAGCTATCTTTTCTGTGACTATTGAGGACCTTGCCTGTGACAGAAGCCACTGGTTTGAGGGGAATTAATTTCTGGGCTGCTTTTGAACAGGGATTTTCAATGCGCTTTGTGCTTCGATGCTCAGTTCCTGCATGTTCTTGCTATTTTAAAGCTTCGTGGAACTTAGGGTGCTTGGAAACTGCCTTGGGGTAGAGAGAGCCGTGATAATTAGGCACTTGCTTTTATCCTGAGAGACAGGGACTCAGTACTGCCGAACCGCACTGGGCAGCAGCTTTTGGCTGAAACTTTTTTTCTGAAGTTGCAACTTGCTGAAAAGGAAAATTTCATTAGGGGAGAGTTGCTTTCAATGTTTTTTTTTAAAATTTAAAATAATAACTTAAGATACATTTAATTATTTTATTATTTAGTCTGGAAATTTTGGAGACTTAAAACTGCTGGTTTTCTTTTCCGTGTGAAATAAAGATATGTAAGAGAGAGAAATAAAAACAGACTTAAAGCTGAAAGCCTATTGAAATGGATTATTCTGATTGACGTGTATATAAAATGTATCCATATTTGCCCCTATGTTTCATTTGGGGATTTAAAAGGATTTTTAAATATCCAGCTTATCGATATGACAGGGAGAACTCCAGAGTTCCTCATCAACTTCAGACTTACAGTAATGGTTTAAGTAATATTACTGTGTAATGTGGTTGAGGCGAAGAGAAAATGAATTGTTTTAGAGTTCTGTGACTGAATGTTTAGGAGGAGGGGATTGGGGAAAGAAAACATGTCCAATTAATGAAGCATGTTTGAGAATGTCTATATATTGTTTCCCTATGGAAATTTTTAGTTTAGAAACTTTGGTTAGAAGTTGAAATATGCACTGTATTTACTTATCTATTCAGATTCCTGTTTTTATTAGATGGCAAGGTTCTTATTTTAATTTTGAATATGATGAAACTTTTCGGTGCCCAAGGCTCTAGAAAAGGAATACTGTTAGAAAGGCCACTTCCATGTGAGCGTTTGAGCCGTTTCTCTGTGTACGTATAGGTCTGGATGCAGAAACGGTTCCTTTGAAAACAGCAGGCTGAAGAGATGAAAAATAGGTAGCGTGCCAAAGTTTCCCAAGGACTGAGGAGCTCTGGTGTCTCCTGTCCCCGTGGTATCTGCAAGAACTGGTAGATGCAGAAACCAAGTGCCTGCTGAACCTCTCCGTGCCCCTGCGGGTGAAGTCCATGTATGGGGTGAATAGCTACCTGCTAGTAACAAAAGCAGCTCGAGCCCGTCGACTGTAACACCTCAGTGAATTCAGCGTGGTCTACTAACAACTGGTTGTAATCTGTGTCTCCCCCAGTTCAAGACCTGAGCAGGGAAAAGGGGGGTTAAAACAACATTCAGGGAATTCCAGACACAGGCAGTTTTGAGCAAAAAACCAAGAGTTACCTGCTCTGCTCCCTGTGTTCCCAGCTAAGGTCTCTGATAGCTGGTCACTGATAGGAAGATGATGGTCCCTTGGAGGACCTGTTTCAGAAGTTTTATTGGTGTTGTAAAACATGCCAAAAGATACCATTTTGTGCAAAGATTAACTAGTTCTCAGGACTCGCCAGATAAGAAATACTGAGTGGGATTAGTCAACAACTTCTGATTGTGCATTATTTCAAGATTTCCTGACATATGCAAACTTGATTTTGAAATTGAGATTCCGAAATTAGATTTTACCTGGCAAGTTTATAATTACACATGCCCATAGCTTAATGAAGCTGCATTAAATTGTTTGGCAGAGTTACAAAACGTAATAGCCCATGGCACCGTCTGTCACCTGCAAATTGGATTATCCTTGCTTTTCTTCATTTTGCTGGGTTAAGCAAGTATTTAAGGGTATTGTCCAAGGAATGCGTTTTTTAACAAACATATGGTGTGAGTTCATTGGACATTTCTCTTCCTTTTTAACCTTTTGGAAGAAAGTCCCATCTGAAAAGTTTTTTTAAAATTACTATGACAGGTTTCGGATTTGATTTTAATTCTCTGTCATGATGAAGGCAATAGAGACTTGAATGAAATTATGACAGATCCACAAGTGATGCCCCATCTGCTACACTGTCATGTAGAATATTATTCCTCAAAGTTGAACTTCCAAGATAAAACAACCTGGTAATGTGAAGGAAATTCCAGGGTATGTTTCTTTAGAATTTTTGGTGGTAGCAGGGTAAAATGAAGTTAATTTACTGAGTTTCGAAGGCTTAAGGGGAGATATGAAGGAATACTTACTTAGCCATTTAGTGTTTCTCTGAAGTAAGCGTGTTGGGATTTCAACAGGATCTTGTTGATGTTGAAACTAGAGGTTGGTTTATTTATTTTGTTTATTTATTTTTTTCTTAGAAGCATGCTTAAATGACCTTGTGTAATAAGTACAGCTAGCTGGGATGTGCCACCAGATCCAGACTTTCAGTGCTTTTTCAATGTTATTTTCAATGACTAGCTGTGGACAACCCCTTCTCTTTCCTTTTCCTAAGGCGATGAAAGGAGCACCACCATCTAGGGAAGGAGAGGTCAACAAAGCTTATATGGATATCGCATCGTTGGCTTCCCCAAAAAATCAGGATTCAATTAGGAGTATAGGAATTATTTTGGTTTTGGCTTCAAGAAAAGAAAAATGGGGGAAATGAGTTTTGGATTTATCCCGTACAACCATTCTGAAAATTATTTCTCATTAAATTTTTAGAAAAAAATGCTACTAGTTCAAGGAAATATTTTGTTTTACTCCAAAGTAATTTTTCATTCTATTTGGATATTTCAAACAAAATTATTTTTTCTTAAATTAAAACCCGACTTGAAGTTTCATCATAAAAATGCTGAAGTGCTGAAAGTTCTGTGTCTTGAAGGCAGTACAGTTTGTTCTTCATATTCAGTCAATTGAGTTAAATCCCACACAAATTCAGAAATGCTGCAGACCTGAATCTGAATACTTCAGTGAAAAATTGCATTCAGCTTTAATTTTCATCCAGTGTAGCAGTGAGTGATATTACCATATACTCTTATGTATAAATTCCAAGTTTAAAGTAGTTTCCTGAATGGGATTTAAATTCTGATGAGAGAGGAGGGCGAAAACAAAGAGGAGATGAATACAGAACAGGTTCTCCTCCTGTGGATAAATTTTCAAAAATAGGTGCATTAGATCTATTCTTGATAAACTTCAACCCCCCTTTCGGGATGATTCCTGCCATTGTGAGAACTTTTTCAATAGCTTTGTAATATGTTTAGAGTTTCATATAAAAGTAAGTCCAGTATTTACCAGCTAAGTTGTGCAGCACTACATGTGTAAATCTGTGCTTTGGTTACTGAAATGAGTGGTTTGATTTCAGAAGTGCTCAGGATATTCTGCACAGGGACTAAGACCTTTGTAATCTTTTTTCTTTTATCATGTATTGGCAGTGTACTAGGAAAAATTGTTATTAACGGAGAAAAGTACAAGATTTCAGTCTTCACAGATGTCATCAATAATAAATGGTATGTCTCCTTTCTAAATTTATGTATTTTTTTAATTTTTCATGCAAAATGTTTTTGGCAGGTTTGAAACTGATGTATGAAAAGTTTCCATTCAATTGAGGGGGGGGGGGGGGGGCGGGGAAGGCGATTTTATATACAAACCCCCCGTGG
>JANXJC010000021.1:24409562-24453936 GCA_027564655.1 Leptodon cayanensis | reverse complement strand
GGGGGGGGGGCGGGGAAGGCGATTTGATATCCAAAGCCACCGTGGCATCATTGCACAGACACTAACGTGTGTGTGTAGCTCCTTGACAATGTCTTTGGGATGCTGTGTACTTCAGAAGGATACTTTGAGGGCTCAGTGTCTCTGGAGACACCAGCTGTATTGCGATGGCTAAGTAATTCTTCGTTGTTTTGGCAATTACATATGCCTCTCATGCAGTCTTTTTTTGAAATAGAGAGAGTATTTTAATTCTATTAGTAGTCAGTTGCTGGTGCATCAGGTGCTGTAAAACTGAGGTGGTAGGTTGACTGGAGTATATCTGTCTACAAATGTGAGCACTGAGTGGCATTAGAGAAAACACTGCGGCTTTTTTTCCTTTTTTTCTATTTGCATGTTTATGTTATGCCACTCTGGGTTGTACAAATCTTAACATCCGTTATTAGAATTATGCTTAGCCCATTTCCTCATTTAGAGAGCTTTTCCCCTAGAATTATATCCTTAAGCAAGGGAACAAAGACAAATTATAATGTGTTTTCAAGACATGCTAACAGCCTTCAGTGATGACTAGATTGCCTAGAATCCAGCTAGAAAGTTTTGATTGGAGGTAAATACTTGCCGTTTCACAACTGTGTTACCTTTTCTATACACCTACATGAGTCCACATGGGGTCTAATTGCTTTTCCTAAGGTTATGTTTAGTGACTGGTTCCAGATGGCTTTTAGACAGCAGGAAGGAGAAAAAGAAAACTTTCTCTTTTATGTAGAATTATGTTGAAACTTTCAAGGTGCAAATACATTTATTTAACAGAGACTGTCACCCTGAAAAGATTTCTTGCATTAGCAGTGCACAATTCTGATTAAAATATGCTATTCTTTCGTTCCCTATCTGTTTGTTTATATTCGTTTACTGTCCTTTGTCTAATTTTTTTCATTTTCATGTTTCTTTGAAACAGAAACTATATTTTTATTGTAGAGTCACGGAGAAGTTGTGACACTCTCACACCCTGGCGCTCCTAAACACTAACACAAGACACATTTATTCTGATTTATTTCAAAATTTGATATTTCTTATTGCTGGTGTGGTATATAAATCCTTTTAAGACGGGCTTTGTAGGATGTTGAAATGCACATGGTCTTATCTGTGTTTCACTTCTCATGGGTTGAAGCTTTGCTTGGAGTAAGATTTGTGGGAATTTATTTATGTAAAACTTGTATTCATTCATTTTGTTTATGAGAATTGAAATGGCAAAAGGAAAAAAAACAAAATATTATTTACCTCATCAGGGAGGGAAGGGGATGGTGGGCCATGATGGTACGGTGGTAACTGACTGTCAGTGTGCTGGTGTGAGTACTGGTGGCCTTGCCAAGGTTTCCCTTACCTCTGTGTGAAACCTCTGCAGTTGTTAATGTCGTGATATAAACAGCCCTGGAAGCAGCAGGATACAACTGAAAAGTTGTTCTTTGTTTAGGTAACAGGTATATATCTACAGTGCATCAGGTCTTTGGAGCTTTTGGTGCGTATGCCAAAAATGTCCCTTCATGAATGGGAATAACTTCCAAAAGAGACTGTTTTTTTTTTAGGGGACAGACACGTAGTGACTGGGGACCAAAATGCACGGAATAGATTTCACTGGAAAAAAATCAACTTTTCTGTAGAGTTGCCACACTGTGATGTAGCAAGGATGCCAAGGTATTTTCCATATATTTAGCAGAAATAGTAACATACCTGACAATATGAGGAAGCAAGAATTTTCTAACAGTGGTCTTTGTTCACAATCAGGAAAGATCAGAGGTGTTTGGGAGAGTTTATATGGCCCAGCTGGAGATTTCTGGAGAGGCAATTGATCTTGGGATGCTCTGTTTGACAGCTTTTGCAATCTTCAAGTTGGGTGGGTGAAATATGAAGCGTAGGACCTGAGAGAAGGGAGAAATTCAACCTAACTTTCTGTTCTTCATTTCCCTAGGCTATCTAGAAGCTTTTCAGCTGCTGGCACTAATTTGAACGACCTAAAACCTTCTTCAAGTTGTATCCTAAGGAAGGGGACACAGCAGCCTGTTCCTTGCGTTGGAGATAGCAAAAGCGCAAAGCCGTCACGTTATTACGCTTATTGTTTCAGACAAGTCTCCTACACAGACTGACTCCCAAGAAACACAGAGCTGGATTTCTCTGGGTCACTGGTGGCACAGCTTCTGGGCTGATGAACAGTGTACGGTGAGAAGAAAGCAGCCAAAACACCGTGTCTATTTTTTTTTTAATGACCTCATGGTAACTTGGAGCACATTACAGTTTTGACTGCTTGAGGTAAGTAATCAAACTGCTTATCCCTTCCCGCTTAGATTAACGAAACAGTCCTGTCAACAGGAATAGATGAAGGAATGAATCCTAAAAATAAAAAAAATATAAGAGGGGAAAACAGATAGTTCACAGATATCTTTGGGAGAGCTGCAGAGGCAGTATAAGAGACTGCTGAGGGCTAATCAGTGCTGTGAAAGCACTGCCGATCTGATCGGCTTCTAGCTTAGGAGAAGGAGAAAGGATTATTGATATTGCGTTTCTTGCTTTCAGGATTTGAGTTCTGAAATGCTTACACAGAAGCAGAAAGGAAACTCTCAGTACTGTGGGGTCTGGTACCTTCTCATCAGCGCCATCTTTCCGAAGGGACAGTCAGACAGACAGAAAACAAGCACGTCCTCCTCCTTCTCTCCCAGTTAAATAGAAACAAACACCTCCAGAAAACTCCTTAACCTGCACTTTTCACTTTCTTTGTCTTTTGTTTTCCTTAAAGCTGTGTCACTTATGTCCCACAACAAAAAAACAAGAGAGCAGGAGAGAATTTCACTTAGTGCTGGGACGAGCAGGAGAACAGGGTGAGTGACAAGTAAGTCTCCAGCTCCGTTGCAATTTTGGTGCAGCAACCTAGGTGCCATATAAATCTAACTGCTGCAAAAGTATAAACGTTGTCATCTTGTCCTTGAAAATGCTGACTGAAGAAATATGTGTCTTCCGTCAGAGTCTGAATTTGTGCTTTATTACCTTCATTATTTTCGTTTGCAAACTGAGCAGTGAAAAAAAAAAGTATGCGCCATATTTTTTTTTTTTTCTTCTGACAAGAAGCAGGACATAAAATGCCACTGCTGTTTCCTCAGACATTCAGCTACAAAGCATTTACATAAAGCTGTTATGCTTTCTGCTGTTACTTGTTTGTTCCAGTTGTTCAGTCCACACTACAAGAAAATAAAACCAGGAAAAACACATTAGCTCAGCTCTCCCCAGGATCAAAACACTGTTTTAAAACCAAAATTTCAAATATCGTGTCATATTCTTTCTCGTTACTTGCTGGGTTTGTACATATGTTTTTATCCCACGAGGGTCTTGCTTTTATTGTGTTTTATGTGAATCTTAAGCTTTAGGATCTTAAGGTGCTACAGCATTTTCCCTCTGACTGTCGAGAAAGCTTTTAAATTAAACTGAAGATTTCTTGTAGGTCATTGTGACCTTTATATTTTTGCATTATACAACCTATTAACTGTGGGAATGAAAGCTACAGTTCACAAATATGTTTACAACCGTATAAATAAGGATGTGCATTAAACTGCAGGTTTCGGAAAACATAAGTGATGAACATTATTAGTACCTTGACAAAGCAAAAAAGCATGATTAAGGATAATTGTAGGTAACTGTCATCATGAGAGAAATGTTTACGCAGTCAGAAGTACCAAACAGCATTTAAACAGTTTCTCTGAAGGGAGCAGTAAGGAACTAATGGATGCCAGTACATGCCTTGAAAACAATTTGACTTAAAGGTTTTCAGATATTTTTTTTTAATCCTTTATGAATTTAGAAAAATAGTGCTTGCAATAATTGTTGGTTTTAATGAGGACTCGGAAATTTTCATTCTTACCTGTGTTACCACAAAGCTTTTTTTGTTTGAAAAAACTAAATTTGAAAAACATTTCCTCATGAGGATCCTGATGCTGCCTTTTCTGGCCGGGCCAGCAGCCCATCTTACTGAAATTCAAGTTAGGTTCATGGCTGATTTGGTTTTCATAACAAGGCCATTTCTGCCCATTTTGGTGCCAGATAGAAGTTTGACAATTAAATCCACCTTATTTGTATTTTTTTTTAAGAGAAGCATTCTGCTTGTGTTTATGTGTATATATAAAAAAACAAATTCTTTTAAGCAATAAGTAGAATTTGGGGGAAGACTTCTTAATGCTTTTGCATTATGGGTATTGGCAAACTCATTCACATGAGGATAAAGTATGTGAGATAGGCAAAGAAATGTCTTGGGTGCCGGGAAGAAGTCTTGGTGATAATATAGGAAGCAAAATCTTTGAGGCATAACTCTGCATTTTGTAGGGCAGGAATTTCCCTCAGTTTTCCTGTCAAAGGAGTAAAACTGTAGTCCCAGGTTCTTGTGTCAATACCTCCAAGGAAACGTACTGGAAATGGCCAAGTGCAGAATTCTCCCAGGAACGGGAGGTCCAAGGTGATTGTTGAATTTGCCCTCTCTAGATGGGTCCAAAAAATGAACCATTTTCAACATCTTGTTTTGCAAAGAACCGGATTATGCTTTTTATTTTATTCTTAAGAAAACCTAGAAGAAGATGATTCGTATTTGAAATGGGTGTGTAGGCTAGTATTTTCTATAAAGAGATTAGATGGTTTGCAAACAAATTTCTCTGGAAGGCTTTGGTCCCAGCTGCAAGCTCTGGAAAGCCTAATTTTGGTGATCTTGGAAGAATCTCTGGAGTTCTAAAAGCCTGAAGGACAGAACAGAGGAAGAAAAAAAAGATTTTGTTAACTTAAATTCCTCCAAAATGCCTTGTCAGTGATCATTAGTTTGCTCTTGGAAGTCAAGAGGTTTGTTTTCTGTGGCAAGTGAGACTGGACTATCTCTGCAGCTACTTAACGGCCTTAAAATCCATGAAAAGAGAGAAAAATGCATCTGTGAATCGTGATAAGTGAGGACTCAGGTGCTGGCTCCAAACTGTCATTGTGCAGTGTGCCTGGGAATAAGATTTTGTTTTGAATGGTGTGGTATTTATTTGCATGTTTATTTATGAATTTTTCTAGATTTCTCAGCACATTGATTTTCATGACGACTTATACAAAGTAAGACACCTTAACAGCATTTATAGTTATTTCGCACTACACACATATTTCAGGATGCTGACAGATAGCCGTCATGATTTTTGATATTTCAGCGGGAGAAGTATAGCACATCCCTAGTAAAGCAAAGGACTGGTTTATGCAATTTGGATTCTCACAGTTCTCCCGCTGCCTTCCGATGAACTAACTTTTATAGGAGTGAAATATGATTCTCATTTTGGTTTTATGCTAAGCTATACTTCAAAGCCAGCGAAAATTCAGTGGTCTTGGGATGAAAATTATTCCCAGAAGACAATAGAGGAAAAAGTTCTGGAGAAAAACGATAACCCCACAGGCAGAAAGAGTGGTTTATCCAATGAGCATTATAAGGAGTTGTATTAAAAAAAAAAAACAAACCCAACCCTCTGGTGATAATTAAATGCAGCTTAAACTCCTACAAACCTTGATCAAAATCCATCACTGGGATCAGACTCCCATTACTGAACCGTACAAGATGATGCTAGAGATTAACAATAGCTTATTAGCGAGTACTATAGTGGTATCGCAGTAAGTGCCAACTGGAAAGCCACCTCTTAAACTGGTTGAACTGCTTCCATTTTCAAGCAGATTATATGTAGAGGGTGAGTTTTATGCAATGCATTTCGGGCCGAGTGGTTGGCTTTAGTGCTGTGCTGTGTCCCCAGAAGCTGCAAAGGACTTAATTTTAGCTGGAATTATTTTTGCCTGACCAAGAGCTTGGTGATGTGGATATACAGAACACAACTACCTGAACGATACCGCTTTGAAAGTGAAGCTCTGTGTTCAAATTACCTGAATTTATGAGATACAAGCACCTGCTATATTTGCTACCAGCCAAATTCTGAAAAAATGGCCAAGTTTGAGGATGTATTTTTTTTGTTATGGTTTCTCTCGCCTGTAATTGAGAGGGCTGCGAGCGTGGGTGTTCACAGCAGGGGGAGAAGAATCTGCGGCAGAAATCTCTTCCGTAGGTGATACAGGTGCAAACGCTAATTAGGCCACAGATGAATAAGCCTGGCGTTCTGGTGCCAGCCCCTCCGCTTGCATCCACGTTGGCGTTGCCAATAGTTTGCTGCGGTTTGTGTCACAGCGGCTCTGTACGAGAGCATGATTGAAAAGGTTGATTCAGGCAAGCGCCGAGGGGCGCTGGCAGAGCCGCGGCGGGCTTGGAAACCTGCGTGGTGTTTGCCAGCCCTTGCCTCTCCCCAGCATGCTCATTCCTGGCTGGGTTTTCACAAGGAGGTTGAAATTTCTGGGGCTGCTACTCTGTGGGATGCTACCTTGGTGTGTGAAAAATTGCTCAGCTCATACACAATAGCTCCTGAAAAAAAAACCAACCGGAAAGGCCTAGAGAAAAGAAGTGGAGTAAGACAAGGGAAAATCATCCCTCTACAGCTCTCTGTGGTCTGTTCCTTCCACAGCCTGGCTTGGCATGATAAGATATACATTAAAACCAGTGCATCCCAGATAACTTTGAAAAGCATTGCCTTCAGAGCCAGTTCTTTCTACATTCTCTCTAGGTTTCTACTCCTTTCTGTATTTTTCTTTCTTCGCTCTTTTTTTAAGACTATTGCAGGTTAAGGTCTGCTACCTGCTCTTTCTCACCTTGAAATTGTAATCCTGTTCTTGCAACATAATTTTTGATTGCAGTGAAACAATGCTGACTACCAATTACTGGAGTGTCACTTTGAAGGCCACATTCTCAAAGGCTATAAGGGCCATTTGCATATACAAATAAGTATGTTAGGGTGAGTCGCACTAGAGACAGCGCTTCATTAGTTGGTGAGTGAAACTAGACTTTGATGTCAAGCCCCAACTTGCATGGTGAGACCACTAAATTGAGAGAAATATATTGCTAGTAAGACCACCCATGTCAACATATGAAAATAAGTTTTCTTTTAAAATTAGGAGTCTATTCTCAAGCCATAAAAAACATTACAGTACGCAGATGTGTTGTGTGTTGTCTTGCACTGGAAGCAAACCAAACAGGAGCCTTATTTT
Source organism: Leptodon cayanensis (assembly GCA_027564655.1). Lineage (NCBI taxonomy): Eukaryota > Metazoa > Chordata > Aves > Accipitriformes > Accipitridae > Leptodon > Leptodon cayanensis. The sequence continues at coordinate 24,446,808 of JANXJC010000021.1, read as the reverse complement.
GCATTGGGAATAACAAGGTTTTCTTAAACAACAGCCATAGTAAAGCTCCCTCCTCCCTTCCTTTAAATGTGCACTCACAAAAATAATTCTGGAAATATTCTTTATATTTATATACACTTGTCTGTGAGTGGGAAAATATATAAAGATAATACACTAATCAGAAAAAAAGAAGTTCATTCTGCATGTACCTGCTCTTTAGCAATATAGAGTCTTTTTTAAAAACATTCAGAAAATACTAAATATCATCAGGAAGCTTGCTAAACAGAGCATTTCTTTAGTACTTCCAGAGTGCCTCTTCAACTTTCTAAAGAAGATAAATAAGCCAGTACATGTTTATGGACTATATTTCATTCATGGATAAGGCATGATGTAAAGTAATTGATCAAGGATCTCAACCATGAAAACCAAAGAGTTTAATTAAAAAGGTAACAGTGTTAAAGTGAGATCATGCTCGACAGGTGAAAAATTAGACATCCCTGAAATGATTAGGAGAAGCAATTTGCATTTAAAAATACAGTAAAAAGAAGCAGAGAGAAGCAGAGACTGAACTAAGTCTCACTCTCCCACCAAAAACCCCCCCAAGCAACCAAATGTTGAATTCAGAACTTTTAGCCTTTTAATTCCTACTCTTGGACCATAGGTCCCATTTGGTGCTTGTTTGTGTGTCCTGAATAACAAAGTCTACCAAAAAAAGCCCCAAAACCAAAACCAAAAACCCCCCAAAACTCAAGTAAAAAAAACCACACCAAAGTGGTTTTGCACATAAAGTTTTTTCTTTATTTATTTATTACTTTTTTTTTTCTTTTCTTTTTCCTTTTTTTTTTTCAGTAGTCCTATTCACTTCTAAATTTCAAGAAGCGGAGGGGTAAGATGTCACTTTAAGATGTTGTCTTTTGATATATTCATGCATGCCAACCCCTCGCTATTATTTCTAATATAATGTAACACTACATAGAAAAGAACTTCCACTGACTTTATGGCAGGTACTCGCAGGGAAACGATAAGCACCTCGGGAGAGGAGCCGCATGCTAACAAGCGGTGCTGCTACCGTTTATATGCCTACGGTGTCCAACAGGCGCTGAGGTGCGTGACAGTTGTCTGCGTGCTGCAGGCACCGTGGAGCTGCCTCTTTAAAGTACAAGACAAATGGATTTTATTTTTCTTCACTAACAGTGCTGTGTGTTATTTTTTTGAAACCATCTAACCGTACAAAAGCACCAAACCAATGTCATACATACTCATCTTTGTTTAAAAGGCTACTGAAAAATTCTTGATGGCGTGATGATTGTGGACGTTCCAATTATTTCACTCAATACGATGAAATCCGAAATGCTACTGCCAGCTTAGTATCTTTTCAAAAGATTTATACATGTCTTAATTTCTTTTCTTGCTTCAGACACTGTACTTAATACAAGTCCTAAGTTAGAACCGAGGTATTACAGATGCTGAGTATTTTCATCTCTTTGCAATATATGAATTGATTATGACATTTGCAGCTTTAAAGGTGACTGTTGTCTGCTTTCACTGTTCTCCTACTGTCTCTTTCTTTCACCCTTATAACCTTTTGATGCTTGTGATTTCAATTTGTAATGCTCCTTTTGCCTAAGAAGTAGAATACAGGTAAATTATGCAACCTTAGTATGGCGATCTGGTGGGACTGAGAATTTTCTGTAAAAAATACAGAAAATACAGGTTCTGGCAAATAAAAGCGTATCAAAAGGAAACATTTTGGAAGATGTGCTGGTAGCCCCAGATTCCACTTGGAGTGGGGAAGGAGTTCAGACGAGAACTTGATTCTACTCTATTCTGGCTCTCACTAGAAACCCTGTTGCCTTAAAACTTTGATTTTAATTTGAAATTAAAGTTCATGGTTTTTACTGCTGAAACAAGTGTTTCTGCCAACTTTTAAAATTGACTTCAACAAGGAATCTCATCATTAAAGTGTATTGAAGGACTGCATCAAACATAGCAGCAGAATATAACAGCCGTGATTGCATGACATTGCCATGGTTGTTTACTGAAATTAGAAGTATACAGTATTGCTCCATGCTTTATGTTTTGCCTCATCAAAGGTGACAAAATTCACAATATTGGATGTCCTCTGAGTTCGTGGCAGACAGAGCACTGAAATAATCTGTGGTGAGTTTCTGAGCAGTTTTTTACCCAGTTGTACAATTCAATATGTGGAGACGTTCAGAGCCCCAGTGAACTCCACAGACATCCACTTAGATGTAAACATTTTCCTGTGGAAATCTGTCTCCTAAATTGTAGCTGTCCTCTGAAAAGATCTGTCTTAATTTGTTCAGTTTGCTTCCAGGGGTAAAACTCCCCCGTAATATCTCTGACCGACTCCACTGGTTGTGGAGAGGTAAGGGTCTACACTCAACACATGAATTATACCTGCTGCTACTGTCTGAGGAGGAGGATGATTTTTCTACTGTACTAGACAAAGGCTGAAGGCGCAGTATGTGCAATTTTGGCATTTTTTTTCCCCAAGATAACATCTATCTATACGTATAGGTACAAGCTATTTCCTAGCTAGCCCCTCACTTGAACATCTGAAAGTCCCCTTAATCTGTTGTACCTGCAATTCATTAGCCAGTAGCTTTTACACCCATAGGGTTTTCAAAATGAGGGAAAGAAAAGCAATTAATAGCGCAATGACAAACTGAGCGGCTCTTCACAGCAAAGCTCTTTACACAGAAGGAAACTTCTTGACACATCTGTTAGCTACTGTCAGATGCATGATGAGAAATTGCCATAGGCTATTAAAATGTTTTTATTAACTTTTGTGGCCCTGTTATGCATAATTATTATGATATAAGTATCAATTAAAAGTGTAGCCATTTTAATTGCATTAGTTCCATTTGAAGGTAATGTCTGCTCTGTGGTGGACAAAACAGATAATTCTTTATCTTCCTAGAGACGGAGATACAGCTTTCCATTCCAAGACCTATTTCCAGGTAATCCAAACTTTCATTTCAGGACAAGATTTTCCATGCTTGTAACAACTCAAAACCACATTTTAATTCCTGAAGGATTTTTTGAATTATCAGAACATATGTAACTTTGAATTAAACGTCATGTCATACACCAACTCTGGAAAAGCTGAATATCCAAATCCGGAGTTAGAATAAGCATGCGCTGGACCCCAAGCTATAGCTCATATACCATTTTCTATACCTTAGTGACACTGAAAAGTCAAAACTAGACATAAAAAGACAGGTATTATTTTTTTCCATACACAAAGTGCAGATATTCTGCTTTACACGCAGACTGCTTTTGTTTCCAGTTACAGAAAGCAAGACAGAACAAAAAGTGCCTCCGAAAGAGCGGTCTGTTCCTGTAACCCTGCGGTGGGTCAGTGCTGCCGGGTGAAGTGGCAGAAGAGTGCAAGAGGTGCTCAGAAATGCAGAGAGACAGAGATAAGGCAGACAGAGATCCACTGTTTGTTCATTATTTTTAACTTACGAGCATTTAAGGAAAAATATGCATCTTATTTCTTGATTAGAGAAAAAAAATGCCTGCACAGATTTTTTTTTTTTTTTTTTTTTACAATATACAGCATTTACAAACCTCCAATGTATGGGTATAGTTCTGGGGGTGAAAATCCAGAATCGAGCCTCTAAAGAGCCCGAACCCATGCCACTCTGCCACTCTCGCAGCAGGTACTCGAACCCTGAGTTGAGAGAATGGCTGATGACACACGGTGACGGTCTCAAGGCGACGGAGGCAGATGGACGTGTGGGTGACAGGGAGACCCAAGCCCTGGGACAGAAACGCTGCTTTGCATATGAAAGCTTTTTGAAAACGTTCCTGCTGCAGTCAGTTTTCTTCTCTGATACTACAAATTAAGTAGACCATGTATCAAGAAATAGCTTCAGCTGGTGTTGTTTTTGTTGAGGAAGAAAAAAGGAAATTATCTGCTAATAAGCTCATCCTAGTTAAAATGTGTTTGTTACAACTTCCTACACTTACAAAGTTTTAAGCTGAACAGGATCCAAGCAAAACGAATGGAGCCATGTTTCTGCGGGTGAGGGACATCACGTGAATGTTTCTTTACTATTCTGCTACAAAAAATAGGAAGAGCTTCCTGAGCCTGCCATAACAGCTTTTATAGAGACGGTCAGAACGAGCCACCCGTTCAAGTAGGGGCCACCGGGGCTACATGCAGTAACGCCCCTTGGAAATAAAGTGGGTTGTGCAGAGAAGGATGAGGAATTTTAACTGTTGCGTAAAACTGTGTGATGACTATAGAACAAACACGTGGTATTAATAAATACGTAGCGTTAAAAATGCTGTTTGACTGATAAGTTGAAATGCTGATAGATTCTGAGAAGGGAAGATACGAAAGATGGTAACTCCTGTAAAATCAAGATAAAAGAAAGTGATCTTACAAAATGATGTGGCTGGGAATGAACGGATGGATCCTCATGATGATTGTCATATAACATCTTCCAGAGGTAATTGCAACCCAAAGGTTTGCTGTAATTTGAATCTGAGCTAGAAATCAGCACATTGCTTGTCAGATTGAATGGCAATTTGAAAGAAAAGCATAAAGCTGCAACTAGTTCAGGCACCTACATGGAAAAAAGATAAGCTAAAAAGAGAAATAGTTCAGGGTAGGAAAAAGAAAGCATATAGACACAGTTGCGGTTTATACGCGCTTTTAGTGGCTACAGCCGGCGCTCCTGGGAAAATAATTGAAGTCTTTTCTAATGCCACAATGCCACTGGAGGTAGTCTGAGAAGTTCATTTCCAGAAATGGTCTGCCATTTATTTCTGGGACATTTGTTTAATAACATATATTTGGATATATCATTGTTTAACTCTCACCCTGCATCAAGTCAGTTGGCAAGTGCATTTTGGACACTTGCGCAGGTTTTGGCTGGGACAGAGTTAATTTTCTTCCTAGTTGCTGGTAGGGGGCTATGGTTTGGGTTTGTGCTGAAAACAGTGTTGATAACACAGGGATGTTTTCGTTACTGCTGAGCGGCGCTTGCGCAGAGCCGAGGCCTTTTCTGCCTCTCCCCCCACCCCACCAGCGAGGAGGCTGGGGGGGCACAAGGAGTTGGGGGGGGACACAGCCGGGACAGCTGACCCCAACCGACCCAAGGGATATTCCAGACCATAAGCAGTCATGCTCAGCACGTAAAGCTGGGGGAAGAAGGAGGGAGGGGGGGACGTTGGGAGCGATGGCGTTTGTCTTCCCAAGTCCCCGTTAGGCGTGATGGAGCCCTGCTGTCCTGGGGATGGCTGAACACCGGCCTGCCCGTGGGAAGTGGGGAATTAATTCCTTGGTTTGCTTTGCTTGTGTGTGCGGCTTTTGCTTTCTCTATTTAACTGACTTTATCTCAGCCCATGAGTTTTCCCCCTTTTAGCCTTCCCATTCTCTCCCCCATCCCACCGAGGGCGCAGCGAGCGAGCGGCTGCGTGGGGCTGAGTTGCCGGCTGGGGTTAAATCACAACAACAGTGAAAGAAGCTAATGCTAAAATTATACGAATTTACTAATGTGTTGCAGTAAGGAGATTTCTTTTTTGCATATACATTTACCCCAGGGACTTCCCAGGGATTAGTTTACCAAAAAATTGAGGGGAAAGAAAAAAGAGTGAAAGCTACAGAAAATGTAGGTCTCTTTCTTGCATGTGTACATAGCAAGAAAGGGGAGAAATGAAGATGATATATTATTAAGCAAGTATAAACTAGAGACTTAGTAAATAAAGAAATAAGGAAGAGATATTTTGAATGTTATGGGATAAAAGCTTATAGTGGTTACAAGTTATGTCACCTGAGATAAGTAAAAATTATTAGTATACACTGGTAGAGAAAGGGAAAATAAAAATGAGAAGCAGATAACAGGAATATTTCTATTTCTCTACTTTTATCTTTCCTTACTAAGGAAGAGCAATTAATAGCTTGGGCATGCGTTTCTCTGCCAGACATATAGCACTGATCATGTAGTAAAGTGAAAGCTCAACTTGTGGGTTTTATTTTTATTTTCTAATGCCGCTGTTATTATTTAAGAAATTTCTAGCGGATAGCGTAGCGTACTGAGAAAAAAATGGTGTGCATGAAAACTATTAAGGTATTACTTATTTCCCAACTGCAGATTAGCTTTGGGAATGGCAGAAATCGGGGTTATAACTTTTGAGTTAATGTTTGAGTTATACTCACAAACAGGAATATTTTCATGAGTGGACTTGGCAGGGGGGTGCACTGAAACTAGGGAGTCTGGATGTTAGGTAAATTAAATATCATCCTTCTGCTTCAGAACAAATATTGCTGTTTCTTAAACAGCAGTGCATAAACATAGTGCCTGCAGAAAAGAAAAGCTGAAAATTCTTTGTTTCATTTAGTACATTAGATAAAATGCAGACGCTTGTGCACAGTAGCTCGTAACTCTTCCAACACAGCTCCAGCTGATTTTAACAAACGATCTTTTTTCTCTTCAGGAAACAAGTCAGCTTCCTCTGGCCGTAGGAGGAAACAAGCAAATCTATTTAAAATAATCTAGTTGATGATTGTTCTCTTAGCCAACAACAAATTGTCATTCATCAAGAATTTAAGAACCAGTGAGTAATTTAAAATAATCCTGAGAATAAAATGGGGACGGAAAGGGTAAAAGCTGATATACTAAATGAAACAGGTTTATTTTCATATGGAACATGACTGTGGAGTATTTACCACAATTTGGGTTTGGCTGCAAATTCTCATTGTTTCTGCAGGGTCATCCCGTGCAGTGAATCGCAAGCAGATGGGTGAGTATTGAGTGATGCAAGGCAAGTGAGAGGTACAGGGCCTCAAGTGGCACTTTAAAAGCAGTGTACTCGACTGAAATACTGAGTCAGAGAAGAAAAAAGCTGAGATGCGAAATGACAAAGAAAACTCACGGTTAATCTTAAAATTGTAAATTGTACATTGTGTTTCATATATTACAGGTGCTCTGGGTTAGTGGGGATTTTCAACCACCCAACATCAGTTTTAGGGCACGTCCACATATCCCATGTCTGTAATCTGTTGACTCTGTATGTGTATCATAGATGTTTAGCTCATATATAGTTTTTTAAAAAGAGATACCTTCTTTTCTTAGTTGTGAGATTTCCTTGGAAAAAATGCCCAGAGCCGCATGTGTTTTATAAACAATTTCTGACAGTTTTTCAAACCTCCTTAATATTCATAAAAGAAACCTCCTTTAAAGTGATTGTCTAATTAAAGATCTACTTTTATCAATTGTGCTTTACAATCCACTTGAGCTTTCAGAGTTCCAGTCGAGCACTTGAATTTTAAAACTCATGGATTATTGCTTTGAGCACCAGGGATCAAAGCAGTAATACCACCATTAAATCTCATGGTACTTACTTGTCTCTCGTATTGTCGATAAGCAGTATTTTAGTTCTTCATTTAAATTAGCCTCTTCTAAACTAGAGATTACTTCTCCTGTGGCTTCTTCTAAGGGGCTGGACTTTCAGTGGAGAGTGTGCATTAAACACCTTATTTTGTAAGTGGTCATTAGCAGTAACCATCGGAAGATTATTGATTTCCTCGCAGTCTAGAAATGTATGGAGTGCTGTATACTTCCAAGTGGCTTTGAACAGTGGAATGTGTATAACTTGACATTTTAGAGTGACTATTTAGTTGCATTTTTAATAGGGTTGTTAGGCAGCATATGCATGGTTTTGTATGGAAGACTAAGAACATAGAGCTGAATTGGCTCTGCTACCTCTTTGTAAGACCAGTGGTACCTACTCCTACCACGGCAAAGGGCTCGGGGGTTCCTGAGGAAGCACAGAGAAGGGGAGGCTTCTTCACTAACCTTCCAGCAGCCGACTAATTTCACCTCCAGGAACGTGCTGGGTCAGGTATGGTTTCAGATGTGTTTAGTGACTATTGAACAGACGCCTCTCCTGTTACCATGTCGGTCCCTCGGATGGCTGTCGTAGCCCCCATTGGGAAGAGGTGTCGCAGGTATCCCACCTGGCGTGTGAAGAACAAGTCCTTTTGGTTTGATTTGAACCCGGCCTCTGCTTTCTTCACTCTATCCCCCTCGATTTTTGCTGGAGAAGATGGTGAAGAGCCTCTCCATACATGCCACTCGTGATTTGTAGACCGCTACTGGGGTAGCTGTATCTCTCTTTCTCACCAATAACTGTTCTCTGCCACCTTTCCCTTTCCCCCTCCAGAAAAGCAGCATTGCCTGTTAAAGGCACTTAATGAAACTGTGTGTTGAGTCCAGGAATTATGACTGAACACAAGCGGCACTTGCCAGTTTTAGGAAGGGATTCAATTTGTTTGGACTTGGCTCTTTTGACTGCTGATACTGAGAGATCTTATCATCCCCCAGAGGTTCATTTACTGCTTCAAACCCAAATGAATCATAACCGAAGCCAAAAAGGAGGAACTCTTGCATGAAAGGGCAGCAAGAGGAAAGCAACTTCAATGGAAAGATGCAAGAGTAGAATGTATTATTTCACAGAATAATTACACTGAGATATTCCAGAAAGTAGCTGTGGTCAAACACCCAGCTTAACTTATGCAATTATGCAATGCTGGGCTATAGGGCATCCGTTAGGCTAAGCTGTGAGATTCCAATATTACTTCTGTTGCTAAAGCTGTTACAGTCTTAATATACAAATCTAGCCAAGTCCATCTGAAGATGAAACATATTTCAAAACTGAGTTTCTATGCAGAAGAGCTCTGCCTAAATTAGGCTATTTGCAAATAGAAACAGATGAAGGTCATGCGAAAGAACTAGAAAATCCTGTGGTAAATTTCAGTTTTCCTGACTTTTTTTTTTTTTTTTTTTTTTTTGTCCTTTTCTGGTTTTAATTCCAGATTCCAACCAGGTAGGTCAGATGGAAATCAGGTATTGCTTGATGCCTGACTCGTGTGACTGCCAATTCTATTTAAAGTTCCCAGATGATGTTTTTAACACCATCAGGTCATTATTTTTAATAGAAAACTGATCCGCTCGATAGTAGAACTGTACTTCAATTCCTCACCAGTGTTTCCACAGATGGATACTGACAGTGTTCGGAAAGTGCTTTGAAATCCTTGTAAAGATGCTGTGTAAGTGCAAAAAAAAGTCAGTTGAAATATTTTTCAAGGCGAAATTCTACTTGCATACACATGGTATTTGGTTGCTAATTTGTAAATATTTATCATTATTTTTTTCTGTGCCTGGTTTATTAGCTTTTTTCCCCTGATAAAAATTATATATAACCCTAAATTTCAATTTCGTGTAACTGTATTTACTGCATTTTCTTGTGGATTGAATAGCTGAGGTAGAAGCTGTTGATTCTGTTTTTCAAGCATTCTGCCCATGTTAGGAATTTATCATCTTGATGCAGCCAGTTTGTTATCCTTGCTATGTATAAATACTTTCTGCAATGACCAATGACTGTATTAGACTATAGTTTTTAAAGAGTTTTCAGTGTCTGCAACCCATAGCTTAGATATCTTTGTTGCATCAGAAGCATTTGATAATGACTAAAACCTCATGACATGTCAGGAACAAGGGAAAAGTAATTAAGTAAATGAAATATCGGTTGTTGCTTTAGGTAGAAATTCAATCCTTTTTGCTGCAAAACTCTTCTAAATTTTGGCCTTTCCAGTATCAGGCAATGATCATTCTTGTGATCCTGATTTAGGCCATTGCCTTAGGCAAGTCAATGGGTCAAATTTAGCTACTCATTTCGTTGACGAACCCAACCTAAGTGGAAGAGATCCATTCATTTCTATTATGAAACAACACCCCCCTGGTTTTGTGGAGGAGTGCTGGCCATTGAAGTGTTGAAGAAGAAGCTATAAGAAGGTGCGTGGACCCTGAACCCTTTTTGCCTGCTGGTTCTGCTCAGCAGCTTCCAATAGCGCTTGGCCATTAAGCAGGAACAGCAGTTCTGTAGGGTGGCCAAAAGGAAAGTAATTCATACGCTTATAACTTGCAGAAGACCCCAGCAGAATCCGCACAGTTAGATGCTGTTATAGGTGGGAATTTGGCCCATATATTGAAGCCAGGTAAAGCTGGGCAGACACGATGGAAAGAAGTATTTTAGTATTTTGCTCTATGCCCTGGCTCTTGTATTCTCCTTAGTACTTATCAGTGAGTGCTAGCGTAAAGCTGAATGCCGTTTTGAGCAGTATTTGTAGAGAGTAAGAGCACCGAGAAGAAGGTATCACTAAGTGTTTCAGTGAGTAATCACACTCATTATTTTCTTAGTATATGAAGGAGATAATACTGCTGGAGTGGTTTCTTGCTTGAATGGAAAGGTCAAAAAGCTTCAATTGGATAGCTGGCCTCTGAAAAGAATGGAAGGATGGACGTATCTAGGATGAACTAGGTCTCTAGTTGTACAGCTATGAATAAAACAATCCAACATTTGTGCTCCTAAGGTGAGAAATACCGTCACTTAAAACTTTTCAAGAAGCTTTAAAAATTATACACTTTTTACAAAAATATCAAGTTGTTATGTCAGCTTGGACTTTATCAACACAAAAGTGATTGTTTTATTAAACCATAATCTATTGAATCAGAAGAAATATAAAATGTGATTTGGTTAACAGCACATAACTGTTAATGAGTAACCAATGACTATTTCACAAATTAGTAAAAATTATAGCTAATTTCCAAATACTTAATCTCTCGAATAACCGGTTTTGTTCTGGTTATTTTTCCTGATGAAACATGTTCTCTGTAATACCCCTCAGGCTGCCATGCGTGCCACAGGAGATCCGTCTTAGTCCTTACTATGGAGCTGTTTAGTAGAAGACCATTATCCCACTTCTTGCCATATGCAATGGAGAGGCCGTTACAGTTGTGGTCAACATGTGCTTATCAATTTTGGGATCCCTGAATGCAAGGATTGTGCTTATTCCTGCCCAGCTCAGAGATTTTAAAATTTCTTTTTTTTTCCTCCATATGCAGACCAAGCTACAGTTTTGTCCTTAACTGAAATCCTGGCTATGATTGATCAGCTGATGGCAACAGACATCTAGATAGACAATGCTAATTAAGGTTTACCTGTAGTCTGCCTGTAATTCATGCTGTTGGAAATTATAAATAAATCTTCTATAGGAACTCAGGTCTCTGCTGGTGGAAAAACGTTATCTCAGCTGCTCTGCTTGCTGCCAGGTAGAAGGGACCTGGCTGAGGACTTTGTGTCCAGAGCTGTTCATGTACCTTAAAGCTAGGACATGAAGGTTGTTGGTCTAAAAGCCGAATGTGATAGATTGTAATAAATTCATGCAACAAGCTATGTGGAACGTAATGAAAATATTTAGCCTATTAGTAAAGAATGCTTAATTCCAATAATGATCTACTTGATTTCCTTCCCTCTTTCTAAACATATTATGCCTGCATACAAAACTCATAACGAATAGGGCCGTAGCAAGGTTGGATGATGGGGTTTGCCCATAAGGAGGGTGCTTGGCACGGAAAGATGCTTGTGCAGATGCTGCTTATGATTAGGAGCTGGAAGTCTGCTGTGGCAGGCTGAGCTGGGCAGAGGGCCAAAAGTCTCCCCCCAGCTCCCCCTATGCCGAATGTCCAGAACTTTAAATATCTCACTGCGTGCTGGGCCACAGCCCCTTTGGGTAATGTCCCGTCTACTTCAGATAAATTGAAGGCAGACGTCCGAGCTGGGTGAACAATGCATTGACTGCCCCTACTGCAAATCCTACTCCGCACAGTCTTTATGCCATGACAGGAAAAAAAGCAATTTGTCAAGTCCATAATACTCCCAGTACATAAGAAAGATGTATTATGTACTCAGTGACCGCTGGTTTACCTGTATTTTGTATGTCGTTGAGGAACGCAGGTGCCCATAAGTACACACATTGTTATCAGGAATATAAATATTGAATTTCCACAGAAACGTTGGCCTGATTAATGATGGAAATTTGAAACAAAAGGCTCTGAAGTGCTCTTACAACAGCACGTTAATCTGTTCAAAGTAATGATAAAACCTTTAAACTAGTGTGCTGTAATTACAGCAATAAGTAATTAGTACATTTAAAGGGCAGAAACAGTGCTGTGCCTGAATTCAGCGGAGGGTAGCCAGGCAACAATATGAAGTGGCATTTTGTGAAGCAAATGTGAGGAAACGTGCTTTGTCCTGAAATATAATTATCTTTAGATGGATGAAACTCTCCAGGTACTTTTATTAAGAGCGTGTTGGGCTCTCGAAAGCTGGAACTGTCTGAAACAGACATATATGCAGCATACATCAGACGTGTGACATGAGTATCTTCCTTTGTAAAAGGTTTCCAAGGTTCCTACATAGTTGGTAAGGCAAAGCCAAAGTGGCTGGGCAGCTGCCGACGTCAGGGAACGGAGGAGTTTCATGGAAGGAGGGTAGACGTGTACAGCGACCGCTAACAGGATGCTGTCGAATAACCCACGGCGTCCTCGTTCATTCTCTGGATGCAACGCTTTGGTTGTCCACGCTACGGTTACTCATTCCTGTCTTCTTTCATGGGTGGGTGGACTGAAACAACCACCTCTCTGCCAAACCCAAGAAGCTGTTTTTGCAAGAAAGCTGGGTGTAATTCAGTGAGGGAAAAGTCTGCCGCGGGAAAGTGGATGAGCCCGTGCCGTGCTTGGCTCGCACCCTTCCCAGGCACTGCCTCTGCTGCTCTTCTGGCGTCGAACACCTCCTTGCCCTCAGCGCCATGCCCAACAGCTGGCTGCAGGTACCTCTGGCTTCGTGCCACAAAGACTCCATTCCTCGAAAGCTGCAACACTGTCCTATCTTGGTTTAGAAATTTTGAGCTGAGAGAGAAAAGAAAAAACCTGGGACTGATCTTTGGGAAGGATGGCTTTTGTACTGTGGACAGAGACAGTAATAGGCTTCTTTTAAACATTGTTTTGGTTGTATACACAGAATGAAATCATTAATGAAGGTTTCAATAACCGTTGCCTTTCTTGGTTCAAGGATGAAATGTGAAAGGATAAAAATCCATATAGCACCTTTCGTAGAGTAGTTTAAAAGATGCTTATATTAAGTCAGTTAGACCTCAGGATCTCTGTCTTTTTAAAACAGTATAACGTCACCTCCTGCTCAGACGGCAAGACAGACCATATGATTCCAGTTTTTAGATCTGTGTGCCTACAACTAGAGTCTCATATCTAGTGCAAACTATGGGTGTTCAGCGCACTGAAAATAGAGACGAATTTGCCCCTTGCCCTACCATTGACAAAAATCAGAGCTTGGACAGTGTTGCCTTGACTTCAGATCTCCTGCTCTGGATGCAAGACCACAGTTATTTAGATCACATAGAATAGATCTGACATGCATTGCTGCAGCTGTAACACAAAAAGGGACTTTAGGAAAGATAAGCCCTATTCTTTGGTATAAAAATAGGCAAAATCATTTTGGAAAGAGGTGAGGAAAGGGGAGATATTTGGTTATTCATTTTATTACATAGAAGGGGTAGATTTGATTTATCCAAAGAGTTTTACTTTAGAAACCTTTTTTTTAATTCCTCAGTTGTACTAAATGTCAAATACTGTATCATTGGATTCACAATTCCAATCTATCGCTTGCTGGAAAAGAAAATGAAAAAGCATATGGCCAAGAAAAACACTGAAAAAGAATTTTTAATTCCTCTTTATTTTTTTAACAAGATAGCTAGCTCTCAGAAGACAATGCTAGAAGGGCTTCTGGAGGGACTGTTACTGTTCAAAAAGTTACTGTCTTAAATACTTGCTTATATACATACACACACACACTCTCACACTTTGTTTCTTGTAAATAGTGTTGTTTCATAGCAGTATCACTGCATGAGTTTGCCACCCTTATTCCAAAGAGATTTAATTTAGAAGGATGTGACTTAATTTCAAATATATTTTTTTTCATCATGCCTCCTTCTTAGGAGAGCGTAGGCTGAAAAGGAACTAAAATTATATTCATTTCAAGAACTTAGAGCAAACTACTTACAGGTGACCTTCATTACAATATCAGGCAATAAAAAATGACATCTATCAGAATTAAAGACAGAAATGAAATTTGAGAGACCACTCCCGTGTTATCTGTCTGGAAGTTACTTCAGGAAAAGAATGACTTGAAGTATTTAGGAGCTAAATACTGTTTGTGCACACTAAAGCACACCTTCCAGTTGAGTTACATCCAAAAGGAATCAAATTTGTGTGCTCTGAGACTGAGCTATGGAGAGAGAAAACCACAGCAAAGGAAGTAAAATGAGAGATTTGCTTCCATGTGAGCTTCTGATCTGAGCTGCAGTGCTGATGTAAGCATATTTATTATGCCCGTGTAGCTATTTCTGCTGAGAATGGGATGAAACTTCCTGTGCACACTCTATAAAGACTGGGATAGGAGTCTGATGCTTGGTTAGTCACAAGGAGAACAGTTTTTCAAAAAGAAAGCAAACTTGGCTGAGTCATCACCTCTAGGAACAGAAGGATTAGTGAAGCAGAAGCAAAGGATAAAGCATGGAGTAATGTGGAAGATTTATGGAGACCGTTGCTGTGTTTCACTTTCGTGATCTTGCCTCTTCAGCAAAAGTTTGGAAAGCTGCTATGGTCATTTCTAGTCGGTTCAAACTTGTAAGAACAAGGAGGAAATCCAAATCCATATTTTCACTAATGAATTTCTTATACCAAATAGGTTCGAGGTGATGGAGGTTGGAGGGAGCTTTGGTCTGCTTTTTGACCACTAATCTTAGATGCTGCAAATTAGACTATCCTCACGTATGGATTTTTTTTTATACGACGCTTGAAACAGGTAAGACAAAAACATTAGTTTGTCTTCCAGATCCTGATTTCTAAGTGTATATTGTATATATGCACCTCATACAGACACGTTCAATGTTTTTTTTAAAAGGGTTCAACAAATTGAAGCTCTGAGAACGTTTCCTAGGCTGTTTCTAGATATTATTGTTTGATATATGGAATTTTCTAGAGCTGTATTCTGACACTTTGGTTTCCGTTATACAGGAGATGCAAAAGTGTCACCGTTCTAGCTTTTCTTTTCAGATTTAATTTCTACTCAGAAATTAACTGTTCATTTCAAACTTTAAAATTTTCAATACTTCCAAGAATCCCTCATGCACTTACAGAATACAAATAATATGAATTAAAATTCAGCTCTAACTCGCAGCAAATTGTATTATGTAACAGGTTTTTAAAGATAAGGGCTAATTGAAAAGTGTGTTGGCCAAATCGTTTCTCTGAACATTAGCGCTGTGTGTATCACAAGGCAGCAGGCAGCCGTTGGATTCTGAACAGGTTCTGATGTGCTTCGAAACTGCGTGAGGATGGGAGAACAGTATTAAGTAAGCACTATATGCTGGCAGGTTGGCATTCATCTGGTGAGAACAAGGGGGTTTGACCCTTTTGGGTGAGGATCCCGTGCATTGCTGGTGCGGGGTGTACGCTGGTGGGAGGGGGCGTGCATGGGAAGGTGCAGCACGCACGCGTAGGGGTGTTCTGCACCGCGCCTGGAGATGTCTTTGAGGTGGTAATAACCATATTGATAATCAGGGCTGCCTTCACCTTAACGATTCGTACAGAGATTGCTTTTGTTCCTTCTGAAGCCCGTGACAAAGCTCCTTTGATCCACAGCTGCTACTGTGCTCCTTGTTGAGCATGGGGTCTGAACAGAGAAGATGCTCAATATACTGGCTTTTCTGATTAAGCCTTTCCCAGGTCTCTTCCTTCCAGTTCCAGATGGCTTTAGCTTTCTCGTAGGTAGACAATCCCATCTGCTTGAGTTCCTATGAGAGGGGTAGGTGTTGGGTAAAATGGGGAGTAAAAACTAGAATTCCTCACCAGCTGAGCTGGTCTATGTGTACTTTTATGAAATATGCTAGGCACAGTTTTGCCCCATTCCTGTAAAGTTTTGAACCCTTGTTTCCGCATGTCAGTCCATTGATTCCTCGGGGATTCTGTATTGAAGCACTGGGACCCCTGTCTCTGTAGAACTGATTTTATTTATATTTGCTCTTAGATGTCATTAACTGCATATATACACTGCAGAATCCAGCCTGAGCCTAAGCGCGCTGCTGATCCACAGTAGCGATCTACTGGAGTACCCGTGAGGCAGTGGAGCTGAGAGCAGGGGAGAATTTGAAGAAGTTCCTTAAATGTAAGGTTACCCTCAAGGCCGAACGTATCTCCTCAGAGAAGGGCCTTCTATTGCACCCCGTTCAGAGCACGACGTGACTGACCCATCTCGCTGGACAGGCAGGTCAGGGTAGCTGGAGGAAACATCACGTTTCGGGTCTCAGGAGCAACTAGTGCTTCAGGACACCGAGCTTAGACTTGCTGTTAAGATCAAGGCGAAGGTGAAGGCTGGGTCTGCCTTCTTGCAAAGTATGGTATACAACTGGTGAAGGCGTTCCAGTTGATTTGTGCTGTATGTTACATTCATTTATGGCTACTCGTGCTGCTGCTGGAAATCGTATTTTAAGATGGAAGCAGGAGGGAGCAGAGTTAATGTGGAGATTTCAGCTTTGCTCTATGCTGTTCCATGCTCTGAGTACTCGCTTTCCCCTCCTTCATATCCCAGGAACAAGAGATTCTTTCCAATAGAGTATAAATAAAACCTCAAATCAAAAGCAGTGAGTGATAGGGTCACTGTGATGAAGCTTATTCTGTGGGAAAGAGACATTTTTTAATTTCATTTTTAGTAAAACATACACACATGTACGCGTGCCCCATGTCTGGCATATTTGAGTTGCTGTGTCAAAAATGGTTTTATCTGCAACTCATTACTCTGGCTGAAGAAAGTCCAGTTTTATTTTACCCTAGTGCAAATCCTTTCCATTTATATTCTGGATATACTTACATAAATTATGAACAAATATCTCCGAATGAGTGAGCAGTCACCGAAGTTTCCAGTTTCGGGGTTTTGTATTCGCTGAGTATTTTTTACATATGTTTAGCACACAAATATTCGGGGATCTTTGTATTCTTCTTGCCAGTGTTATTTTTCTTGTGCAGCGATACCATTTATCTATTTTGTACCTGCAGTCCTTTTTGTGGAAACTCTCTTTCTTTCTCCCTGAGTATTAAGAACAAATCAATAAAAGTGAAAGCTTAAAATTATTCCCAAGCTGCATGTAAAACAAATGGGATTTTTAAATGCTGAGTTGACATCCCTTCCCACCACGCTTCTGAATGAGACATAAAACTGAGGTCCTGGCCACATGCAGTCATTTCACAGATCCCATGGCGCTTTTTTTCAAGAGTAGAGGTGAAAGCTGCAATGTCATGGCTTAATTTCAATCGGGTAATTACATTCTACCTACTTAAAAATTCCTCACTGGTTTCTGTTAGAAAAGATATTTCTCATTTTTTCTCCTACGCTGTTGTGTTGTGCATTGCTAAAAGGCTTTTGCCCTTTACCCCACTTGAAACGCTTGTTCCTGGACATTTCAGTAATGAGTGAAATGATCATTATATATCTAATTTGCAATAAAATTTCCTAAAGTTTCTCGAATGCCACAGGAATTGTGGAATTATAGCAGATACTCTCCTATGCCCCTTATAGGCTCGTTGTCCCATGTTTTGGAAGAGTGATTAGGAAGTGTAAGCATAGAAGCAGCAGATGAAACTTATTTATTATAAAATATTCCTGGCATTATATCTAGCTTGCAGGTGGCATTTGTTGCTCAGGCATGTGCACAACAGCTACACATGCTTATACTATAAACTAATTTAAGATTACAGGGCTAAAGCTAGTAAAATTATCTTAAATATTTTTTTTTTAATCCCATCTGACAACACTCTTCTAAATTTGTTGACACTGTATCTCATGCAGGTGAAGCACAATTCTGCTGAAGGTTCCTGAGAGCTTTGTGAACATGATGTCAGTGAAAACATAATTTAGCTGAAGCCTGAGGACTGTGGGGACTCCTGGTGCAACAAGAATACCAAAGTATTTCTAAACTGGGCTACACTGTGTGAAGAAGATGCTTTTTGAGCTGAGAAAATGAGTGGTGGAGATTTAATCTGGTGCCTTGCCTTTGCCCGAATAAGGAGGTAACTTAAGAAAGCTGGAGGTTATGCACGCTGGTTAGGAGTTTTGAATCATCCTGTGTGCAGTTTAGCACCTATTAGGAGCAAAGCTATTTTAACGTTAGTAGTCTCCCAACTGAAACATCTAAAGTGTGGTTGCATGTTATAGTTTGAGCTCTTCTAAAATCTCACCAGAATGGATAAAGCCTGTTTTCCTCCCTCTTCTATGACTTCCTGTCCCAGGCATGTGTTTCTGCTACCTACCTTGTAGCAGCTGTGGCACTTCTCTAACCAACCTTATTTTTTACGTGCAGAGAGGCCATACAGGGCTGGTCCCTCTCGCCCGGGCCTCTGCCTCTGATGCTGGGCGAAACAGAATGCTCAGTGAAAGAGAGAAAAATCAAATCGTTATACCCCTCCCAAACACCCTCCAGCAATTTGTGACTCCAAGACTTTCTAAGCCAGAAGAGGCATAGGTGTGTGATAACTCTCAGTGGATTTTTCAGCAGAGAAGTTGCCAGGAAAGACTCATCCAGCCCTTCCTTGAATGCTTACAGGCTTTTATCACTCACAGCATCCCGTGGACAGGAGCCACCGTTTAGCTGCGTACTGTGTGACGGGACCACCTCTTTCTCTTTGCTTTCAACCTGTCACCTGGTGGGTAACACCTTCTCCTTCTTCTACTGCAGGAGGCAGTGCCATCCTCTATCCGACACTCATGTCTTCATCCATGTCTGGCTTATCTCTCTTGGCTCACCCACTTTGCAGGATGAAAACTCCTAATCTTAATTGTTCTTTGGACACAAGTTGTCCCTAAGCTTTGATCATCCTTGTTGCTCTTCCCTGAACCTTTTGTAGATCTGCTTGGTCATTTCTGAGATGAGAAAGCCAAACCACATTCTTCAGTGGTCCAAAGTCCTCTCTTTTGTTCTCTTTTCTTTCTTGTAGTTCCTAAGACTTTATTTGCTCTTTGACTGCTATTGAGCTCTGTGCTGATGTTTCCTGGAGTTATCTGTCATGATCCCAAGATTGCTTTCCTGGTAAAGGTCAACTCAAAGCCCATTATTTTCTTTCTGAAGTTAGGATTGCTTTTTACTGCATGTGCCATATATTATTCTACATTGAATTTTATCTGCCTTTTGACACAAAGCTGCTCAGTGTTATAAGGTCTTTCTAGAATTCTTTGCAGTCAGCTCTTATCTTTTCTACTCTGAATAACTTCCTACCATCAACAGATTTTGCCACCTTGCTATTCAGTGCATTCCTATGATATTACGGATATGTTAAACATCAGAGGTCTCGATGCAGAACACTGTGAAAAGCCTCTGGAGATCGCTCTCAATTGAGAAAATTATCCTATTCTCAGTTTCCTACCTGTTCACCAATTATTTTACCTATTTTCCTTTTTATGCAAGGGTTGCTTAAATAGCTTCAGAGCTTATAGTAAGAGGCTTGGTTGGGAGTCGTTTGGAAGTGTAAGCCGATTGTATCAGCTGGATCTGCCCATGTGAAAACCTTACGACTCCTTACAAAAGCATCGGGTTTGTGAAGCTTGGCTTAAGTGCTGATAACATTTATCCAAGCGCTCCAGTTCATCATACGCATTCAGGAGGAAAATGGTAAAAAAGAGAGCCGAGAAAGCCAATCAGTAGCCCTTTGCTGTGTTAGGCAGGTGAACTGACTTACTTCCTAATCAGACGAGCACCGAGCATCGCTCCGGCGGGTCTGTGTGAGCTCTCCTTTGAGCAGCAGCGAGCCGGTGCTTCGGTCAGGAGAGGAGAGACCGGCTGTGTGGTGGCAATGTGACTCCGCAGGCAGGAGCTGTGGTGGCTTTTTCCTCCGCAGGTGGGCATGGGGGCTGCTGGACTGGGCCAGTCTGCTGTCACTGGGGCCGGCTCATCTCGCCGTCCTTTTCTGGTAGAAGCGGGTCAAGGCAGTTGATTTTTTTACTCATTTGTAAATGAGTAATATAAGCGCTCTCAAAACTATGCCATTTTTTCCAAACACGGAAATACAAGTCTGAGCGTTTTTTCCATGCTTATTCAGGGAAATTACCGGGGCTGAGAAGCATTTTGTGGCTCAAGTGTGCGACATTTTCTGTGCACAAGTTCTTGCAGGTGCGAGGTCCCAGGTGTTCTCCTCCCACCTGGCTTTCCTTGTCATCGGCAGAAGCGGGGAAAAGAGCTACGGATTCACAGGTCCTTTTTAACCAAGGCAGAGGCATCGTGTTGGTCTGTTGTAGGACAACGTGCTTCAAAGATCCTCTTTTAAGTAGCAATCCCTGCAAGAACCTGGTAAGAGTTAAGTTCTTCGGGTGGACTAATAGAGTTTCTAGGTGTACCCTGGAGACTCCCTTTAAGTCCTCTGACAGTTCCAGCTATTTAAGGCTACTTAAAACTTCAAATTCAATTTTCAAAGCAAAAATGATTTAATTGTATTTTAAAGCCTTCAAAAGGAAAAAAAAAAGGAATACATTAAATTGTTTTTTAAATTGACTCATAACTATGTAACTGCAGTAACGTACAGTGTAAGTTCTGTCACTCTTAAAATACACAGGAAAAAAGAGGGAGGTCATCTTTGCTTACTCAAATGTCCTACTGAATTCAAAACGACAAATTAAAATGTAAATTAAAGTGTCTCTTTTTTTTTTTTTTTAATTTTTGCAGATGCAGAAAGCCTGTGAAGATAAACTTCAAAGGTTCTGATGACTGTCTCATTTTCTCCTAGGGAACTTATGAACACCATTATAACATGTGAGTGTAAGATAAAAAATATCTACTGGCCTCACTAGGCTATTGTACTTCAATTTTTGTTTAAAATTAAACACCTAAGTTAAGTAAATTTAGAGAACTTGAAAGTCTTCCAACTGCTACAGTGTTCAAAGTGTAGGTTGGGCATGTTTAGTAGATGGAGCCAAATTATTTTTACGCAGTAAGTTAACTAACCTATATCTAAGAGTGCTCTATTACTTTGTGATTATTTTTTACAAGGAAATACAAAATGCATTTGTACTTGCCTGTGTTTTGAATACAGCTAAAATCCTTTCATTTAAGTCCAGCTGGTAGCAGTTATCCGTGTGTCATGGTTTAACGCTATGAATCAGAATTCTCCTATGCAATTGTTAATGTCTGTGTTGTGAGCTGTATTCAGGCTTGCTGGAGAAAAGTTAAATAAAAATAAATACGTTCCACAGCAGCAATCTTCTTTATTTCTAGCTCTTCAGTTAGAAATGATGCATTTTGACTGATACATCAGACAAGCTGTACTTGCAGGTCCTTATATCCATGTTTTGTTTTCCACTTTAAAGAAGGTTGCAACTTCATTGCTCTGAATAGGGAAAACAAACATATGTGTAATTTCCAGTTTTGCAAAAATTTACACCATGCAAGTCTCTAAATAGTTTTATTAATATTGTTTTCTAAACCTGTTGATTAAACTTAAATTAAGACTGATATAAATAAGTAAACAAACCAAAGAAGGTACTTTTGTAAAAAGAAACCTATTTCATGGAAAAAGCTAATTCTTTAGTTTTTCTATAAAGGCAAAACATATGGTAATTTAATACGTAAGCTGATTGTGAAAGCAGACGTATTTCGGCACAAATATTTAAACCAAAATATTGCCTGTTGTCTTCTTGTTTCTCTTTTTTCTTAAAACAGTTTACCCTTATTGAATATGGTCAGAATGTCCCATAAGGTGGCATGAGACAGGGAAGGTGGCCTCCATTTGTCCCCTCTGCCATACTGGAAAGGATAGACTGCCTATAAGCCAAGTCTGGTTGCCTTCTCCTACTATTCCCTTCAGGTATCGAATATTAAAAACGACCAGTATCTGCTGGGTTTTTTGTTTCAAAATGTGTGTGGAAACCTTTAAGGTGAGCTATATACATGAGCACTGAATTCAGCAAGGCAGAAGACACCTCGCAGCCCCACGAGATGCAGAGCACCTTGCCAAACACCTTTACCAGCCATCCTGCTGGTAAAATCATCCTGGGAAGGTAAGCCAAGGGTAGGCTGACTAATATACTGGGGTTATTTATGAGGTGTGGGAAAGAAATGGCATCTCTGAGGCCTTACGTGCCTTCCACTTGTGAAGTGATCAGACCTTCATTTGTCTCTGGCCTTTCTCTGTCTTACGATGTGCATCCTCTCATGATGCTACAGCACAAACCTGCTGTATTTTCCTCAGTCCCTTTCAGGGAAATTGACTTTTTCCACATCACTATCTTGATAGGAAGTCGTCTCCTCCTGTGACTCCCTACTTTGTTCGCTGATTTGTCTAGAGACTGTGGCGGAGCCCAGAATTTCAGTCTGTCCCTTAGACTGTTGGGCTAATTCAAGGATTGACAGACCCATCTGAAATAGAAAAATTAGATTGCATGTCAATAAACAATAGTTTGGGGTTTTTTTTCTGTCCTGCTGTCCCTTACAATATATTCTGGATGATGTGCTCTGCCTGTAACATTTACAACCACTAATACCTTCTGGGAGGAACCTGTCATTCAAGGTGCAAAACCTCTTTCTTGACCACAAAACAGCGGGCAGGTTCAAGCTGCTAATATATCGGCTGTTATCAGTAGCAAGCTGTGATCCCTTTTTGTTCTCAGTAGTTTGGGATTTGCATAGATCCCTGTAATATTAGAAGATTTTTATTTAATCAATCTGCCTATGTATTTTAAGTGGAAGAAATAGCATGGAGCTACTGCTTTGTACGTTTGATGGTTTTACCTCTGCTCAGTCTAGCAGAAGTCATGCAACTCTGCATTTTAATAGTTCCATGGCTTATACATGTGGACTTCTGTGGCTTTAAAGTTGCCCTTGAAGTCAATGAGAACACTAAACAAAGCTAATAGTGTCTGCGTTCACTCCGGTCACATCAAAACTAAGCTGATGTGTGTCACTCAATTTCTAGGTTGTACTTTTCAGTGGCATAACAACAGATGACACTCCAGTGTGTCATAGTAAACAACAAGCATTGACATCTCTCGGTGGTTTTTAGAATATTTTTCCGTTAATGATGTGTTGTTTTGACAATCTTCCAATTGGTTTTGCTGGAGATAACGAGGACTGGTCATAGTACCTGGAATGAATGAAATTGGTTGTTCCCCTCACGACACAGTGATGGGAGGGGTGGCTTTTTCCTCAAGTTCATGTACTTTGACTCATTAGATTTACCTGAGTCATGCCGTAAATGTTTTTCTCTTGATTGGAAGCCTCTGCCATCTAAATAAGGTTGTGTGTTGCTGCTTTTTCTTCCTCAGGCAGTTGCAGCATGGGGACATACCGTTTGTCCCCTGCTCAAATCCAGTCAGGTATCGTACTTTCCTTCCATCTTGTGTTCTCTGCACCGTTGGCACCAGAATGCCTCCATTTTGTTTCATCTCCCAATGACTGGCTTACCTCCTTTTTTCTGTTCGCATGCCTGTGTTCTGTTCATGCCGATGAGAGGTCTTTTTCTTGGCAGTTCCACTTGAAAGGTGGGATCCTGCGTCTTACAGATGGTCCCTTCTCTGCTCGGAGCATCCCTGGGTCTCCAGGACTGCGCTCAGGTCGTACCTGTGACACGGCAGTAATAGAATTTGTTTAGTTTTCAGTTCCTCTGTTTCGAGTAACATCCCCCACGCTATACCATGGATGTTTAAAATGATGTCTGCAGACATATCCTGTCACAATTTTTATCAGATTTCTTTCTTTTCTCTCTCAGCATTTGGGGTGGGATTTTTTTGGTAGCAGTTTGGCAGCAGAGGGAATGTCCGTGCCATACAGCGCAACACGTCACAGATTATGATGTGATTTTATTAGCAGCACTCATTAAATCGCTCTGGAACTGGAATTAGTTTAGTGCTGCATTCAAACTAACTAGCTGTGCTGAGAATCGAGAGTTGTTATTTTTAGGACAAAAATGACAGTACCTAACCGTGCTTTCTTTTGCCTGCATAGAATATGGGTTATGTTCTCCCTGCTGCCAAAAGCCAACTCAAACTTTATGGACATCCGTGATGGCAGGCTTGAAACTTAGCTGACATGTGGAGCTTACATTCACTTTCTGAAAAGGGATTAAATTCTTCTCATGGACTAATGTTTCAGGGTAAATAAGCAGATGGTATAGAGATTGTCACTTATAACAAAAAGATATTACAGTGTCTGAACTAAATAACGCTGCTGAGGGTGCACGGAACATCAAATTTTCTCCTATTAAAACTAAATCACAACCTTCATATTTTAGAAAGAGTTCGTTAAAACTTATCGACTTAATTAAAGGCATGCGTCCCTATATAGAGACAGACAAACAAATTAACATAATGTGTCTCAGCTTCTCCTGAGGAATGTAATATTCTTATCTTTAGAACACTAATTGCTGCAGTTAGGGTTTTGTTAAAAATGAATTGATATTTGCTAAGAGCACAGATTTGACAGATGCAGAAAACATGAGTGACTACAACAGCATTCTGATACTCAGATGAAACAAGGAATTTAAATGTTAATATAGTGTTTTTCTAATAAGAGGAAAAATATTAGTTTAGCAAATTAATCCCAGTGCATTGATGTCTTTCATGGGATTGTAGTGCTTTGTTAATCTATCATATTACAGAAAGATTCAAAGTAAAAGCTGTTTCTATCATAGTAAACTGTAGCAACATGTGTAATAACAGGGAAGATTAGTTCCTGCCTACACAATTAGGCAATGTATTGACTTAATACAGTTCATGCACGTACATAATAAATGGAAGTTTATTATAATATGCATGCAGCCATCTTGAATACACTGATTAGCAACATAATACAGTCAAACATAATCATATATATTTGTATTTTGTCAAGTGCAAATTAAGTCAATGTATTCCAATGTTCTGTATTAACCGCGTTAAGCAGACAAGCTGTATGGAGACAAAAGAACTAACTGATATTTATTTCAGTAAATCCTTCCTTACGTTGACAAGTAAATATTCCATGGAGTGCAGATCTCCTTGAGAAGAAACAAGGCACGTACCGGAACAGAAGCAATGTATTATTGGGATATATTAACAGTTTAGAAAATAATCTGTAGCAATCAGCAAAGTGCAAGTAACACCTGAAACGATTTTTCCTGTGTCTCCAGTGGGAAGCCATGTCTGTTGGGACATGGAGCAACAGCAGTCTTGCAAACGACTGGGAGACACTGTTTACCTAGACCTTCTCGCAGAGTATTTAGCTATAGTGTGTGCAGCCTTCTCACTCCCATTTTACTGGGCAGTGAAAGGCTGGCCTCAGTCTTTTAGCCAGAAAAGGGCTAGAGAGATGAGATCCCTGGCTCCTGGGAGACATACGTCCCAATGGATGGCTTGCTTTATTCTGGTTCAGGGAGTTTATAACCTTACCTCACCGGTCTTGGTGTCATCTGCTTGTCCCAAGTACTTGCCAAAGATGGCAATATAATTGAGAAATCTGTTTAACGCGGTTCACCAGCCAGGTTCCTTGCTAGTGGTATTGATGTCCCTCAGCCAGACCTCTTTTACATGCCGTAGGTGTCAGAAAAACTGATCCAGGATCTCCCATCCTTGCTGGGTGTGCCAACGGGTCGTGAATAGCTTCTCTAGGTCACGACACCAGTGTGGCTGAGGGCTCTTGATCTTCTTAAATGTACTTCGTTCTTTTCATTTCTTGAAATGTAAAAAAACCTAAACCAAACAACAACACAACCCCCAAACCCCAAAACAAAACCAAAAAAACCAACAAACCCTGAACTGCAAATACAAGGACTGTGTCTGTAGGAAGAGATATTTCTGTTACTTGGAAGATGTTTCCAAGTAATTTGGAATTTGCCACTAATTGGCTCAGAGCAACTGAACTGTGAGTGTAATTCCCTTCATCATGGCTTGACTATTATATTCAGTTTACTAGGACCGTCCTCTGTGTAGCACTGTCTAATATAGCATTTATAAGTCATATTAAAACATCTAGTAACGTGTAGATTTTCCTTAAGCGGCAAATAGATCTGTGTTTTGTATCACAGCCACGCTGTTAACCCATTAACCCAAATAACAGCTTAGGATGAATGACCAGTGTTGTATGGGGCTACGTTTTGGATTTGTGACCAAAACAGTATCGATAATACAACACGGTTTAGGTTATTGCTGAGCAGTGCTTGCACATCATCAAGGGCTTTTCCGTTTCTCGCGCTGCTCCACCAGCGAGTAGGCTGGGGTGCACGAAAAGCTGGGAGGGGACCCAGCCAGGAGCACTGACCCCAACTGACCAAAGGGATATCCCGTGCCGTACGACGTCCTGCCCGGCAATAAACCCGGGGGAAGGAGTCGGAGTTATGGAGTTTGTCTTCCCAAGGAACCGCTTTGGGAGATGAAGCCCTGCTTTCCTGGGAAAGACTAAGCACGTATGTATAGATATATTAGGAGTTTAAAAGGAGGGATAGACATATTATGGAGCCCTTAATGAAAAGTTCCAGTGGTATCAAAAACGCTTTCTTTCGCACTGAAATTCAAGCATTATGCATATTCGAACATAACCTGCCAATTAAAAGGCAATTTGAGAGAAGTAACAGCATCCTTGGTGTCAAGGGAGCCAAGATTCACAGTCATAACTGACGGGCTTCCCTGACTGCAGCTTCGGAGCTAGGCGTTTCAGTAACACGTAATTTACAAGATAGAACTGTGTTCTATGAGTTATGTAAATGACTCTAAATTATTATTCTGCCATCAATAATACAGCAATTTTAGGAACTCCTAATTTACCCAGTAGGAGAGGGTTTTATGTGGCATATGGAAATGAATGACCGCACATGCTTCTCTTGCTTAAAACAGAGAGCTTTGGACCGTGCGATAAGCCCATAATATTCACATGTCACAAAGGATTTTTCTAAATAGTAAAGTATCTGCCCGTGGTATTAAAGATAAGGGGAGTTCCGCTTGAGAAAACATGGGACAACCGTTCTGGTTTGGTGCTGGTTTTACCTTGTGCAGTTGTCTTGTTTTGAATCTTGTCTAAAAATAAACCAATGTTGTCAATATAGGCAGTATATTCATTCATTTTGTGTGTAGAAGCTACATTCATATAATGGAAATGCTATAAAAATATTTTTTCTTTTTTTTTTTTTTTCTGTTAAAAAGAAATGTTAAAATATGAGCGCTAGATCTTTCAGCTTGGTATAAATTGACAAAAATCTGTGTACTCCAGGTAAAATCAACCAGATCTGCAACAGCTGAGGATCTGGGTTTTGGCATAAATACAAAATAAAGGTTCATGAACTACTTTAGACTTCTAATCAGAAACTAAAATTAATTAGAATGGCATTGAGTGACATTCCTTAAAAATATTTTAAATTGAAAGTTCTTAAAAAACATTGTTTATCCTTGAATGCAACCATGGATCCTGAAAAATACCAAGCTTCAGGAAAAAAATATATTAAAATATATGACATAAGTGACGCGTGGTTTTTGGTTAGTAGCAAATGAGTTCCTTCTTATTTAAAAAAATAAATAAAAAAGGAATCAAGTTAGGAATCTAAGAAAAAAAAATCAATGTTTAATTTAGTAAGGGGTAACTCAAAGTATACTTGAGTTGCTTATGGAAATTATCTGCAGTTTGGACTCTGGGAAATAAGGTCACAAATCTCTTTATTACAGACAAGTTATAAAGAAAAGCTTAAAGAAAAGCTATAAAAGCAGTCTTTAATACCTTTGTAATATTGCTAGTTCCTCATGGCAGCAGTCAGGAAAACTAAAAAAGTGAAAAATAGTGAAGGGAAATAAGGTGATTAAAATACTAAAAAAAAATATTACTGGGTCATGATAGTTAAGCACTTAAAATGGGTGAGGGTGAACCAATGGTTTGTGTGGGTGTCATTATTAAGTTTTTTTTTATTAAATGCTGTGCAGAAGTAATATCTGAAAAAAGAATGAATACGTTTAACAGATCTTTTTGGTTAAAAAAACCCCCATACAAAACCATACAAACCCCAGCCTCTTATTCTTCCACAATATGCCTGAAATATTTTTTCTCTTTTTTATGTAAAGTTGTTTCTAGGGTGTGGATGTTCCTCCCTACACATGTTCTTCTCCCATTTTTCTAATATTCCAAAAGAAAAATGGGAATGGGGCAAAGCAGGAACAAAAAGAAAGCAAATTATAGAAAGATGGGTAGTTTCAGTTTGGGGGGCTGCCGTAAAATGAAAAAAGTGAGAATCTTCTGTTAACGTAATTTCAAAAAACCATAGTATTAGTCATCATTAAACACAAAGAGACAATTTTGCCAAAGCTGTAAGACACAAAATTAACAATGAAACACTTCACCTTTGTTTTCTCATGGTAGTGCCAGGTTATTTAGGATAGGGTATCTGCTTTATCCCTGAACTTAAAGAGGAAAAAAAACCCAAACAAATATTGGCTACAGCTGACCTTGTCTATTATGTATCATCAATCTAACAGTGACATCAAGCAGCATAAAATTAGAAAACACACATTGATCTCAATGGTGACCTAAAAGTGAAGTATGCAATGGGATGCCAGCGTACCTCAGTGAGAACGAGGACAATTTTACTGTGGCACTGTTACTTTTTGTTCGACTTTTCTGTCCAGAAAGAACTCCAAAAACCTGAATAATTTCCACAGGAGAAGGTAAGGTTTGTGCAATGTTCCACGCTACCAGAACAAGAAAGGGAAGTTCTAAATTTGCCTGCTCTCCCTTCTCCTGCCAAGGAGACTTGACTTTGATATTGAAGAAGGGAAAGGTACGGACAGCTACAAAGAAGAGTTACAGGATTTCAGTTTTGCAATGTGCTTGCGTTACCGGAATACATTATTTGAGTCCAGCATAACATATATGATTGTAAATCATATAGCAAAATGTCGCCTACCAAAGCTGCAAATAGTTGATGGAAAATAAACACATCGAAACCGACATAGCAAAACAATGAGGAGGCATTAGTGGTTGATTAATGAATCGGTACTCAGCCAGAACCATCCATAAAAGCATAGACCAGTTGATCAAAACTTTCTTTTTACTTTTATGTAGTTAACATAATTCTACTTAGTAGAGTACCGAAGTGGACAACTGGAATTACTAAAGTAATGTTTAGAGTCAACATTTAGGTTTTGGAGTGGACAATGAGGAAAATAAAGACTGAGAAGTTCACTGGGTCATGCATTATTTCTCTCTACAGAGACATGATTAATTAATTCTCTGTTCCAGAGATTTCTTTGATCTATTGTCAGATTTAGTGTTGATTTATCACAATTATTCTTAAATTTGGATCAAAATTATGGTAGTCTTCCCACTGTAATATGTACATTTAAGGGATTGAGGTCCGTATTTGATGGTGCCTCAGTTTATTGCTAGCTGCTGTCCTACAGAAGCTCCGGGGAGAGAGTTTGGCAACGCTTTTCCAATTGTCTGGTAACATATGCTATTACAGCTCTGACCTGTAGAAAATGTCATAAAGATACAGGCACATTAGTATCTCTGTCTCCTGCAAATTCTGTTCAATAAATGCTAGCTAGTTGTGTATGCAATACACAAATGGTGAATGCAGCTGATGGAGGGAGACACTAACAAGAGCCACATTTAAACTGGAATGGCAATATGAAAGGACATTTTTTGATCTTTTTTTTTTCTGAAAGAGTAATCACATAAAATAATTGCAGACCATGTCATCCATCTTGTGTTCCTTTGAGGAACACTATGACATTGTTTGAAAAACATTTATACATTAGATATTAAAACTGTTCTAGTTCACTTTAATATAGCCTTGAAGTAGTAATAATAAGAATTTTCTCTATAAAGTTATATAGCAGTACAAGTCTGTGCAAAACACCTTCAGCAAAATGTACAACTTAAAATTTCGAATCCTCTTTCCCTCCAACAGTCTTCCAGGTGGCATCTAGGAAATAGACTTCAGCGTCTGAATTTGGTCTGGGTTTGATTCTGAGTCTTCAGCAGCCCTGGAAGCAGTCTTTTCTCAAGTAGATTAATTCGATAAGCTAAATAGCAGCATGATCCCTGCATCCCGTCGGTGTGACACCTGGCGTAAAACCACTTCAAAACAGGCCGTTTTGTACAGACGCAGTAGTGTCGTGAGTTTTGATTTTGTGGGAGAAGTAGAAGTCAGTTCTGGAGCGCTCATTTACTGCCGTGCTGATAAGCACCTGATCTGCTGCTGATAATCACTTTCCTCTTCTTTAATTACAGCTCTGGTTTTCTATTGACACTTCGTGTAGCCAGTGTTAGATATTCCAGTACTAATGAATTTGATTACTCTATACCAGATAATGGATCCAATAACACTGTATCAGCTTTTCTATGAAAGAATGTAAACACCTTTTGTGTTCCAGCAGCTTGCTGCTTTCTTCATGACATTGTATTTATTCTATCTTGATTTCTAGCTCTGAGCATGATGAATGCATATATTCTCAATTTCTCATAGGGAGGGTGGCAAGCACTGTAATAGATAACTTCAAAGCATAATGAAAAGAAAAATGCAGTAAGCCATATTTAGGAGTCTAACCAATTTTTTTCTCATCATTTTGACTGATGAAAATGGAGCAGCATGATCTATGTGAATGTGTGATCCTTTCCTGACTTGGGAGGCTTCAAATACTGCCTTGCTGGGCTTTTGCAATGGCATGATTATGACTGAATTGCGCATTGCCAAGAAGAATTCCATTTTTCTAAGAACATAGTGAGGTAAAATTATCAAGATTATAAAGAAGTTATGGTTTATTTGAGCCAGCAAAAAGACAGCTTCAAACTGACCATTTTATTAGCTTTTTTTCTCATCACTACGTGCAGTTTAACATTTGCACATTCCTATTAACTTTCCAATTTTTTTCTGAAGATGGTATTATGCATGGTCTAGTAAAAATAAGCTTGATTTTTCCAGGGAGACTGGTAGAGAAAAATTGATGGGCAGACATCAGCTAGTGTTTTGAACATTCAGATCAGTATTTTCATTTAGGGAGTAGGGAAAATTTAATTCAAAAACATTATAGCTCCAGACCCTCAAAACTGAACTTGTCTTGAAGAGGCTTCAAGTCTTTCAGGTAAACTGTATTAACCCCACTAAAATCAGAAACAAAATGCTTTTCTAAAGCAAAGAAGACTGTTAAGCCGACATATTACTTTGCAAGCTATATTATTTAAAAAACCATCAAAAGTAACCTTTCCAACAACCAGCTTCAGTTTTCTGGATAAACTAATACAATTTTCCCCCTTTTAAAGGGTCTTGGTGCAATTTTAGACATATCCAATAGCAACAAAATGGACATGGGCAGTTTGGAAGTACAGGCAATTAAAAAAAAAAAAATAGTTGTGATCAGGTCTCTTTATTCACGTGGCAGACTTCCTCACTGCACGAGGAGCACAGCTGACTTCTGCAGCAAGCTGCTATTTAACGCAGACAGAGGTGCTGGTCTCAGGCACTGGTCCCAATAACAAAGGTACTGCTGGAGGTGCCATAGCCAGCTTGGTTTCTAAAACCATTTTTGGAAAAAGGTAGACTTAAGTTTTCAGTGATTCGCTATTCCAGCTGTTTAATGTTTTCTGAAATTAAAATCCTCTTGAGGAGAATCACTGAAAAACTGAGGCGTGGTACTTAATTTTATCAGGAAAAACTTTCAGCGCCTGAAAATACTCCAGATATGGGGAGAGGTAGGTTGGCTGACTGGTTTTGTGGCCTCTCAAGGAGAAAAACCTAACAGCTTCCAATAGCTCAGGAGCACAGGTAAAGGAAGAGAAAGTAGAGCGGAGTCCGATGATGGCAGAGCTGTCTCTGGCAGTAACCACACTGGTTAACTGGGCACTATTAGGGCAAAGTTTGAAAATTTGGGAGTGATAATAGAGGTGAACAGCACGTGCTGCCGTTCAGTCCAGAGTCCGCTTGTCCAAGTATGGTTTCTTCATTAGCTGGAAGAGATGAGTGATGGTTTAGTTGAAAGGCAGCCTAAGTTGTAACATTTATCTTTCTTTCTAAACAAAACTGTGCCACGCAGGGATGGGCCTATA
Source organism: Leptodon cayanensis (assembly GCA_027564655.1). Lineage (NCBI taxonomy): Eukaryota > Metazoa > Chordata > Aves > Accipitriformes > Accipitridae > Leptodon > Leptodon cayanensis. The sequence goes on along the minus strand of JANXJC010000021.1, from coordinate 24,414,842 downwards.
GTGATGGAACCACTGAAGCAAAATGCAGAGTACATTCCTCAAAGCTGGAGCCAACAGATTTTGGAACAGTTTTAAGCAGCCAGTAAATTTTTGATCAACATTAAGGAGACAGTTACTGAGTATTTGGAAGTCTGTACAGGAATGGGACTTGTGTGTCCTCAGAGGAAGAACCACGTGTAGATCCTTTTTCCACAGAAACCCCAAACCTCTGGTAAGCCTGAAATGGAAGTAGAGTTAGGAGCAGATCCTAAAAAATATGGCAGAGCTGGGGCATAGAGTAAATAGACAATCCTTTAGCTCTGGCTGAAGGGCTGCGTGGTTGAGATAGTGTTCAGGAACCCTAAACGGGTTAATGATATCCCTCCATTAAGGAGAAATAGCTAAGGAAAGAACCACAGGTATAGATCCAGTGTGGAAGAGTCGTGCCCTATTCTGTCCCCAAAAGTTAGGATGGTAAAGTTGCATACTTTCAATCTTTCTTTATGCCTGGGGCAATAAGTTAAGGTTAAAATATTCTTGTTTTCTATAAATTATGAGGAAAGAGTATTATGAAATCTGATCTCTCTTCTAACAACACAAATAAAGCATCCCTGTGGGGTCTGCAGCAACTGTTTTCACATGAGCCTGGTAAGATCTGTAACTGCCTTTCAGGTGACAGATGTTTTTGCCCTTTTTCAAGCGCATTGTTTACACTTTCGCTAAGTTGTTTTCCAAGCCAATGCTACATTTCCTCTGTCTTTTTTTCACCCTTTCCTTTTGTTTCCTTTGCCTGTTCCTAGTCCTCTCAGCTCTCACGCTCGTGCTTCCCTACCGCCCTCTACTCATCCTCTGCTCCTTCTACATGTGGTACCCTGCTCCCACACTTCCTCACAGCTGTGTACTGTCTCCTCCTCCAATCACTGCTCTCACTGGCAGCACCCAGCAATAGGTACATCAACAGTAACGATGACTGTCACTTCTCATGGGATGGGGGAAAGGGGAAAACAGAAGCAGTGAGGTTTATATAAGAATGTCGCTCTATGATTTAGCAAATTTAATCTGTATTTTTCAATGCTTTCTATGTGTATTGAAAATCTTTTCTGCCTTATCACACAGACAAATTAATGGATTAGTTTGAAGCATGCCAAGCTCTATCAAAATGGAAATGCGTTAATGCTATCTTGCTTTGTTTTCAGAAGACCCGTATATATCCTAACAAAACTAACTACTTCGGTCTATAGTTTATAAAATTATGACCAGCTATTTCCCTTTCTGCTATTCTAGCAGTCTTGTACAGATTCTTGTGATACTAAAGGAAAAGCATCGACTGTAATTGGGTCCTGGTCCCTGAGATTTATTGTTGGGAGATTATACCGTCTATAACTCTGCCAGACTGCAACGGGCCCAGGACATTACAGAATCCGTAGTCCGCGTGCAGCCGCACAGAATGTCTATCTCGTATCTGTAATGAAGTAAAAAATCACCAATTGCTGCTTTAGCCTATTTCATAACTTTAAATAAAATAGTGTATATTTCTAGCTAACTTTAGATAAGTCATAACTGTAAGTTGTGCATTTTCACACAGATATAAACATACATTTGTCTGGTTCAGCAGCTTTTACAGGAAACCTGTAATTTCTAATTGCTGAGACTTGCACTTGCTTTTTGTTTGTGCAAATGAATGAAGAATCTGCATGTGGTTGAGAGGGGTGAAAAGGAAGGTAGTTAGAAAAACAAGACTATACCTCCATATGCACACATGTAGAAGCAAAGGTGGTAGAGTTCTCTATATTCTTCTGTTTACTTTTTATTGAGCTTAGACTACTAAGTTGCTATTTATAATCTCTGCATACTGGGGCATTTTGCATTACCGTCAATATTCTTCTGCATAACTAACACGCTAACCTGTAGAAGCATTAATATAGTGTCATATATATATGGGTCCTAAAATATATGTTAGATATCTATTTTATTTTGAAAATCTTCATTACATGTGCTTCTATACAAGAAGGATTTTGCAATATTTAAGTCATTTTGCTCACAGCATAAATAGTAAGGCTTAAGAAGGAAATATTTTATTTAATAAGAATAGGGGATATGTTGTTTTCAAAGATGATGCTCTTAAAAATACAAAAATGTCATAAGAACTTCCCTTAGTTTTGAAAATATTGCCATTGTGATGAGCACTGTAACCTGCAGACCCACATAAGTAGAGACGATAGAAGCAACATCAGCTGTGCTGAAGTAGTCTACGCTCGTTAATTTAGGATTCGTCTACAGGCAATCGAGAGATACGGGGTACTCCAGAGGGAAATTCATATCACCCATCTCAAGTATTTAAAGACTGGATGGGATTGCTCACCTTCTGGAGACGTCTGCCTCCCCTCATTACAGAAGGAACATAGATGAATAGTAGAGCAGAGGTGGCAACTCCTTACTTAATTAAGACTTCATGACATATGAACAGTGGAGCTCAGATTTTTTTTCCCACACATACATAAACTTAGAGAGTAAGGAGCTAAACAAAAACTTTTGTTTAATGTAGCAATAATATTAAGTTTTGAACACAGCCCTTTAAATATAGTGATAATGTGCATATGTGTCTATGACAATTATATTACGGCAAAAATATGTGTGTTCACAAGAAAAAGAGCATACTTACGGGATCACTAACTTGCCTATTCATTGCCTAATATTCTTAGATGTATCACTTCTGTGGCATTTGGGAAATGAATTGACACATCAGTGATAAATTGAATTTGGGATGCAGTTTCTTTGTCCTTGGTAATATATCTACTGTGTACCGCATATGATTACATCCAATAAAGTGATTTTCTAAAGGTGGAAACGTTTCAAAAAGCATTGATGTGAGGGAGCCGGGCATCTAATCATACGGGGACATTGGTGATTGGATAGCATACGTAGTTTACCATGATTGTTAGTAGTGGAATACTGTAGTAACAGAGGTCTTCCTCACCATGTATTTTCACTCTGTTAACTTGATGAATACCAGGAGGAGATTGCTACCACAGAGCTGACAGAGAAACTCATTTAAATTAGAAGCTACCACAAACACACTACATGGAATTTTTCCAGAGGTGGTTTTCTGTTTGTTTCTTTTTGTTTCATTTAAATATCTTGAGCTGTCACAGAAAAGGATTTTAATTTAGTAAGTCAATAAAACCTTTATTTTATAGTGAATTGTTCTTCGTGGGTTTTTTTTCGCCTAGGCTAAAAGCTGCCATTCTGTGGTGACTGATAACTCATTTTGCTCCTTTGATTTCTTGCCGTGCATACTTGAAGAGCATCTTCTAACTTACACACAGCTTGTTTTCCTTTCTGCTTCTGATTGGTTTTGCTGCATGTTTATTTTGTTACCTGTGCCTAAAGGCTGTTTTCTTATGTGGGAACAGCTCATGCGCCTTCTGATTTTTGCCATATGGTAAGCTTTACTTCTCCGTGTGATATCCTCTCGATTACATTCATCAGCACATTCCCTAAAAGGCGATTTTGATGACGCTCTTTGCGTACACAGAAATAAGAATTTGCACTTTCCTGTTGGCCGTTACCGAGTAGATCTGCTCCCTGGCAGTGTACCTTCTCCCTTTTCACTCCCTTGGATGGCTGCAGGGCAGTGTGTTTTGGAGGTACGTGGTTTTAGGAACTTCCCCAGGGAGGAACTGGTGTTACCTGTGTGCGAAACGCAGAGCTGTGCAAGTGACGATAGAGAAGATGAAGCTCCCGACGAATTAAGGAGTGGGAATTATGGGAAGGGAGATTTGTTAGGCTATAAATTCCTTAGCTCTTTCCAAAAATGGAACACTATAATCGTCTCTGTGGGTGAAACCATTTCTGTGAAGAAAGCTTATGCGAACCTAAACCTTATTTTATGCCCCATTTTAGCCAATGAGGGTAACTAGTACAGTACTATTGTATTATATTTGATTAAACTCTAAAAATATACAGAAAATCAAGATCATCAATACCAACACTTTATTCTAACACAACTGACTTCACAGACTGAATCTCATCAAGGATATTGCTGATTTGTTTGCAGCAGTGCAAAAAAAGATTTTGAATCATCCGTGCAAGTGGGAATAAAGCAAGATCTCGTGTCACATCATTACACACCGTATCTGCACTGGCATGCACCCTCATTACCCATCAGATATACTACAGGAGTTTTCCCTAGTTATGTATGCATTTACTAAATTATCTCTGTTAATAAGCGATTTTTCCCAGTTTGTTTTTCTCACCCTTTACCTCCCACTGTGTTTCGGCTGCCTTTCAAAACTGAGCAAGACCTGTGTCCTTTAAAAACAACAGCAAAGAATATCTCTCGAATTAGGATGGTCCTCCAGTGTTTCCTGGCCAAAGCACTGACATGCCTGAGCTCCATCACTGACGGAGTTCTCCAACACGTAGCAATGAGCCCTGCTGGTGTTATGGGAAAGCCAGACCCCCAAGCTGGTCACCACAACCGGAATGAATCTGTTTCACCTCACTGGTAACGCACAAAAACTAATCCTATTGCAGTGGAAAGCACGTCATGAAATACTATCCTTCGTAGATCTCATGGTAGAAGAACAAATTTGGGAGCAGCAGAAGAAACAGATAACTGGCTTTGTTTTAACCCAGAGCCTATCTAGATTAACTCATAGTCATGTCCCTCAAAAATACAAATTCTAATCTTCCTTCCCTGGGATTGCCCACACATATTGCTTTGCTGGACTGGTTTGAGATGAATTGTCTAGATGTCCATAAAACCACAACATACGCTGTTACTTCCTCCAAGCCGATCACAAAAGTTCACATCCAGTCTCGCTTAGGAAACAGTATCACATAATTTTTGGTAAATCGCTATGTGGGCAAAAGCCTGTTTAGGAAACCCAGTGTCGTGGTTTAACCCCAGCCAGCAGCTAAGCACCACGCAGCCGCTCACTCTCTTCCCCCTTCCTCCCCCAGTGGGATGGGGGAGAAAATCAGGAAAAGAAGTAAAACTCGTGGGTTGAGATAAGAACGGTTTAACGGAACAGAAAAGAAGAAACTAATAATGATAATGATAACACTAACAAAATGACAACAGTAATAATAAAGGATTGGAATGTACAAATGATGCGCAGTCCAATTGCTCGCCACCCGCCGATCGACACCCAGTTAGTCCCCGAGCGGCAAAATAACCCCCGCTCCCACTCCCCCCAGTTTAAGTGACGTCCCATGGTACGGAATACCCCGTTGGCCAGTTTGGGTCAGCTGCCCTGGCCGTGTCCTGTGCCCCTCCAGCTTTCTCGCTGGCTGGGC
>JANXJC010000021.1:24367468-24409462 GCA_027564655.1 Leptodon cayanensis | reverse complement strand
CTTTCTCGCTGGCTGGGCTTGAGAAGCTGAAAAGTCCTTGATTTTAGACCAAACACTACTTAGCAACAACTGAAAACCTCAGTGTTATCAACATTCTCCGCATACTGAACTCAAAACACAGCACCCTACCAGCTACTAGGAAGATAATTAACTCTATCCCAGCTGAAACCAGGACACCCTGTTGAAATCTATCTGTTTTTTCCACTCTGAATAGAGAGTTCAGATCTCAAAGCTGACAGCAAAGGAAACTGCCAAGGAGAGCTACTGCTGCTAATGCTCAGGTGAACTCAATATGTCAAGAGCTTATGGAGATTGGAAAAGCTGCATGGAGATCCCTGTGTTGCTAATGCTCCTAGAGTAAGAATATAGGCAAAAGATTAATCTTAATAACCTCATTTCTGGGCCTTTAATTCAAGACATAATTTTGTACACAAAATGAACACACAACCAATGTTCAGAGGAAAGAGTACCATTAGCAATAAGGTGCTCCCTAGAATAAATCAACTGTTTTTATTTTATGTGATTTTTATGAAACATGAGAGTGAGAGCTCGGAGTATAGTACGAGCTGGGATGAATCTGCAGTTTGTTGTTGTTGAAATGAGAGCTGTGCCATGTGTTCGGCTGGCTGCAGAATTAGCTCATAGGTTGGTGTATTAAGATAATTGGCTAATTGGCATGGAGTTACCTCAGTTTGCTGGCTAATAAATAGCAGCGGCTGAGAAGGTATTTTAGTTGTGATACCTTAAGTGGATGGTGGGAGGATGCTGTGAAGCAGGAGCCAGCCACTACAGGCTCTACAAAATTAAGGTAGCCCTCTTTGTCATCCACAGTTCTTATATAAAGCTCTTAAGCACTTAATTGAGTTGTTTCTTAGTACAGTGGAAGGTTAAAATGTCTGCACGACAGTGTTCATCAAGTAAAGCCAATAGTGTTTATATCCCTCTATGGATTTCTAAGCTGAATTCTCTAGCTGCTTCCTTAGATGTAGTGAAGTGATTTAAGGGTGTAGTTCAGCTGTGTGTTTCTTTGCTACTCTATTTTAATGGAGTTTATCAAGTCTTTGGAACACTTGCTAAATATAATGCTTGTAATGAGAGATATTCTATTTTCCAAGAAATACTGAAGAGAAATTGTTAACTATGCTCCCTTTCATGCAGGGGTATTGTTGCAAAGAAAGTGACATTGCAAGGCACGCAAGAATGTGTGCCAAGATTCATGTTGTGTTACGAAATTGGAACAGATCAGAAGATGGAAATGTATTTTAATTTCATTTTTAAGCCTATATACAGCATTTAAGCCTATAAACTCTGAGGTTTTCAGCTAAATTAAGAAAAGCTTGGGTGTTTCTGTAGCATGGTAGGAATAGGGGAATGGAGGGGCACGATGCTGTCTTTGGTCTGCTTTCTGTTGTTATGAACTCCTCAAAATGCTGCTTTGAAACATTAGGTCCCTCTGAGTACAATGTACTGATAAGTTTTCTGTGGATCGGATAGATATTTCTAAAGAGCAGAGGTATTTACCTTTGATAAATGCTTGATTTCAACAAATGCTGACACTCTCAAATAATTTCCTTCAGGGTCTAATACTTAAGCCTCTCTACTGTAGTGTTTTTCTCCATCGGCCAATTCCTCAACTCTTTAATTCTTTCAGTTCTAACAAGTCACCCAGATTGTTTGCACTTGCCAGCGAAGGAGGGCAAGGGGTTCCTTGCTGTCTTAGGTAACCTTTGAATTTCCAAAAAGTGTTGTCCTGTGGTATTTAACTGATACGTGATAGGTTTGGATAGCTTATTTTCCCATCTTATTTCATGCTTTAATAATTACACAAAGAAAGTTTCTGGGTAGTCGTTGGGCATGATCAGGTCTTGTTCTTGTACTACTTTGCACTATTAAAAACAGCAATAGAACTCTTGGGACATTAAAGTAAACTTCCCTAATTACTATAATTTAAATTTACAACATCAATACCCAGAAAACCTATTATAAATAAAAGCTTTTAAGCAGGAGAGAATTAAATCCACTAAATTCCATTAGTGACGTCTAATATAGAAACACATTAAGAAGGCTAAACACCGCACTGGTTGCTTAGTTATTTAAATCCATCAGTATTAAATACATTCATTTCATCAGCTGCTCGGTTCATGGGATCCAAGCTTGAAATGTGTTCTTTTGAAGTGAATAAAGTGATTTCTTTTAGATGAAAGAGGTAAACAATGACTAGTATCTCACAGGTTTTGCATATTATGCGCATACCTTGTCATTAGAAAAGAAATAATATGCAATTTTGACTTAACAGCTTTCAAATACACGAATGTTGAGAAAAATGTATGCAGCAGTGTGAGGTAAAATTTGACATAGTCTAGAATTAGACCCCTTTTACAATACTAACCCTTCAATGAAAACCCCACCAAAAAGAGGCTGAGAAAGAGACATTATTCTGAGAGAGCTCAGTCCAAAGCATAGAGAAGCAAATGGAAATCGCTTATTTCCTTTGGGTTTAATCAGGCTTGGATTTTTGTTTGCTTTTAATGAAGCCACACAGTTAAGAGAAAATTAAAGTAAACAGACCTACAGCTTTGTGCAGCCTTGCAGATCAGAATGCTCACAAACCTTAAAAAGGGATTTTTTTTTTTTTTTTTTTTTTATAACAACCGAGAAGAAGATGTGGGAGAAGCAATAAAAGTCTCTCCTAGGAGAAAGGACTTGATGCACCAGGTGTAGAGAATAATTAGCAAGGATAGGGGTGGTCTGTTGGGAGGTCAGCTGCTGAGGGTTCAACACTGGTCAGGGACTGAGAACTCCCCCACGAGAACACCAAAAAGCGGGCAAGAATGATCATAATGGAGAGATCCAAAGAAATTTTGTCCTGGCAGTTATGAAGACAGTTTTCCGTGTGTTGATCTGTGCACGTGTTTGTGTGTTGATGAGGGCCAGTTACTTTGCATTACAGAATAGTTTGAGTTACAGTGATACGTTTTGCTTTAAAATAGGAAGTCTGTGTATGTGCGAGTTGGTGTGTAGGGTTCAACCATTTAAATTGGTTATTTGAAGACAATACTTATCTGGGAAGGGTGCCACGCAGTTCTACATTTTCTTGGCACGTAATATAACTTCTGCGTGTTCCTTTACCACTTACTGTGAACTGAGAGGGCAGATCCTAATTACTAATTGTTGGATTTGGAGTGTGTTTGGGCTTTCTGTATTTAGGTACCATAAGCATATAGTCCCTAGTTCCTTCTCCGTCAGCTAAATTTTCTTAGTCCATAACAGAACCACCTGGGAATGATGCTGGATGGTGCATTAAGATGTCCGGTTACTGTCTGTTTTATTCAGTTTTCCTAGGACAGTAGAAAGCTCGACTCAACTTATCAGCTGCTTAAGCTTTGTTTTTCTTGTTTTGACTATGTCTTTTTCTCTGAATTGCATATACTTAGCAAGGGGAAAAAACAAACAAACAAACAAACAAAAAAAAAACCAAACCAGTTGATCTGCTGTTAGTTTACGTATGTGTTGCTTATGAGCACTGAAATTACTTTTACAGGCCCTCTGCAGACCACACTAGGGATATATTTTAATAATCGATATAGATGTTACATGTTCCAAGATCTCAAAGACCAATGCCTGTAAACCAACTCCTGTACTTGGACAAAAAAAATTAATCCATCATTAGCTTGCAATGGCTATTATGCTCTATGTTATTTGTAATTAATTGCTAAAAGTCTTAGGGCACTATGACTTTATTATATTTGTTTATGCTTTGGAATTTCTCAGTTAGAGAGGCATCCCCTAAGATGATTAAAGTCTGGTGGAGACCAAGAGAGAGAAGTTTGAAAAAAATAATTGAAGTGGGAATAGAGAACAGTCATCACTGAGTTCTCTCCTGGAGAGGGATAAAGTAGCGTATGACTGACTATTGCGAAGTCAGCTGTTGGGCGTTCAAAGCCAGTGACGCTTGGAGAAGGCATCTGAACAATTTTCCTGTAAGATCATCAACAGACATGGTTTTACTCCAGGAAAGGCCAAAAGTCAGCTTCAGTTGTTCTGCCTCTTACCTGGGACAGTGCTAACTTGCATGTGGAAAAATGGAAACGCAAAATCTTTTACTCATTCGTGGCTGGGTGTATCATTCAGTATTTGTATGGCACCTAGGACAATGGCTCTCCAGTGCCAACTTCAGTCTTATCCGAGTTAATTAACGAGTGTTATCGTTGCGTAGATATTAACTAGTAATTGGAGCCAATACCCTGTGTTTCCTGAACCCTTTATGCAGTTCAACTCCTGTCAGCTCTTGGCTTTTTCTTGTACTGTGTTTATTGCTCATGTCCTTTTAAACTGGGTCAAGGAATTGAATTACTTTGCTCCACTAGCTATAGAAATTAGAAGTGGTGAAGAAAGCAGAAATTAGAGGACAGAACTTTTTTAATATTAGTTTTGCTTGAACATATTAGAAAATATCGTAATGAGTGCAGTCTATATGGTGCCATCGTGAATGAAGTTCATAAGTAGTTTCCACGAAGATAGTTACGTTTTTTTCCTTAAATTTTGGACACTTAAAAGCATTTCTTGCCAGCTGTGTTGTTTTTTTTGAGTTTTCGAGACTCAGACTTAAAATTATTACAGTATCATTAGCAGATTTTGGGGTTTTTTTGGTTGGATTTGGAGGTAATTATACTTAATGCTGTGATTATTTCCGTTATCATGTGTACACAGTTGATGCTTTATTTTATATGTGCTTGGCTTGGTTTATAATCTGACAACTGCTGTGTTAACTGTTATACTCCTAACTGCAGTTCAGCTTTCTAGTAGTGCATTGATGTCCAATGCATCTAATGCAGGGGGTCCTTCCAAAATTAACTCTTAAAAGTTCCTGACTGTTGCCACACGCTTAAACCACGACTTTCAGCCTTAGATTTTAAAATAAATTTGGCTTTTTATTTTGTTTCTGAGGGAAGTACTTTTTTTTTGTTTTGTTTTAACCCTTCCGTTCAACATTTGCATGAGTTTGAATTTGTAGTTTCAGATGACAATGGAAGTGCTAAAGCACAATGAAAACTGAACTGTCTGTATCCAGCCATTTTTATCACCCCGGTATGTGACTGCCTTACCAAGTCCTCAGTACATGAGCAAGAAATTCTATTTCTCTCTTTCCTCTTGTGGTAGTTCCATATTAACTCATATTTGTTTATGAAGAGGTATTAGACAGTAACACTGAAAGTGAAGACAGCAAAAAAATAAGGGAAGAAAAAAAGAAGTACTCTGAGGTTTTGAATAGACCTGCCAGTAAAATAATAGTTTTACAAAAGGAGTCTAAACTGATGGAAAGAAAATCTCTAAAAGTCTCTTCATCATTATAAAACATCTATTCCTAAATACTGCTTTTGCAAAAATCTTTTAGTAACCTTCCTGCAGGTTTCTAGGAGCAGTTCTAAATCTGGTCCTCTCTCCTGCCTTGAGAACACCTAAGTAATGTTGATCTCTTTTAAAGGAAGAGTTCTTGCACTTTTCTTTGTTTCACCAACCAGGAATAGGTGAAAGTTTTCTGAAAAACAGATTTAAAATTAGATGATCCAAAAGATTTAAGGAGGACTTAATTTGCTATAAAACCCCTTGTAAACCTTCCTTTTCATTTCCCTAGCACAGAGTCTTTTTATTACTTTAGATGTCCAAAGCCTCCCAACTTGCTTAGATGCTTTTTGACAGTTTTGAGAAGTGCAAAATATATCTCATGATGCATAAAGTATTCCTCTTTTATCGCCCGAGAGGATCTACATGCTCACATTACATCCAGTTCTGCAGAAAACAGAACGTGGCTTCTTTGCTAGTTATAACAGCTCAGCGGTCGGGGGTTTTTTTGTTTTTTTTTTTTTTTTTCTCTTTCTTGCTCTGTTTCTCTCTCCCCTCCCACACCAGTAACCTAATCATTTGCACAGCAGAATCAAAGCCTCATTGATTTAGGAAATTTGGATTCAGTCTTGAATATATTTCCATAACTATCAGTGTGGGGACTTGCTTAGGAACAGGTGAAATATGGGGTCATGATTCAATCAGGGATTTATCAATACAGGACTAGAACAGCCTAGATGTGTTTACAAAAAAAGCCAGACATGATCAGGTTCATGTATAGTCAGCTTATATATATTTCTGCACCTGCTTCTCCCCTCCTCCTCCTTGCTCTGGAGCTGGTCTATGCAAAATGTTTCTGAGTTTGCCATTTTGGTACCTGACCTTATTTTGAAGTCATGTGAAATCCAGGCACAGGACAAGCAATGTAATAATCAAGTCATTGATTAAAATAAATAAATAAAATTCTCTGTATCTTGCTTTCCAGACATGTTTGGGGTTTTTTTTTTGTTTGTTTTTTTTTTTTTCCTTTTGATCGGAAATGGTTGTTGGTTTAATTCCTGAATTGCTGGCAGGTCTACAGTTGCTTTGTAAAAGATCCGACAGAGCAGACATAGGACTGAAATATAAGCAGCCTGGGGAAACGGAGCATAGGCAGCAGATCAGGTAAGAAGAATAAACCTATGTTATTGCTGCTTCCAGAATCGTAACGTCTTTGGGTTGATAAACTATTTCTCTATGTAAAATGACTTGAGAGGAACACTTCCACTCTGCTGTATTTGGAATAGTAGGCTTATTCCTAATACTCTGGGGGTTTACAATGATTCTGTGAACAACAGGGGGCAAATCTGCAGGCTTTTCCCATTAAATTCATGCTGGTATGTACTTGTCTTTGTATTTTATCTTGGATAATGATAGCTTCCCAGGTGCAAAAGCCACTCTTTTGATTTAAAATGTGCATGAGAGGTATTTTGGCTAGGAAACAATAGGTCTGTTGCTATGATGACTATAAGATGTGATACTCGCAGATTTTTTTTTTTTCCGAGTCTTTAAATATTTTTCAGATATACAGATATTGCCAGGGAATGAGAAATACCCATTTTCCAAAGACACACCAATATCACATCATCACAAATGTGTCCCTTTCTTCAGGGAAAGGTTTGGAGACCTGGCCTGAAAAAGGCAAGTTCAAGGACGTTTGAAACAAGGTCTCATGTTGTGCTGTGACATCCCTGCCAGACCCCATGCAATCATCATCACTACAGGGTGAAATGGCAAAGAGAACAAGAAAGACTTTGTTCAAGAACATTGCAAAAAGTCACAGCGGATAACGATGACTGATGCATAGCAGTGGTAGCATAAGGTCATAGGAAGGAAAAAAGAAACGGCAGAAATGGAACAGTGGTTATTTCAAGAAGACATTGCCTTCTTTTGGGGGGAAAAAAAAAAGTGCTCCTTCTTATCAGTTACCACTGTTAATGAATTGCAGGTGAAAGGAAGGCTAGGCATTTTGTAATATGAGAGCTGCTTAAAGGGTTTTATTTTGTGTTTGGCTCACTGAATAGGGTGAGGTAAGAACATAACCTTCTCTTAGTAAATCCAGATGGTATCCTGAGGCAGTAAAGTTTTCCTGCTCCAGGCATTTTGGGGGAGGAGAGGAACTGAGGAACAAGGGAGACAAATGGAGGCAAAGTGAGGGGAAAAAGCAGAGCACTTATCCTGTTCCAGATGTTCCCAGATCCCAATTTGCCCAGTGGGTAGTGAGTCAAGTAACACAGATATTTACTGATCCATTGCTTTTCTGCAGTCTGTCCTTCTAATAATTTACCGGAGGCAGGTTTAAGTGTAGGATCAATCAGGACTTAAACCAGAGGCACAACACAAAACAAAAATACTCATTCTGTCCTGTGCAAAATGAATGAATTAACTGACAATCTGGCTGGAAGAAAAAAGGAGTTTTATTAACCTAGTGCTTGGACCCAAAGTCAAGGAGACCTGTCTTAATTCCTAAATTTTTGGAGAACATATGTATCTTTCTCCTTATGTGCTTTTTCACTTGAAGTTCTAGCTGTACCATAACAGATTACTGTACCCTTGTGGGATTTAGTCTCAGGACTGGAAATAAGCAGTGTGTCATTTCATAGTAGTCCAGTTCAGTCCTGATATTTTTTACAGTCTCTGATGCAAGAAGTAGATTAAATTTGGCTGAAGTGCAGATCTGTCTCTAGTTTTGCTGTTCATCTGAACGGAGTTCAGACTTTGACTTCTGTGTTTTCTTCATCATTCCATGCAAGGAGTTATAGCAAGTACAGACACCTGGATACAGTTGGATACAGAAGTGCAAGAAGCAATCAAAATTAATAGAAAATGTATAACACTTTGTTCCGGGAAGAATGAGAAAGCTTACAATGTGAAAGCATTTGGGGGAAAATTTGCCATGAAATTGAAATGAAATTAGAGGTTGTATGGAAGTATAGGCAATTAAGGTGGCATTCTGAAGTGTGTATGTGTTTATATATGTGTATATACACATACATAAATACGGGTAGTCAGGTTTCTGAAAGACAGCGAGAATAATCTAGTTATGGCGGAGACAAATATTTCCTGGCACTGTAAACTAATTGTGTTTCTTAGTGCTTTCAGGAGAGTTGCTGGCAGAAGGTCGGTAGAAAAAATATCATTTTCATGCTAGGGAAAAAGAAATATTGCTAGATGCAAAAGCGCACCAGAAGTCTTTAATCAGATGCCGAGTTTAATTTGCAAAGTGTTAAATGTGCTCAAGTTTTATTTCAGACTCCTGAAGCTGGATACTAAGTACTTAAATCATTGCTAAAAAGTAAAGCAAAACATTTCAGAAGACCTGTAACTTTACATTAAATCTGGGTTTGTTTTCCTTTGGAGAAGAAAAGAGAAAAAGGAACGGGTCTACTTTTTATAGTCTCCAAGTGGTCATGCATTGGATGTCCACTTATAAAAAAAAAAAATAATCACCTGAGGAATACAGTTTCAAGTCAAGAGTGACATAATGGAAAGAGTTGCTATTTTACATTGCTTTAAACTCCTTTGGTGCCACAGAAACTGACTTACAGCTGGCACAACAGAACAGATCCTGATTTTCTCTGCCCCCGTTACCTTCAGTGGGCAGACTAAGAAAGAGCTCAGTGTGAGCAAAAATCTCAAAAACAAGCTTTACAACACATAGAAATCCTTCAACAAGTCAAACCGTAATACTTTTTAATCTATTTTTTTTTTACCACTGAAAAATCCCTCTTTTCAACATTGGCAATTTAAAGTGGAAATCAGAATACGAGCAGAGATAAATAGTGCTGAGTGAGTCTCCAAAGGATGTCTTAATGCTAGAAATTCTCTTGCAACTTTGTGCCAAAGTATTACTTTATAACCTGTCATCTGTTTAGCCATAATTACAGCTTCTCTATTTTGTCCCTACATGGGAATTTGTTTCTTTTATAATTTTTAATTTCCCAGGTGCTCTCATTAATGGTTGAAACCATTTGCTTGATTTCCCTTTATTAAATATACTGAAAAGTCAGCCGTCTTGGGAATAAAATACAATTTCCTAATTAGGAATACATGCTTATTTGCTGTGCTGTGTTTCTGCTTTATTCTTATTTCAGTGTCTTCTCTGAAAGTAAACCTTTAGGATGGATAAGTAAAGTTGGAAAGAAACAAAACTTATTTCAGATTTTCCTCCCAATTGTTTTATTCTTTCTTGTGCAGTGTGTGTTTCCTTTTGAATTATTTATGAAACTAGCCCGTAAGAAAGTACAGATTGGGAGTGAGAAATTTCGGTCTTGTAGTGAGGGCTCCGCACGATGGCAAAAATACCCTTTTCTTTGCTTTTCAAGGTCTACCGTTGTCCTTTGTTTTACAACAGTTAATTTCCCTAAGTAACTCTTTTCTCCATCTAGTAAGGGTAGAGCATAGCAGTAACAAAACATCCAGCTGAGCTGAATATTCTTGCAACGTGTCTTTAATCTTTCTAATAACACTTTTGTGGAGTTTGAATGCTCTTTCTCCTCTATTTTAATATTATTACCAGCTATTATTTATGTTCTGGTGTCATCCAAAAAACCCGGCATAGTCTGTCCTACTGTGCTAATGTTGTGTGTGGACAGTTATCAACATGTGGAAATTATACTACTGAGAATTGAAGTCACTTACCCAGGGTCATAAATATAGGTCAAAAATTCATCTTGCTTAATTACACATTCATCATGCAATCCACCAGACGGTGTTGCTTCCATTGCTGAACTTTTGCTTATTTTGAAGTAATCTTTTTCTCCCTAATAAAACAGTTGCTTTTAAACCCAAACTCAAGGTTTTACAGCATTTCCTATCATCAGAATTCTGCTTGTTCTCATGATCTTCATATACTACAACCCTTTGCTGCTTTGTGGCTTCTCTTACGCAGATCTGTGTCCTCTCAGCACTTAAATGTACCTGCTTATTTATTCACTCATTGATTGAGTAATGCAAAGGGGCATTTAGGGAGACTTGTGACGTGAAAATAGGTGAGAAAAGAGGAGACCAGGTGTCTTGAGGACAGATGATTTCTTTTCTTTGCTTTATCCTTCAACTTTTGCACTGAGCATGCTTGGAGAGTCATGAATAAAAAAGGAGTAGAATGGCCAAAAACATCAAAGAAAAATCTCTAGCATGTTAGCCCAGGAGCTAATAACAGCCTGTAACAGGCCAGTATGTCAGATTTACATTCGATAATCTCCTCTACTTGGTGAAATTTCCAGCACTAACCTCTACATCAGAGAAGACTTTTTTTTGTGTTTAAAGTGCCGAGTCATTTGGTCCGGGAGAAGTCAGTAGGTAGCAGTAAGTTAAAACAAGCATTGCAGCTGCCCTGAGCTCCCCAGGGATAAAACATGGTGTGGGGGACGTGCTGTATCACTTTCTGCACTGTAATATCTATGTGGAAACTGTAGCTTTCCTTGCAGTAGGAGCCTGAAGAAAAAGGCTGAGTCCTTCAGGAGCATTTTCTTTGTGTTGCTCCATCAAGAAAGCGGAATTAATTTTCTGTTTCTCTTTAGAGCTTCCCATCTGGTGTGTGGTTGTGAATAACAGCGATGGGGAGAGCCAGAGAAATGCTTTGCTAGCCAGCTGAGAGGGAAACCTTCGGAGTGCAGATTATGAAGAGAAAGGCTGTGCAGCCGGAGCCTTTTCTGCCTTCTCTGCCTCGAGCTGAGACAGCTGGAGCAGGGAGCTCTGATGGATCTACTGCAGGCAGTTTGAGGAAGTTCTTGAGAATTAATTACTCTTTCTTTGGCTTCCCTTGGGTCTGGCTTGCAGCATAGAGTTTTTGCCGGTGACATGTGTGGATAGGCTGGGAATAAATGATACGTCAGCAGAAAGGATTGCTGACACTTCTATAAAGTCAGTGGATAGATTCCTGGAGACTCTCACCCACTCCGTTACATCATGAGCAGTCTTTCTAAATACATGTGCAAATACCGGTTCCAGTGAAGACACTTTATCCTTTCCTTTCACACTCTCCATATTCACATTATATTCTTTGCAGCTGAGATTTAGTGTAGCTTGCTTTTGGTGAAGCTATTTAAAGCCCTAGATATGAATGTTTTTCTCCTATGTGAAACTATTCACTGGTGGAGCTCAACGTACTCTGCAAACACTTAAGCTTTTCATTATATTTATTATACCTGTGATTTAGGTAGGGTAGATGATGCATAAAATTTACATATACTTGAATGAAGGTCAAGAAAGGCTGTAAATGATTCAGATTGGTTGGGAAGGGATCAAAAGCTATTGCAAATCCAACTCAGACAAGTAAGTACTATCTGCTGCAATGCCTGCGTTTTAGACATTTGGCTACAGAGTAAACTGTAGAGCTATAACTGAGGTGCCTGAGTCCCTTTACAGAGAAAAAAAAAAGGCGGGGGGGAACTAGAGAATCATTTCGAAAACTGGTGTTATGAGTCTCCTGCTGTTTCCCAGGTACTTTTCTGAGGGGTCTAAGATCTATACCTGCAGGTTTTCTACTTCTTTAAAGTTGGATTTGCAGCCTGCAGTCCTTAAATGAGGCTAGGTGTCCATGAGCTTTCTTTTAAAGAACTGAGCAAAGGAAACTCTTCCCTCTTATTCCTCTTGCCGTGTTTTAAAACAAAATGACCATCTTGTTGCCCTGTCCTTGCCTGCTCCCTCTAAGATTTGGAGTGGCAGATGGGGCTTTGCAGCCACGGAGGCTGGCTGCAGGACTGCGGGTCTCTACAGCCCATTTCTGTAACAGGACAACTTACGCTGCTTTCTGCAGTGTGGCCAGTATTCAGATTTCCCTGAAATCTCCCCGTAAAGCACCTCTTAGAGGTAGGTGGCATATGTTCCCTTTCTGTCAGGCAGAGGACGGATCAGGATCTCACAAGGTTGGGGTAACTTAGGCAGGCTTGTCACTGCCTAGTACGCCTCGGAGGCGGCAGTCCTGAGTTTCAAAACACAGTGGCCGCTGTCACTGGGTCATAGATAACTCAATTGTGTTCATTTGTGAAGTTCTCTGAAGACGCCCGACATGCTGATTCCCACAGTGGAAGAATGCCTGTATCCTGTTCTTGTGTGTGTTCTTTATTTCCCGTTAAGTTTAATCGTGAGCTTAGTGTTAACCCTTTCAGCTCTGCTATTACGGAGCTATCTCACACGCTTTCAGAGTCTACGTGGCACCTGCAGAGCTGAATTTCAATCAAGTGAGCTTGAAGTCATTCGCTTGGGCAGCTTGCCTTAGGATAGCTAAATGATCAGTGATAGTCACTTACCGGCTCTGACCCTTAGGTGCTACTGCTCAGATGTTTCTTTTCATCAGCACCCTAACACTTCCAGTTAAACCTATAAAATTAACCTCCTGGGTGGCTAGAAGTAGTGATGAATCATTACTTTCAAAAAAAAAAAAATAATCTATATCCTTGCTGTGACTGTCTATTTACTATCCTAAGGGGACAATGAAATGATAACAAAGCATATCATTTGCTTGAATTTCCAGGAAAGAAACTAGTGTAATGAGGATCAGTAACTTTTCCTTCTTAAAAATGAAAAATGACAAAAGTAATGAAAATGGAAATGACTTAACAGATTTTGATATTTATCTGGCTTTGGATCTGGAAATCAGATTCTGAAGTGCAGAAGTAGACCTATGCGAATCAGTGCAGAGATCATCAAAAGCAGAAAGAACTCACAGGAGGTGTTCTTAATAATCCTTGTGAAGCTATACAAGTATTTCTCCAGGTATAGTTACCAACAGCTTCCCATTCCCCTTATTAATGAGGAGAGTATAATTGGCTTTGTAAATTATGTACTAGAGGATTCATCTGCATTCTGCCACATTTTGCCAAGTAATAAAGCAGTTGCTGATTTGAGTTTTTAGAGAAGGTATTATTAATAAAAAGTAGTTGAACTAGAAAAGCTAAGCTGCCAAGACTCCCCAAGCTCACATATAATTTTTACTTGTGTGCCTCGGACAAAGCGCGTTCACAAATCTGTAAGGTCTTGCTCTCATATTCAATCTGTGTTTTGTAAGGTAAAGCTAAAATGAAAATGGTGATGAGCGTACTTAGCGGTGAGAGAGAAGAACCTGTTTGAACCTTGTTCTGTTGATGATTCACATCAAGCAGGACTGCGTTGTATGGGCAACCGCATTAAAACAGTACTTAAACTAGGAAAATTGTAAGGGTTCTCAAGTTTTGCGTCACTTTTAACGGGAACATCAAGAGCAGTTTATTTGTGATGGAGTACGCTGAATGCTTATGTTGGAGACAACATTAAAATCTCCAGTATCCTCTTGTTAGTGTAGTCTCATTTTGATGCATTGGATATATGCGCTTGTAAGTCTTGCCCTTCAAATATTCATACGTGAAACTGAAAATAAATGTCTATTCCTTTTCCTCTTAAGTGCATGATAAGACAGAGCCACTGAGAACTCTGAAAAAATTTGTCAATAGTCACTTATGCTAACGATTGCCTGGAAACTTGTTATAAAGAATAGGTACTTATAAGCACTCTTTAAATTGGAAAAGAATGATGTGTATGGTCCTGAATATACAAAACATTAAGGCATTAGATATTGGTTAAATGCTGGAGTGAAGCTGAGACATCTGATGACTGCAAAACTCTTTACTGCTAGACATATTCCAATGCAATGAACATTATTCTTGAAAAGATAAAACCGTACAATGAGCTATAACATAAAGTAGAAAAAATAGTGCTTCCCCCCCGAGAGGGTTAACAAGTGCTGTATTTCTATTTTCTTAGGCTATCCAGTGACCTAATTTAGGGGAATAAAAAAGATGAATGATGTTGAGTCTCGATACTCCTCGTACAAAATCATCCAGCAACTGAATCTATTTAGCACTACAGTGTGCAGCTCGGTATAGAGACCTATAGCATGTCTCCCAGCAAAACTAAATCCAGACAAATAAACACCCCCTGGGACTGCTGCTTAGATCACTTCCACCGCTTCAAACTTAAAATGAGGAAGAAGGGAATTTTGAGAGGAGAGATACAAAGGACACAGCAGTGGTAGTGCTTAGAAGGTAAGGCATCGTTACGAGTAGAGAAGCGTTTTAAAGAATGCCTCTTCACAGATCTACAACCGTTTTAGACTCTGGCTGGTTGATGGTTGCCCCATTTCTTGTGAGTACGCTAGTCCAGCACTAACGCGGTTCAGACGTGTTCCCATGACTGGCTTCCAGCAATAAATGTACAGCTTTGGGTTCTTCAGTTAAATAGTAATACTGCTTCTTGGAATAGTTCATACGGTTTCTTCTGCCCATGTTAGCGTTACCTGCTTCATTCTCCCAGAGAAATAAAATGGCTAGTGATGAGTTACTAAGACATTTTTGGTATTGGGTATTTGTGTAGATTTTCTTCCTTAGATATACCTTTAGTACCTGGGTGAAGTACTTTTCATCTTCCATTGGGTGAGCAATACAAGTGAGTAAGCAATACAGATAGGAAGATAGTCAAGAAATAAGCATACAGCATCTATTTATTACAGCAGCATTTTAACATTGCATCTGTGTATCTCAGTGTAAAAGGTTTGGACAGTCGTGATTCTAGAGCATTGCATCTGTCACAGTTCGGTCCCAGGATCTCCAAAATGGCCTTTTGCAATTTCATACTGCTCACTTCTGACTTTTAATTAGCTGGAATTTTTATCATATAGCATACAAGAACTGTAAGCAAAGTAATTAAAGTAATTGATATTAGACTTTTGCATTTTGGTGCATTTTGACCGATTCTGATTGTGAGCAAGCTAAAAACTGTATAAAAATATCATTGTGATTGCTGAAGCAAGTTTCATGTTGTGGATTATGCTCATTATTCATAATTATCTCTTTATGATTAGTAACCTGAATGACACATTGTTTGTCTTCTCCAGTTTGCATGCTTAGAACCGTAAGAAAATATGGAGTGATAAGTATTTACCAGTGGAATTTCAATTCTCCCAAAGAAAGGAAAAGAAGAAGTTATGGGAGCAGAATGCGTTTATCACAGCAAGGTCTAGGGACTATGCATTACTATTTCTCCTTTTGAATAGAGCTCTATGGAAAAAAAAAAAAAAATCACTACTTGAAAAAATAGAGAGAGGTAATTAGAATTCAAACTTAATTTTCTGTATGCTTCTGTATGAACAAAACATAATTTATCTAAGCACTAATATAAAGCAAAGGGAGGGAAAGGACATAACAAGGTGATAAATTTGATTTTCTAATTAATCTAAATGTTGAGAAATATATTTCTGCACTATAGACCTGACATCCTTTAATAGCACAGAATAATGATGTTTCAGTCACTGAAGAATCATTTTCTCTTATTTAAAAAGCAGCAGGTCTTTTGGGGGAAAAAAAAAAATCAAATAAGAAATTAAACGTGAGGAAATCGGGGGAAACTAGGAAATGTAAGTACTGTTACGATCTTTTCCATCACAGAAGCATTTTCTATCTGGGAGTTCTTTGACACACTCTACTGCTACTCCCCCTCCCACACCCCATTCTTTTGTCTATAATTATAATTTCTGGTTCCACGGCAGTGAATAGATAAACCTGGGAGCAAAAGTATGAAGGGAGAATTCACAGCAGCTAATAATTCTGAAGTTATATCTAAAATTTTGGGGCATTTGCTTTAACCCAAATGTTCCGATCCTTATTTACAGGCCAGTAATTCCTACTGGTCCAAATACGCTACGCCAGCTGACTGTAGAGACAGACCTAAAGTCCGTAGGTGGCTCGCACCATCTCCTCGGTGGTCTCGGCTTTGTCCTCTGCTCTCGGTAGCCGGCCGTGCCCGCCTCACCGCTTGCAAACGCCGTGGCAGGTTCAGCCTTCAGGAGGTGGGAAGTGCGAGGGCAGCAGTTACATGGCCAGTTTCATAAGGCTTTTTAAATTAACCACTGTGTATGCAGATACAGAGACAATTGTCCTGAAACAGCAATTCAAACGAAAGCCGAGAAGCGCTTAGAGATGTTATTGATCACCTAAGCAGAAACGGAGTCGGTAGTTTTGCCTCCTCCAGTTCCAATAGAGCTATTACAGCCTTGTCATTATACGACATAAAACTCTCCCTCGTATAGCTTTGTCTTCACCATTTTGTTATCTTTTCCAAATAGGTAGAGTGATGCTATTGTGTTATATCAGTTCATTGCAGTCTCTGTTTTTGGACAATTTGCCTAGTTTTTGTCTTTATTCTTTGTCTTCACAGTGAATACTGCCCAACATTATTACCTTTGTCACGTCTTTCTCTTAGATCACAGTGACTGTCGCTTCTTTTTAATTTGAAGGTCTGTTTTGGACAGTGGGAGAAAGTGGCTATTATGTTTCACACAGAACCAATTTGGAATTTGGTTGTGAAAAGATATTTTAGTGAAATAGCATCATAATACAGGAAAGAGATGAGGGAGAGTGGAAGACTCGACGAAAAATAAAATCTAGCCACAAAATCAACATTATGAGGAGAATGTGTAATGGCAATTATATGTGGTGTGCAATGTAAAAAAGAGCAAATAATTTGCAATGAATAATTCAGTTTGCTAATTTGGCTGTTTATCGCTCTGTGGAATATTTGCAAGCAGGCTGCAGTGTCTTCGAATCTTGACTGCACAGGAGTAAGTTTTCCCAGGAAAAAAAACATAACCAAGTTCAGCATTCATTGGGTAGTCAGTGAAAAGTGTGTTTCTGTGGGCTCCTTCAGTGAGGGCAACACACACTGTTATTGAGCTTCTTTTAATTTATCCTTCAGTAAGAGAGGTTGAGGTAAATATGGGAAAAGAACATGTGAAATCAGAGTGTTTATTAAAAAGAAACAAAACCCAGAAATATTGCGGAGAATTTCCAGGTTTCTAGAATTTTAATGTTGCATGTCAAAATAAAAAGGGAAAATACATTGTGGGAGCTGGAATAAAGAACTCCGCTAATTAGCAGCAGTAAAAATAACCAGGCCTTTCTTTCAAAAGTAATTCTATGCAAAACCATAGTTTGTATACAAAGGGATAATTAACACAGAAAATGCATAATTACATTACATACAAAGGAATAATTAAATCTGAAATCTTAAAAGCCTTATGAACAATTTCTGCTAGAAATGACTACATTTTTGGTGCCAGTAGGAACAGTAAGTTTCAGCACGAATCTTTTCAAGCTCACTTGTAATTGGTACTTTTCTTATTAAAAAAACCAACAAAACAACCACAAAACAAATCCCGAAGAAGGATGTTTCCTGTAGGATGGGAATGAGGCACCTTAGCAAGGTTACACGAGATAAAGAGGAGTGGCCCTGCCTGCCGCTTGGTCTCTCCTAGCTGGTGGTATAAATCCTTCAATTCGGTTAGTAGTAAAGCCATGTTATAAATGAAATACCAGTGTCTACAGAGTCTACCGTGAGCTGTACCGCTGTCAATGGGAATGACAAATCACGCCACAGTCAAAATTCCTGATCCTTGTGGAACCGGAGCCGTGTCTTTAGCAGACAAAATCTGGCCAGTCCGGGGGAGAGGGCTCTGTCCTGCCCCTCCTGCGACCAGGCTGCAGGAAGATTTACGAGGGGGGCTCAGCTCTGCACAGCCTGAGGAACGGCCAAGAGCTTCAGCGGGCACTTTACTTCAGGTGTGTATTTAAAAAGACGCTGAACTTTGTGTCGTGTTTCTGCAGACTAGAGCCTGGATGGTCAGTGTCTTGCGTGATGGAGCCCTGCTGGAAAACCTTTCGGTTGACTTGTTGCGGTAAAGCGAAATAATCCCAGGCAATTCCTCATGAACAGAATTTCCCTATGTTAGCTTTCACTCAGTTGTAGCAAGCGGCTCTGTGGTGTGCTTTACAGTGTACTTTATGATTTAGATCAATCGATGGCATCACTTGCTGATTTTAATGGGCAAAGAAAGCTTAATCCCTTCATGACCGATAGAAAATGACTGTGATAAAAACCAAAACGCTTCCCAGCTAAAATTTTGAACATTCAAATAAACCATTCCTGGAGAATATTGACAAATCTTAAAAAATATTGACAGATCAGAATCTCAAAACATTAAAAATCAGTGGGACTACTTATAAAATAGGTGCTAGTGTGAGGCTTTATGTTATTCAGTCAGAAAACCGAGCTTCGATCTGCAAGATATTTAGGTACACTATTTCAGTTGGATTAATGAGAATTAGAAGCACGAACTTGACTTAGACATCTTGCAGCACTGAGGTGTTTGTGAACTTTTGATTTAGTAGTATTTGGATATCCCTGGGCAATTTAGTTCAGCAGATTTTTTTTTTTTTTCCTGGATATCTTTGAGTCCCAGAAACATTTTTCTCTCTTGAAATCATTCTTCATCTAAGCCTCTGTTAGAAAAATGAAATTGTCTTTTCTGATTCTCTCTTTAAATCTTTACCATAAGAATGAGTTATTACACAATTTAAAGGCCTAGTTTACTGTGTAAGTTATGGGGTTGAATGGTATGTCTTTGTAAAGTATTCTGTTCGTTGCTTGAGAAACAAACTACAGGAAAGTAATGAGGAACTACAGGCAAGTAACAGTTCAAGTTAAGAGAGGCAAATAGATCAAACAGAAAATGCCTCAGATTGGCTATAGGATCATATATGATTACAACAATCTTTTGAAACTAGTTATGTGGTGCTGTAGGCAAAGTACAGTTTCTTCTTTTATTAACACCTATCATATATACCTCTCATTAAACACTCATGAGACACAGGTCATCTAAAGCAGAAAATCCCTATTAAAGCTTTCCTTATGGCTCAAACTGACATGCTAATAGGGGTTCCCCTCTCATTTCTGTAACTTTGTCATCATAAGCTCTTCATATGACCAAATTCGAGTTAAACCAATGATCTGCACGTTCTACTTTTTCAAGTTCTATCCTGAGTAAGTATACTGTGTTGGACTGGGACCTCAAGTGAGAATAAGAATGCTAAAACTGAGAAATTCCTACACTGCAAGGTTGTGATGCTTCTGCTGTTCACAACTCCTACTGGTATCAATGCTGCTGGATCCAGCCCTAATATCTCTATAAATGGGGTGAAAAAATGTTTAAACACTTTCATATCATATTCTCTTTCAGTGCTTTTGCAGGAGGTAAAATATTTATTTTTAACTAGCTAATGAATGCTTCACACTTCAGTTTGCAAATCTATACAAACAATGATGCCACGGTATTGCAGCTGCTTAAGCGAGATCCTAATCCAAGTATAAGACCCCTCAAATTACAGCTAGAACCTGGAAACTTTCAAAAGGCTTTGGTTGTAACATTATGGCTGTTACAAACCAGTGGTTCATACAAACGCTTAATTTGGATGCAGTGTTTGTGCAAAAAGATTTAGTAGGTCAACTTAATTCCATAAGGTGTTATCCAAAACCTTCAAGTTTGCTCTTCGGCTCCATAGCTTATATATCATTTTAATAGAGTTCAGCTTCTACAATAAATAAAAGATGAACAGGCTCCTGGGGAATAACCGTGTTTGGGAGACTGACAAACAAATGAAGAAACACAGTAAAACTTGTCCTGGGGCCACGGGGAGTGGCCAACTTTTTCTTTTATTAAAAACAAAGTGGCAATATCAGCAACTGAGGGAGCTGGGAAGGATCTCTTTGTTATCTTAGTGTACATATGGACATTTAAGCAACTCTGGACAGAGTCTAAAAGTTTCAGTACAGATATTCCAAATATTCAATGGAGAATTGCAACTGCAAATGAAATTCTGTGTAGAATGAAAGCTTGCTAAGCTCAAAACGACAGCTTGTTCTTGGCACAACCTTGTTTTCCAAGGAGGCCACTTTGATCTCTGACTTAATTTTCTTGGTCTGGCCTTGGAATAGAGCTTTGAGTTTTTAGCAATGTGCCAAAATACAGAATTCTACACTGCTGTGACTGAACTCGGAACGGGCTAGGAGTTTGATCTACATAGCTTTATTTTGATCTGAAGCGTGAAGTTCTGGGATGACCTTTAACAACACTGCTGCCGAGAAGATCCACTAGGAAACTGAATTACCAGAAAAACACCTTAGCACACTGTGACAAACTAAAAGTAACTAGAAAATAATTGTCAGCTGCAACTAGGAAACTGTCAGCCAAATTCAGCCCAATGCTGCTTACTTCTGCATGGCTCTATTTTATACTTGGGACCGGTACCTTAGCGGAAATCCTAAGGTTTTACTGCTAGAACTTCTGCTGCCCTGTAGCAATCAAGGCAGATTCCAAGCGCTTGGATCTTATGATTAACAGTGAAATGTGACTTTTTTTTTAATCTGTCTGACTTTCAAAAAAGCAGGAGAACAGCTCCATTCTAGGGGTCTGAGTACAAGGTTATTTACATGGTCGATTTATTTCTTTAATGCTTTAGGTGAAAACTGGTTTTATGAAATCTTGATTCAGGGAAGGACTAAACATGTCTAAGTTTAGGCACCGGAGTAGTCCTAATAACTTCCTCAGAACTATTGCATGTGTTAAGGGGCATAAAGAATAAATACATAGTTTCTTAACAAATTCATTTAGACATTTCTCATTTACCGCCGAAACACAGTAAAATTAAAGCTTTAGCTCCTCTTAGTCTGAAGGAAAACACTGCTGATCTCAGTGGTTCAGAATGACAACCTGATATCCTGCCATAGTAACAGTATGTTGGACAGATTGCTTTTGTTTTCATCTTAAATGTTTCATGTTCCAAGCTGGGTGGTGACAGCACATGATTCGTACATTCCTCCTACTGCCTTTTTCATGCAGTCTTCCACTTTCCAATGCTTTATATCAGTTTCGGGCTACCACCCTGAAACTCTCCTCTACCTTTCTTTTTTTCTTGGTTAGGTTAGGGATCTTCTGGAGTCACTTAGCTTTCCTTGAATCTATATATCTTCTTACATTCTATCACTTTCAAAGATTTGTGCCAAAGCCCTTTAAAATCAAAGAAAACCTGTTTACTTCAGCAGAGCTTGGAGTATACTTCCCACTTCTCCCATAAAAAATGGGTACTCCACTTTCTGGATTAAAAGATGTGTGTGCTGCTTTGGGCCTCCCCCATCATAAGCAGTATAGGTGATACCTGGGTGACCGAGACCTTGCTCAGGGCAGGGTTTGTATCCACAAGGACTTACATTGAAATGATTGAGCCTGAGGTTTGGAGACAAATATTCCTAGTATTTTCCAAACTTAACACTGGATGAGGCTCTAGACCTGGCAGGACAGCAGGTGATGCTGTGATATTACCAGCCTGCTTCTGCTCCCCTTTCGTCTCCACTTCAAAACGCCACCAGGCTTGCCACTCACCTTAAAAATGGGAAAGATTAAATAATCGCAAGTACTCTTAAAAACAGAAGAGTTTTTGTGAATTGGCTTTCTACACTCTGGCAGAATGCCCTTCCAACTGGTGTGAAATGGGTGTTTTCCAGCACTTTTGCTCCCTGCTCCCATTTAAGCAAGAATGCAGCAACTGGTAAACCCAGGCAGAAACACTGGTGGATTAATCACACCCTTCTTGCAGTAGCTGTGAGTATTTCTGCAGTCCTATGAATCTGTCACCTTTTCATATATATTTCATGGTTTTATTCTACTGCACTTGTTGTAGTACAGTGCTGGTAGCTCTTTTTAAATAGAAGAGGTGAAGAAAAGCCTGAAAGGTAAAGAAAAAGGTAGATAACTTAATGCACCCGAATTCATGAGGATTCACATAGATGGCAAACAGCTCCCTGAAGCCTTAGTAAATGGAAGGAGGACAGGGGGGAGGAAAAAAAGCCAGCCACAAAATGAGATAAATTAGTCATGGCTAAGAAAATGTCCTGGTAGCAATTAACAAGAAACCTAATTAAAGCCATTTATCTGCACAGTGGGTTTATTAATACTCTGCTGCTATTTGTGTCAACATACCTACACATACAAGCTCATGGAAAGTTCTGATGATCCACTTGGGTTTTCGGGGTAAACAGTCAGGAGCTTTAAATTGCATAGGTGCTCAAGTAAATTAAGCTTTGGGACATCCTGATCTTACACTGGTTTTGTTTCCTTAATACATGACATTTTATTTTGACCAAGAGAAAATAATGCATCTGCATTGCAGACATCTGTATTTTTTTATTCCTTTGGCTCTTCTCCCAAACTGCTGTTTGATAGCGATACTGTCTCGAGAGAGGGAGCACGGACTGTATGATCCAAAGTTTTGATGTGGGGGGGACTGCCAGGAAATCAACCACATCTGGAATGATTTGCATCCTTAATTTCTGAAGGATTATATTATTTTAAAACAGATTAGGAAATGTAATCAGAATGTGATTTTAAGCTTTCACTTTTTGATATATCTCACTGGATGCAGTACTGACATTACAGAATGTTACTAAAATGTCATATTACCTTTAATTATTACTGGTAATTATTCCAGAATTCCAGAGATAAAACCACGCTATAGCCTTTCAAAAATAGTGAAGTATAGCTAACTTTATTTGCACTTGTTTGGCCTGTCATTTTTTTCCACAATTCATTAGTTGTCAACCAATGAGATAAGAAAAATATATCTAACATTCCTTAGTCGTTTCTGACATTAAAAAACCTCCATCATCTTCCCACCTTGAAGGCAATCTGTGTTTCCAGCTGGGATGGGATACGGTGTTAACTGAACTGAAGTTGCAATTATAATATATTAGTAAGCTAATAAAATTTAATAAAGAAAACAATTTCCCTTTTTGCAATGTAAACATTACCCAACGCATCTTACCGTGTGTGTCTCTATGGAAACAATTAGAATTTGGTAACAAAATCTCATGCCTGTATACCTTCCAATTTTTGCTTCACTACCCTGTTACTTGACAAAAGACTAGAAAATAAATATTGGAACTTTGTTAGTAGCAACTTAATATTGTGCTTTCTCTAAATAATATTTTGCCTAGTAGTTCACTATTTCTTTAAACTGCCAGTCAAGCTGCTAGACCTTAAAATTAAATGAATACATTTATAAATTAGCATAATTTTTTAGAAACAAATGTAAGATTGTCTGTCATGACTGATGAACAAAACTGTTTGCAGCTTGTAACCTGTTAGCCTAAAAAGAACAATAGTAGCCGAGCTTCGAGATTTCAGATATTTTGCATATCAAAAATGATTAAGGAGGTAATTAGCAGGACAAAGCACTGTCAATACAGATAATGGGCTCTATGGAATAGTTCTGGCTCCAGGGCCCAGGTGGGTCTTTTAGATTGGAGAGGCCAGCCACAGAAGGCCATTGACACTTTTTTTTTAAATGCAGCAAATGATACAGAGCTTTCTGGGCTGAAAGGGTTACTGTAATTCTGGGTGTCATATCGGGTTCTGATAGAGACTAATAAAACCAGCTCTATAGCTATTTAAAGCTAAGGAAATTGCTAAGAATCCAGATGGGAATTAGCCAAAGGTAGGCTTCCATGGCTAATAAAGCATAATCCAGAGAACCTTGCGAAGTGTGCAAAACCTTTCAGCAAATGGACGGCATGCGAGTTCAACGGCCTATTGCACTAGAACATTAAAAGCTCTGAACAGTCGCTTGGAGACCTGTTCTGCATGAACCGGCTGAACGCGGCACTTCAATTCTGTAGCTGGAGCTGAACGCACGATGAACTTTTCTGTCAAAAGGAAACAGCTGTAAAGCTGTTCCTGTGGACATCTGATGTAAACCCACTCAAGTGGATGAGAGACTTTTAGTGTTGAGGTTTGAGAGGAAGGTTCAGAGCGCTATGTAGCATTTCCATTTTACAAAGCTCATTTCATTGAGTTGTCCAGTCTTACTAAAGCGTTGAACTGGGCGCTAGACAGGTTTATCATTGGGCAAACCGCATCAGTAAGGTGAGCAGGTTTTATCTCTAACTCAGTTTACGCTGACGTCGGAGTTCCAGAGAAAAACAAGAAAAAAAAAATCTCTACAGTTCTGGGATTCTACAGGAGAACTTGTCAATTATTTCATGCTAAAAGGTGGTTACTGGGAGCAGTGGATGGTATGAGCTTTTATTTAAGGTGTAAGTCACAAATTTATCTCTTTCATGTACTAGCATAACGTGTCTAAACTTACAAAAGAGAAATATACTCAGGACTAAAGATGAAAAATACATACGTTTCTAAGTAATCCTTTCCCTTTGGCTATCCAGCCACTGAATTGCTTCCCGAGATTTGCGAAAACCTGTGCATAAGAGTATATATTTCAGTATAGAGCTCATCCAGCTCTGAACGGGGGATGCTTATCTGTTTTCTCTTTTTCTCCTTTGCCTCCCCTCTAATGCAACCAACTCTCCTTAAATTGCCTCTGAGATAATACAGAACTTAAACCTAGGCTACGAGAATTCTGGAACTTCTTTGTTGCCAGCATTATACCAAATAGCCCGAGAGGCATTTTTGACAAATGTAGAAACCTATAGAAACAAGTGGGGCTCTCATGAGACAGAGGAAAGTAAAAACCAGTAGGTTCAGTAAATTTCCACATCTTTATCTGTGATAGAGAAGAAAATCAAGCAATTAAGTATCTATGTTTTAAAATATATATATTTTAATGCTGGTTATCTCTGTCTCTTAGAATTGTGTACGAACGTGGCTTCTTCAGTTTTGTTCCCGTGGGTAGTATAAGTTAGTTGCACTTTTCTTTGTTCTTCCTCTTTAAAGCTAACATAGTCTAATAGCATGCATAATAATAGTGGCAAACAAAATGGGTCTGGAGACTTGAGGTGTATTTCTTTTAAAGCCTTTGTGTATTAGCTCAATGATATTGCTGTTAAGTGTTAACGTTCAGCCACAAAAAAATGCCTTGCTTCTTTTCTTGAGTTTTCTTCTATTAGTCTGAATTTCAAGAGGAAGCCAGCTTCACCAAAAAATATGATTGAGAGTAGCTGTACATGGACTGAAAACCTCAATCTCAAACAAGATTTTTTTTTTTTTCCCCTTCCATTTTTATGCAGAAACTGTATTTGACAACTAGCTTATGTAGCATCACATTGTGTTCTGCCACATCTTAACAGGAGGGCTTTTATGATAGCAATACAGCAGCAGGTTGAACAAGTCCTGGGGTCTGGATTGCAGGTGTAGATGTTAGTCTGAGCCATTTTGGTCCAAACCAAACGTCCAATCGTTTCAATGGATGAGCTCTGAGAATTGACACGGCACTTGCTTGGCAGCGATACGGATTTTGAACACTACTGTTATGGGAGAAAAGCTAGTTGCACAAGTAGTTCCTCTAACCAGAACCACTGGCATAACTTGAACGGGGAAGACATTCACAGTTGAATTATTAGCTGCATGGACGCAAGATGACTGTATTTGCTGTTACTCCCGCTTGCAGTGTTCCTCTAGAGAGCTCAAAACTCCATCAGATCAGCCTGTTGCTGGTGCTCAGCTGAACGGTCTGTACATGGTTCTAGTCACATTGTTTTCCACATTTTTCACAGGACCATCAGTTTTTCAGAAGGTCACCTTGTTCTGTTCAGCTGAGACCCTGACTGAAGGAAGCATTCCTGTTTAAAATAGTGATCAGGTGTTTTGTAAATAGATTTCATTTTGGGTTTTTTTCCCTAATGGGAATGTAAATATGCTGTATCGCTTTCCTGAAGGACGGATGATCTTTGTAGCTTCTGAGAGAATTGGGAATTGACCCTATGAAGTTATTAGGTTGCTGTAATAAAGAGACGGGGCCCACTTAGGAATTTTCTCTGAGAGGCTGCTGCTCAACTACCAATGTTATATTTTCCACTAAAATAAAAGACTCAGTCTGGCAGACATTCATTAGCATAAACCTTTGATCAGTGTAATTATCTCCAGGCAAAAAATTAGGGTTTTTTTCCCCAAATTAAATAATGAGCAGAATATTATCAATTCAAAAAATGTACCCCCAACCTCATTTAAAAACTGTACCTAACGTGTGCTGCAGAATGCTGACAAAGTAATCCTCTTTCTTAAATCCTCTTTCTGTCATTGATTTGTCACAGGTTTGTTTTGATCAGTCTCATAGCCAAGGTGAACCTTTACTTCAAAGATTTTTTTTTTTTTTTTAAATGACCTCTTTTCTTTTTCCCTTTTTTTTTTTTTTTCTCCTTCCCACT
This sequence comes from Leptodon cayanensis, assembly GCA_027564655.1. NCBI lineage: Eukaryota > Metazoa > Chordata > Aves > Accipitriformes > Accipitridae > Leptodon > Leptodon cayanensis. The sequence continues at coordinate 24,383,059 of JANXJC010000021.1, read as the reverse complement.
CAATTCGACTCTGGAGCAAATTCAATGAAGTCATGAATGTTACATCGGGGACAAACTTGACCTCATATTCCTTGTATTACTTGATACATGTCCAAGTAATGATGATTAAGTGAGCATATGAAAATAGAACACTTTTCCTGTAAGTGTTCGAACCTTTCAAATCGGCCTTATTGCTTTAACAAGTTGTTGTGTTCTGCTGTTTGAGAGGAAAGAAAGCAGCAGGAAGGGTGGGCTGCATTTGTAAGGGAGAAAAGGTTTCAGAGAGTAAATTCAGATCATTAATAGGTGCTGAGAAGACCTGATCGCAGTTCTGCTTTTAATCTCTGCTTATGGGGACAACTCTCCACAAAAGAAAAAGGGAAGGGGCTGCTTTGTGAGCCTCCTTCTCACAACAAAGTATGAAATAATTAAAAACCTTTGAACCTTCCCCACCTTTTGTCAAAGGAAACTTGCTTGCACCAGTTTAGATTCAGAGACCTAAATAAGAAAGTAATTGCCTGTATGCTAAAAGCATTTATTTATCGAATACTGACCACTGTTCTAAATGTTTGTATTGCATACAATTTTTTTGCATATTTACTAATTCAGTCTTGTGGTTTTTTCTTAAATACTTGACGTTTTACACCTGAATTCATATCTTGTCTTGTGATCTGTTTATTATGATCAAGTTCTAAGGCTACTGGATTTATTCCCCCAGAAAAAATATGCTTTTTTAAGTTTGAGTACATGTTTAGATTAGAATAATATATGAATCTTTGCTTAATTGTTTTAGTTTCACTCTCCTGGTATGATCCAAGATCATTTAATTTAAAATATTTCTAGAGATAGAAGCTTCCCAACTTCCCTGTTCAACCTCTTCCATTGTTGAACTTTCCTCTTTATGAAAGTGTTTCCCCTACATCCAGCTGGAATTTCCCTTGCTGCAAGTCGCAATTATGGTTTCTAGTCCTTTCACTACATACCTCCAAGAAGACTCTGATTCCGCTTTCTTTCCAACAACCACTTGATAGTCGAGGACCTCAGTCATATCCTCCACACTACGATGTGTCCAAACTTACTTTTATTTTTTCCCCCTACACTTTGATTTTTATTATTTTGGGGTTTAATTGGTTTATTAGCATTCTGAATAGCACTTCCTTGAATTTCTGAGGAAAAAGGCCATTAGCATGTCTTACAGGGGTGTCGTGGTTTAATCCCAGCTGGCAATTAAGCACCACGCAGCTACTCGCTCCCTCCCCTTTTCCTCCAGTGGGATGGGGGAGAGAATCGGGGGGTGGGGAGTAAAACTCATGGGTTGAGATAAAGACGGTTTAATAGGACAGAAAAAGATGGGAAAATAATACTAAAAATGGTAAGAGAATATACAAAACAAACGATGCACAATACAATTGCTCACCACTCCCTGACTGATGCCCAGTTAGTTCCCAAGCAGCGCTCCCCCCAGGCCAACTCCCCCCAGTTTATATACTGGGCATGACGTCACATGGTATGGAAGGTCCCTTTGGCCAGTTTGGGTCGGCTGCCCTGGCTGTGTCCCCTCCCAACCTCTTGTGTCCCTCCAGCCTTCTTGCTGGCGGGGCATGAGAAGCTGAAAAATCCTTCACTTGGTATAAACACTACTTAGCAACAACTAAAACCATCAGTGTGTTATCAACATTCTTCTCACCCTAAATCCAAACCACAGCACTATACTAGCTAGTAAGATGAAAATTAACTTTATTCCAGCTGAAACCAGGACAAAGGGATAGTGACCATATTCCATTGAATATTTGGAAAAATTTATGTTGTATTAATGAAGTGTTATAATCAAGCATAAGAATAATATGAAAGCCCAAGTATTTGTTGCACTGAAATATTCTGTTCTTTTCTAAACTGCACCAGAGTAGCAAATTCTAAATCCTTCATATAAAAATAAAACTGAACGACTAATCTATGACTTCTGCAGAGCCGAGCAGGGCAAAACCATGGTTTTAGGGGAAAGAACAAGTTTTGAAAATTTTTTGTACTCTTCCATGACAAGACGGGCTTTCTAAATGTTACCTCTTTCATGAAAGCTTATGTGAAGAACAGAAAGTAAGCGATCTTCTCCCCTTGTCACTGTCTCCAGTAGGCAATATCTTCCACGTGTCGCATTATGGAATTTCGGGGGGGATGGGGGGGGGAGCAAAAAGGCAGCAAATATGATGGATATGTGCTATGACACTGCAAACCTGTTAACCATCCCTCCCCCAGGTTTCTGACATGATCGAAGTCAGTTAGGACCTTTAGGTTTCAGTGGTAATGAGATGCAGCCTAGTTTAAGTAGGCTTCTACCACAGATTAAAAAAGAAAGTCATATTGTTTTCAGGCCAAATATGCACTGTGCCAGTAAACAGATTTATCGCTTTCAAGTCTAGCATCGGAGATGCATAAAAGAGTTTAAAAGAATGAGTCATAAATGCACAAAGAGTATTAGAGCCAAGCTTTTCTGAAAAGACCGCTATTTTTATGCCCTTCAGAATTTGCTTTTTTTAATGTATTCATTGACAAACTTAGTTCAGTTTGGTACTGAAAATTTTGTTCTATATTCCTTTTCAGTTTCAGCTTTCTCTGTACATAAATTAAATAGCAGGAAAATGTGTGTCATGGCCATTTTTACAACAAACCAGTCAAAGTTCCCTGTAGCAGTAGTCCAGCTGTGGATCTGATTGAATTAAAAACAAGTCTAGAAGCTTTTTATTCAGATAAATGCAAAACTTCAGTAATCAAAAGTGTGAAAAATTTGTGAAATCTCTGTAGCTGTGGAAGTTCAAGGTCCTAAGCACTGACAGAACTATATTAACCATGCTTTTGCAAATAAAAATTACCATTTAAATTTCCAGCTGCTTTTAATTAAAAAGCTTGGGAACTAAGCAATGAAAATGAAGAACTCAAACGCAGTTTTTCTGTCTATCTTAAAAAATATTAATATAGGTCTGAAAAAGACGTTCTAGGTTATCGAGTTCCGGCCTCTTCTGCCCCGTTGTCAGAGGCTGCTTCAGTATTGCAGAATCTTTTATTTCTCCAAAACACACAAAATGAATGAAGAAATGAGTGAGTAAATATTTACATTTGGCTCATCTGTATTCATTATTTAACTGTGCATCACTTATAAAGATATTTCTCCAAACGGAAGGACCACATACTATTTAAGGGAAAACCATATCCTAGTTAAAACTTTGTAGGCTGTTTTCATGTTCTAGCATTTAGTTCAGTAAAGGATTTGGTCTAGGAGACAGTCTTACACAGACCTGCAGAGACTGTCTGTACACCATGTTCTCTACTTTTTATAAAGAACATATGGAGGAGGCGAGGAAAGATATACCAGGGATTTGGTAACTGGGTGCGGTCTGGAATTGCAACATTGAAATACAGTTTTTATTACATCATCACTAGAACAGTTAAGCATAGAAACTAAGAGCCTAATGCAATCTGAATATAAGCAGTGAGGAGTCTCACGTATTTCAATGAGAGTTACTTCCACCTGCATCAGAGCTGTATTTGCGAATTTGGCTTTGTGTTATTGACAATGACGTTCTTTGATTTTGTTGTCCTAAAAGCGGATTTGTTACCCTCTGTGCAACAGACCAATCTCACGTGCTCAGGAGAGATATTGCTTTTTATTCAGGCCTGGGTGCTCGGTGGACTTTCTACAAATCAAGCGCGCCAGATTCATCAGGTTTGCCTCTTTTATACAGTAACAGTTGCATTTAATTTATTAAATTAGTCCTACCTGGTGCATATTCAAACATTCTGATGCATATGCATGGGATTATATAACCATGACACATCAAATGCCTTTTCCGCGTGCCCAGGGGTCTCGGGCGGTCTTTGGTGGTCGTTTGGGGAGGTATCCCCTCCTCACTTTGACCGCTAAGTTGCTCTGTATCAGGTCAATGGTTCATTTTCCTGCCAAGAGGGACGCATTGTCAATCAGGAAAGAACAGAAAGGATCAGAATGGTCTTGGCTGCTTCTCTAGGTATTATTAAAATTGTTTGAAGTTGAAAATGATTAACTAACTTAATTTAAAACAGGATTTTCTATATCTGACATCAATCTCACTTCTCACACAGCAGAGAAAAACCCAACTGTAGGGGACAGTAAATTTCATATTTCTAAACAATTGTGGTATTTTTTTTGTTACACTTGGGCAGAAAAGAGGAAATCCCAAGTAAGTTTTTCATGTGAATTGGTCAAAAAAACCCCAGAACTGCTGATTCTAACAGAATAGTTGTTATTTCGGAAAGTATTTAGGAACGTTCATAGCTCTAAGCATGTACTTCAATCCCATTGCTATTTTTTTGAACACAAATTTTCAGGCACCGCTTTAGCATCAGTGCTGTCAGGGAAGTGCATTATGCTCAGTTTCTGTTATTTTCAGTCATTTTGACCTGGAATCCTTCCGGGGTTTCTGTTTATTTTTAGTTAGGTCTCTTTCGGGCCTGATGTGTTTCTTGGGGCCATCCAGAGTGCAGTTTTCCTTTGATCTGTGTGCTGAAGCACAGGGGCTGTGCGTTTACGCATAGACGAGCCTTATCTTTGTGGAAAACTAATTTACAAACTTGAATTTGTGTTCTTGAATATCTTAGAGGAAGATCACAGAGCTAAGCACAGGAGGGGTGGCAGGGAAGAGAAAGGACAGCTTGAATTCTGCCTAGAGAGCAGCAAAATGTGTTTGAAGCACCCTATTGCAAGCAGTAACTCCCTCAGTAGTCACCCATGGCGAGATAGCCCCCGATAAAAGACCAGAAAAGGCTGAGCGAGTCCTCAGAACAGGTACAGGGTTTGGGTAAACAGGACCGCCCTGTGGAACGTGGATTCATGGAGCGGGGCAAATGGAGCCGGCAGCTTCATCTGTGCGCCCAGGCGGGCTGATATAAACACTTCTGGTCCAGGAGCCGTACGGTTACGTGAGAAGAGCTCTACGTGGGCAGTGTTTTCTCTCTATAACCCGAGTTTGAGGCTGTAGGTGAGGAATCGTCCCCCGAGAACTAGGGGGGGATTTACAGGACGGTGTTTTCAGGAGCGGCTGGAGCAGCATCTGCGGTGCCGGGACTTCCTTCCCGCGGCAGGCTGTGCCGATTCCACGTACGGTCCTGGGTTTGGGCACTTCTCTTCCTTTGCATCCTGCCCTGCTGCTACTGTTTTCTTACCTTACCACAGGCGTTGCTTATTTAGCTTATAAACTTATCCTTTTGACAAAGACATGGCCGTATAAAATTTGTATCCAAAGGTTTATGTGAAGATGTAAAATATTTTCCCCATGTTACTTATTCTCTGCCAGAACAATGTGCACCAATTAAAGAATATATGCTGTAGTTCATATTGCGGGGCGGGATATTCATAAGTACATAACGTTGTAGTAACTCTGCTTTTGCCTAAAAAACTTTTTTTTTATTATTTTTATAAGCAGCAGAATTAGGACCATCATGAAACTTTTCAGAAGATACTTATGCTTGTAGTCCTTGTTTATTAGCAAAAAGCTATAAAAATAGATCTGAACCTTCTTCAACAAAGATTAAATTGGACCCAGTTCCAGTTCTATCTCTAGTGAGTTAATCCCATCATGAAAGAAATAAACAATAAATCAAGTCAGGTATGATTATAATCAGCAGTATGTTTAATATATCAAACCAGCCACACTAATCCAGGAACATAAATAACGTGAAAAAAATCTTTTCTCCTGAAAGGTATTAAATTCAGAATACTTGGCTTCGTACGCAAGAGCAGATCTCTGAACTGCTTAACTCGGAGCCATGTATGCTGGCAGGGGGGAGGTGGTCATCAGCTCTCTTCTGCTTTTATTGCTCTTCCCATATAGAGCAAATCATTAGCGTTATCACTTTCCATAATGCTTTTTCACACTTAGAATTCTGGAGCTGGTTTCTTGGATCTGTGCCGTGCTTTGAAATGTTTTCAACACTTGTCCTCTGGATAGAAAGAAGGACGTAAACTTTTCTTTTAAGTGATCGTAAAACACGTTGCTCAAACACTTCCATTTTTCCATTTCAAAATGGTTTTTATTATAAATACAGCATGAGCAAAACAACCCCTAATTTCCCAAGAGACATTGCTGAACCTTCAATGAACTGATGACTAGCTGATACTTCCACAGCGGAATACAAAATTCACGGGCTGAAAATGGGAAGGATTTCACAAGAAGCCTCTATGAAACCCAGAACACATCCATGCCACCTGTACAGATTACCTGAACTTGATGTGAAAGGTAGCTGGGACTTTTCAAGAGCAGGGCTGAAGATGCTTGAAAACACTCAAGATATTAATTAACTGAATTTTAGGTAAAATGCTGCACACTTAACCTTCGCTCACCATGCTGCATAGCAGCCAATATAAAACAAGCTGTCAAAATGTCAAAGAAAAAATAAATATGAGAATTCAATCCAAGTAGGTTTTAATTGCTGCTTCTGCTAATACCATTTGACATTCAGGATTTTTTTTTTCTTAACTTATTATGTAGTGAAATTTAGAGCAACAGATGCAACAATAATTCCGTTCCAATATTATTCTAGCCAAGCACTCAGTTTTCCTCCGACAGCAGTCATACAGTGTTTTGCTGCCCGCCTGCAGCGTGGGCTACTTGTAACGATGGGGTACTCCTTCTTGTAAGGTATTGAGCAACGGCATGTGTTTTAAGCTTGGTGCAGTTAATGGTGAACTGTTAATTACAAGCGGTTTCAATAATTGTGGATATGCATGGCTTCTGCAAGTTAGCATTTCTAAATCCAGAGCAATTCCCAGCTGAATATTAGAAAAATACAGATTTAACGGCATCAGCTGTGCTTATGTGGAATGATCTGAGAGACCTCATGCTCTAAAACTCCATTCTTCTTGCACACAATGTATTACCAAACATTAAAAATGTTGTTTTGGAGGAGAAGAGATGATTTGATTGTAATACTCATCTATTTTTGCTTTATATATATACGCACACGCATATATAATTCTTGCTTACATGTTTGATGAACTCATACATATGATTTCATGCATTTCCTTTCCTTTTCCATCCTTCACATTTGGATATTTGGATGTGGCTGCCTCTCTGGTAAAGATCAGCGATGTTCTCTCTTGAAGACAGGGATGGCATCTTGCACTTTCCATGAGGGAACCAAAAGAAATTTTCTAATAGGAATTGAAAGAATGTATAATGTAATTAAAGACAGACCTGCTACAATTTCCTACTGTCAAGAAATTGGTTTTGCTTTTCCCCATCTTATGTTATTTCCAGATGACCTGTTCCTACAGCTTATGCAAGAAGCTGGTACACTAGGCAAGCCCAGGGGAATGAGATTGCAAGGGACAAGATGCAGTTTTATATTGTTATTTCTATAATTAGCATATGTGGGAATGTAGGATACTTTCACAGTTGTCATTGGAACCTGTGAAATTTCCCACTGGAAATGGCTAGTCCCTAATTTAGTGAGAAGAGATGTGCATAAAAATCAACAGCAAAGGCCACAAGATCTCATGAAAGAACTACGGTTTCACAGTTACAACTTTATTCAATCTATAACACTATCATTTTGGACATGTGCGCTCAGACGTGTATTACATATGTTAGGTACAAGTATGAAGTCATTTTGGGTCATTTGTCTGATTCATTGCTGATTCTTTTCTTTATTTCAGGACCTTTGAGACCGGGTACTTCTGTAAGAGCTCCTTCCTACTGAGTAGTGCATGAAGGAAATCAATCTCCATTCTTCTTCGATTCTTGCTTTCATAAGCAATAATTAATCATGTTAAACTACTGATATAAAAATAGATGGGGTGTAAAATAACTTCTTAATTTCCCTGCAGGCCTGTCTCTACTTTTAATGGAATTTAACTTAATTTTTTGTTAGTGGAAATTTCCTTTATGAACTGGTGTGGTCACTTCCCCCACAATAACATCTTAGAGATTTTGATTAATTTAATAGCTATTGCTGAGCCCTCTCTCCTGCGAAGTACTTGCAGCCCTTTATTCCTCCAGGGATGCACTCAGCCTCTTGTAAGACCCAATCCATTCCTCCTCAGTGATGCAAATTGTTCATTTGAGTATGGATATTAGAATTCATCTCACCCAGATCTTCAGGTTATGTTCGTGATTGCGGTGAAATTTCAAATGTTGCTGCAATTTTGATTTTCAGTTTACCCAGTATTAAAATAGATGCCTCTTCATAATTCAGATCCATAATCACAATCTTTAATCATATTTAGAATTGGGTATTTTGGTCTCTGATCACCTGATTGGATCATGTTTTTCCACAATGATGATTATGTCTAGATGAGACTGTATTACTTACTGGCATATGCTTCAGAAGTGTGAAATTTCTTCTCATTTCAGTGTTATTGACTCATATGAAACACCTTTTCAGTACTCCTTAGTAGGTGATAAAAGGATCTCTCAAAGAACACCTCTCTTTTCACAACCTGTACATTGTAGGATGATTCCAGGAAACCCATCATCACTCTTAATTCTCCCTCATTTACATTTCCATGAAAGACTGATGAGCAGCGATAAGTCAGTTGTTAGCCTAATAGCATTATCAAGTTGGCAGAGAAATGTTTTCTGCAGTTATATGGAATTCCCTGCAGTGCTAGGACTGAAAGGCATTACCAGCACTCTTCGAGGGTAAAAAAGTGGTAATACAAACCTTCTAGTAAGACAAAGTCTTCTATCAGATGTTACCTTTTTCTTCTTTGTCCGGTGTATAGGCAGTATCTATATTTCTTATGTGTATATATACACATAGACATGCATATATATATATACACACACACATACCTACATATGTGTATCTACACACAGGGACAAACATGATAAGCTTCATGTAACATTTAATTTCAGACTTTTATTATATTTATGACAGTCTTTAAGTCTAGCCCTTAATTTCATGCTGGACAGATTTTTTTTCTTTCTCTCCAAAGCCTATCAGTCAATCCAGGAATTCTCTTTGTTGTTGTTGTTGTTGTTGTTTTGTCTTTGGCTTTTGGGTTGGGGCGTGTTGTTTTGGTTTGGTTTGGTTTCGGGGGGTGTGTGTTGTTTGTTTGTTTGTTTTTCTGAGAATTATGACTGCTTGTTAGGCTATAATATATATATTTATGAAAATTCTGTTATGTCTATGGGTTGATTATCACAGATACTACACTTATGAAGCATGATTATGTAATAATCAGATTTTGTCTGTATTGTTTTGTCCTAAGCGTAAAATGAAGTTTGGAGTAGGTCTGCCATTTTTATACTGTAGCTTTGACCATGCTCTGATTTTGCATGTTGAACCACTGTTTTTCAATTGTTGCATTTACAGGTGGGTTTCTTTTGTTGTTTTTTTTTTTTTTTTTATTGTTGGAAATATTTCATTTAAAAATCTATTGTTTAACATTTTCTACTTTGTTGGTTATGCAGGATGGTTTTATTAATTGATATAACAGTGTCATAAACTAACTAATAGAACAGTTAGACTGAATTAAGAAGTATAGTTTTTGTTTACCTCATTTGTTGAAATGATGTCATTAATACGGGAGGGGGGTTGTGTTGTTAATTAGCAATAACGTCGCGCTTTGTGACATATACTGAAATACTATCATATGAGGTACTCGATGCATTTTCTACATAAAAATGAACAAGCTACTGATTACAAAATGCGACGCTGAAATCCTAAATCACAGTAACATTCTACTTCATCAATAATACTAAGTTAGGGCTACACCAAGACTTTCTCTGAAGGATTAGATGGGAAATTGCATTTCTCTTCTGTGTTTTCAGATTTGTAAGGACCAGAGAGAAATTTGATTTTTCGGTGTTGAAATACTGTGCACTTTGAGTAACAACAGGAAAAAGTTTCATGGGAGTTACTTCCATGGGCAGAGGGCAAGTCTGAGTTGAGCCCACTCTGCCAGTTCCTGTAACGCATGGTGGTTCCCCACTGGTTCTCTTCTGCTTCTGCATTCTGTCAGAAGTCACTAAATGGCTTCTACCTTGTAGTATCTGAGAAGATAGAAGATATATATAATTCATCAAATCATCCCTTCTGAAAATGAATAAAACATACACATCCAAGTATGCATCAAAAAGCTTCCTATTCTCTTGTAAAGCCAACAATTACTACCTCTGAAGAGGTCTGTGTAGCAGTGTTGGATCCTATTTTGTATAATATTTTTTCAGCTAGAGATCAAAGAACTCTCTTCTTTCACCTCTTCTTATTAAGATATAAAAAAATTCCATTAAATGGAACTTTTTTTCCGTGGAGGTTCTGTTTACAGAACAGCCGAATAGAAAACAGAGCGTACTCTGCAAAAAATGCATCACAGCTACATTTTGTATGACAAATGAACACTATTGATTTTCCTATAGTGCCTTTCATAAAGATAATCCGTATATAGAAGGAGTCAATTAAATGCTGAAGAGAATAGAAAGGTTTAAAGCTGTTATTTAAATTGGCATATTTCACGGTAAATACACTGAGAAAGCAGCTTGGGATTAACCGTACCCCCTCCCACCTTCAAAGATTGATATGGAAGGCTTAAAAAATATGAGAAATGTAAAGAATCATAACAAATAGTCAAGAGAGCTGACTGATAAGAAGTCAGCAAGTGAAGCCATGAAGCCCCCAGGGGTCTGAAAAAGCTTCAGGGCCATTTTATTCAGGTTCAGTGATGGGGAAGCTGTTCAGAGGAAGAGAGAAATATTGAGAGTAATATTCCTTTCTGACACCCTGAGAGGATGTTTTAACCTGTTCCATTGCAAAGAGATGGGAAAGATGATGGTAGGAAACATGAATATAGCTCTGGTAAAGAAATATATTTTCAGTCTATTCAAACAAACTGTTACAGAAAGAAACAATAGAGACTACCAACCTTTGTGTACTGTTGCTACTATAATTATGCTAAAAGAATACTTTATAAGATTTTGTAAGAACATATTCCAGAACTGAAAAGTACTTATTAATTTCATAAAATGGATTCTATAGTGGCTAACTGAAACACAGCGTTACCACTTCTGCACTGTGCAGGGTTTTTTTAGGGAGTGAAGTTGGTTTTAGGTATTGCTTTATGCTGAGTCACAATGGCTAAACCATTGAAGAGCTTCCTTTACATTTCCAGAAATAACTTAGGTGCTTCGAAGTCTAGGATTCACTTCTACGTAGAACTTTGCTTAAGTCACTTTTGAAAGTGAAGCACAGGTCAGCATTCATCCTGTCTAGCTTCAATCATGGAAAAAAATTATCTAGTCTAATGTTGCTTTTATGACTCTTCTGTAATGAAGAGAGAGACACAGAGACAGGCCTTTTTTTCTCACTTGTTGTAAGCCCTTTCCATCCCTGAGATCTCTTTCTTTCCGCTCATACAGAAGAATACTTTATAATAGGGTTATTACTTCTGTCATGTTTTATATTGGTTGTATAATAATGCTTTATATGTCAGTCCAACAGCGCGCTCTGTGTGGTTTGGATTTTATGGGAAGCTGAAGGCTCTGAAATCATGTAGATTTGCAAAGGGTTTCAACATCAGGTCTCTGGTGGACTCTGGTGAAAATTACAGACCTTTTCAGTATTTTATATCATTAAACTGCTACGTTTAGAAAATGAGAGTGAAATGCATCCCTGCTTCTGTACTTAGGTTAACTTCAAGAAATATGTGTAATTTCAGGAGGAATACAAATCAACCATTAAGCGAGCGGCTGCGTGGTGCGTAGTTGCCGGCTGGGGTTGAACCACGACAGTATTACTAAGAGATAGACAGACAGTAGCTACAGGTTACTAAGAAGCAACTTGAAGTTAATGATTGGTGGAATAAATTCACTGATGCAAAATAGAGGAATTCAGATGTAACCCTGTTGCAAACTTCACCCCTGCTATGCCTCCAAAATCTGCAGTTTTTAACATAACACAATGCATATATTTCACTTCAACTCTGGAGTGTTACTGACTATGGGGTTTTATGGCAAAACTTCTTCTGTAAACGTTGGCACTTGAAAAACTTTCCAATTTAACTAGGAAATTTGCTGTCTCTCTGTAAATAGGTACGACTTTAGTAGCAGGAGTATAATCTTGCTTGTCAGTATTTTGCAACCATTCAGCATTTGGATACTAAAATTAAAATAAAGCAATGTTTAAGGAAGGAAACACATCCCAATTTCCACATTCATTTCATCTTAACTCCCTACTGAGAGCAGATGTGCCAGTAATGGCAGTGTTTTCTACATGTTAATAAGTATTAGTAGCTCGTAATGAGCTAACTGCCACTGCCAAATAGTTGTCATCTAAATTTTTTCACCAATCATTTCACTTATTCGAAGTGAATGGTGTAGTTTGGCCAGATCCAGAGCTTATTTGAACAGCACAAGGGGTTTATCTGCCCAGTCTCTCTCTTGTAACATGACCAGACTTAACGTGCGTGCTCGATAGAGTCAGTCTTCAAATATCCAGTGCTTTCTAGAAGGTGTCAGGTGTATTGTGCGCACGGACACTCTATCGTACGAGATGCCATACGCAGAAAGGACGTGGCTGTCATCTCCCATATTGCCCTAGGGAAAGCAAACAACCTGAAAATGGGCTGAAACTACCATGTGAGATGCTTTCGTCAGAAAAAGTTATTATGGCTCATGCCAGGCAATTCTACAGTAGTCGCAGAAGACTTCTAGACACAATTGCTTGTTCTGGCAGCAGCAGCTTTTTCAGCTGTCATCATTCCTTGACGCTCAGAGTCATGTTTCTGTTCTGCGCCCGGGTATACATGGACAAATATTAATGTGAACTGGAGATACCAGTCTCAAATCGGAACTGCGGGGAAAAAAAGCTTCCAGGAATAGACTCTGGGGAAGGGTTCTTACAGGCTGAGAGCCTCTCCCTAAGGGACTTTTAGGAAAGAAGATGGGGACGGCCTCTTTGTCACATACATTATCTCAGTGGGAATTCATTCTGTACAGCATTTAAAATAAGGGTGAACCTCAAACAAAATCTCAGATCTGTACTCCTCAAAAGAAGTGCTTTTCTACATGATTAGATGGTTTGCCAACCTGGAAAATGTAAAAGGTCAGTTGCCTTGTCTGATAACTTTCTGGTATTACTTTCTTCTGGTCAAATAGAAAGGAATATTAGCCCTATTCATTTTAACCATCAGACTTCCAGACCTGACTACTATCTCAAATGGCAATATTTATTGATGATTTTTTTCCTCCTTAGAGTTGGTGAAAGGGCTAAGTATAAATGTCTTGGTTGTTGGGGTTTGGTTTTGGTTTTAATTTTATAGAGGATGTTCTGGTTCATTTTGTTATGAAAATTTTTGTGGGAAAAAAAAGTATAATTCGTAATAGTTTATCTACTCCTATATTAAAAAGATTAATTCATAAAATCAGCTATTTTTCAGCTGGAGTGAAATGCAAGAATTTTTATTTCAAGAACTAACAGATTTTTGTTAAAATCTGAAGTTGGATGGCCTCTTTTTCCATTTATGAATCCGTAGTACGAAGGTAAGGGGAATACTTGGGTGGCAATGGATTTTGCCCTTCATTAATCATATGTCCCCTGTTTTGCTAAGCAAACCATTTTCTCCATAATCTCGTTCACCTAATTGTTTTCGTTTGCTTTTTTCTGTCACGACGCAATCGTAAAGAGGAAGGAGTTAACAAAAATATTTTTCTTTCTTGCCACTTAGCAGGAAAGTCTAGGCTCAGCTATAGCATTTTTTACTATGCCATATTCTGCAAGATCTGAACTTATTGCTCTTCCTCTGTTTGAAATAACTATACTGAAGACTGCAGAAATCAAGATCCTAATCATGCAACCAGTTGTTAATCGTAATTGGGCTGGTATTTAAAATCTAGGCCCTGTGGCACTCATATGCATACTTTAAATGTATAACTAGGTGTTCATAACATCCAGCCAAAATATATGGTATTTCCGTTTACAAGCTATTCCATTTATAACAGTTGAGTATCTGTGCCTTTTACTTTTGGCTGTCATTGATAGTAATCGACACTCACAGTAGGGCAATTTCAATAGGATCACAGCCCCACTGAATCAATGGGATCGTGACTTGACACTGTACTTTCTTGGAAGAAGGGAGCCAAGGGTTACAGCATTAAGAATAAATATGAAGACTAGGAACTTATTCAGTTGTATGCTTCTTTGTTTTTCAGTGAGCAAAAATGAGACTTAATGTTCAGTTGAAAACAAATGCCGTTTTTTTTTCTTTCCTGTGTAAAAATTGCATCTATTTCTTCATATTATCAGTTTACAATTGTTCAGTTGCAGTGGTGCCATCTGTATTATGTGCGCTGTGCTGGTCATGATCAGAAGATATTAAGAGTTCGCAGATCATATAATGACATTTAGAGGAACATGAACTTTCTGCCTATGCTGATACTATTATTGTTTCTACAGTAAACTTCTACCTAAGGTATGATGGATATAGGTAGTGCTATTGCAATTTTATTTCTACAGTTTCTCGGTGAACTCCATTGTACATGATAGGAATTTAGCTGCACATCCTAGTTAGTTTTATCAGCTACAGAGTTATCACAGATACTGTCCCAGACATGATACGTCTGATAGCATGACAAAACATCTGGAAGCTGCTGTGTCTGCTCAGAGCCCTCACCAGGGAATGAGATTCCGTATGGGCACTGTTTTCAAAGCTGTTTTCTGTCTCTAATTAAAATGTTTTCCCTTAGCTCTTTCACATATTAAATCTATCGTGAACAACAACCTCTCATAACGTCCCATCACAAATACAGAGTAGGTTTATTTGTTTTTAAGTATCAAGGGCATGACTGGTTTTGAAAGGCTTTCATCTTGTCCATTGGGAACAATAACACTATTCTCCTAAATTTTCTAATTTAGCCAGCAGAACTAATCCTGGGGGCAATGTTTAGGTCCAGCTATTTAGATTTTGTACTTTTTTTTTTCCTGAGGTATAAGTTCCTGCAAAGACACAAAACCTTTTTGTTTCTACAATATAAGCTGCATTTTGATGCCAAGACAGCACAGAAAATATTACAAAGAGCTACAAAACATATTTATAGAGTACTACATAGTGGAAAAAATTTACATTCATTAATGGAATACAAAGAAACCTTTATAAGTTTGTACCAAGAGAACTTTCATATTTACAGTTTGTGTCATCAGAGCATTCTATGTAAATCATAGCTTTCAAGCTGTATTGGGTTTGCGTGGCAAGGTTTTGGTAGTGGGGGGGGTTACAGGGGTGGCTTCTGTGAGAAGCTGCTGGAAGCTTCCCCCATGTCTGACAGAGCCAATGCCAGTCAGCTCTGTGATGGACCTGCTGCTGGCCAAGGCCGAGCCCATCAGTGATAGTGGCAGTGCCTCTGGGAGAACAGATTTAAGGAGGAAAAAAAGTTGCTGGGACAGACAGAAATGGCAGTTGGAGAGAGGAGTGAGAACACGTAAGAGAAACATCCCTGCAGACCCCCAGCTCAGTGCAGAAGGAGGGGAGGAGGTGCTCCAGGCGCCGGAGCAGAGATTCCCCTGCAGTCCCTGGTGGGGAAGACCCTGGTGAGGCAGGCTGTCCCCCTGCAGCCCAGGGAGGTCCACGGGGGAGCAGATCTCCACCTG
>JANXJC010000021.1:24328499-24367368 GCA_027564655.1 Leptodon cayanensis | reverse complement strand
GGAACAGTTCGTGAAGAACTGCAGCCCGTGGGAAGGACCCACGTTGGAGAAGTTCGTGGAGGACTGTCTCCCGTGGGAAGGACCCCACGCTGGAGCAGGGGAAGAGTGTGAGGAGTCCTACCCCTGAGGAGGAAGAAGTGGCAGAAATAATGTGTGACAAACTGACCGTGAACCCCGTTCCCCGTCCCCCTGCGCCGCCGGCGGGGGCTAGGTAGAGAATCCGGGAGTGAAGCTGTGCCCAGGAAGAAGGGAGAGGTGGAGGGAAGGTGTTCTGAGATTTAGTTTTATTTCTCATTACCCTACTCGGGTTGATTGGTAATAAATCGAGTTAATTTTCCCCAAGCTGAGCCTGTTTTGCCTGTGTCAGTAATTGGTGAGTGACCTCTCCTGTCCTTATCTCGACCCACAAGCCCTTTGTTGTATTTTCTCTCCCCCGTCCAGCTGAGGAGGGGGGAGTGATAGAACGGTCTTGGTGGGCACCTGGCATTCAGCCAGGGTCAACCCACCACACAAGCACTTAATGTTCTTTTCTTCAAAAAACGTATAACATTTTCTTCTTTCAAATGCAGCCTATATAGTAAGGCTAGGAGTGAAAACTAGTCTGTAACTATAGACTGTATAACGTACTTTTCCTTTGTTAGACTGACTTTTGGATCATTATCTCATTCACTGTTCAAATTTTTATATAAATGAAGAATAAAACTGGACAAGGTAAATAACATAATTTGATAGCTGCTTCTTCAAAAAGGCATGGAAGAAAGAAAAACATGTTACTAGTGTATGAGCATTTTCAGTTTATTCATTATTCAAAATATATTTAAGAATTTTGCAACTGTGTATCCTGCTTCTGGAGATGAGAGACTACTCTTTCCTAAGAAATAAGTTAAAAAATTGTCCATTTTTCTGGATAGAAATTCATGCCTTTTTAAATTAGGGGCAGTTTGAGCTGTCTATGCAGTTTTAATGAGAATCCACCAGGTGGCATAAGAAAAGGAACCTCATTAATAGAACTTCGTGAATGGCGGTATTTTTGGCTTGCTGGCTTATTTAGTCAAAAAGCCTTGTTCTGAGGCAAAAATTTTCTTCCTTGTGATATTAAAATGCTTAAAAATCAATTAAGCATTTTCTCCATTCCTGGGTATTTCTGAGAGGCAAACAGGGGGTGCAGGGCTGGGGGGAGATGAGAAAAGAAATTAATTAGAAAATAAGTAATGTTCCAAAATCTATTTCTCTTCCTCCGTCCTTTTTCAAAATGTCTTTTGTTCTTTCCTTGCTATAATAATTTAAAGGAATTTCTCATCACCAACATAATCCTGACCAAATACAGCATTTAAGCATGTTCCTAGCTGTAAGTACAGAGTGCCTTCATTGTGAAGCTTATGGTTAAGAGCACTGTTGAACTGTGGACCCAAATGATAAATTCTTTAGACTAGGAAGCCAGTAAATATTCTCTTAGGTTTAAGTCATAGATGATGGTCAGAAAAGGGCTATGGCAGGCTCTGCACACTCATTAACACTTGAGATTATTGTATTAACTTCAAGACGGATGTAGAGTATTAATATTGAACTGGCATCCTTCCAATGTAACTATGGAAAAGTCTTAACAAAATTCTCTCTAGAAACACCTCTGTTGATCTTCCATCACTGTATTCAGTGAGTTCAGGAAGAAGTGCAAGTGAATAAAATTCCCAGTCTTTTTTCTTCACTTATAATAACTCTCTTAACAAGTTGGTGGTTTTGGTTTTTGGGTTTTTTTGTTTGTTTTTTTTTTTTTTTGTTTTTTTTTTTCTGGAGCTAAGAAAGGCTTATGAAATTGAATTGCAGTGAGCTAAATAAGTACAGTAGCCTGAGGAAGATATTAATTTTTAACATATTAATTTATCCCTATATAAGTCAAATTTAATTGTTTCCATGTTCACACTACATCATTTTTATTGAAGCTAAAATGGGGTCAAGACTTAAATGCATCACTTCAGGTTCATCTGTAATTAACCCAGAATACTATATTTATGACCACATCTTGGAGTCTTTACTCAAAGCTTGATCTCCCTAACCCTAAAGTCAAGCAAAAACTCCCGTTGAGTTTACGTGACATACTATCAAATGTCAATGCTTAGACAAAATTGCTTGGAATTCAATGGGACACTATTGGCCATTGAGGCCATGTCAACATTAGCAAGTGGAGAAACACAATAGAAGGACATCTGCAGAGCAAAACAGTGCTGATGACTCAAAATCAACTAACTATATTTTGGGACCTTTCTGCGGAGTAACTCTAGCTTGGCTCTGTGCATATTGGGGCTTTTGGTAGCTAGAGTGCATTAATGAGCTTCTATCATACATCCTCCAGTTTAATTTTCAGTGAGGTTTAAGACGCTGCTAAAGCTAACAATCACTCAGTAAGTGGTAACAAAAAAAAGATTTGTTTCAGAAGTGCACTCTAGACCTGAACTAAAATGCTAGTGTGAACGCACCCTCCATCATTTCAGAGCACATTTGGTTTGAGCAATAAGGACCGACAGATTTTTCTACTTCCAGTGATTTTTCAAACTTTCCAAAAGAAATTAAGAAATACCCAGAGGTGTGTTCTCTCTCACCTCTGATTTCTTGTAAATATTTTTATGATTTGAAATTTGATGAAATAATAACAATTTCATACAGTTTCATCCCACAGACATTTCCCTAAATTTTAAATAAGAAAGGTCAACGATTTCCAGGCTTTTTAATATTCTCTTGTTCTATTTACCTCAGGGGGAAATGTAAATTACAATTAAGGAACTTAGATGGAAATCTCAATGCATTTCCCAGTTTACTCATCTTTGCTTCAACGTAAACAGTCACAGTCATCTTTTCTGAAGAAATACAGTCCCAAGTTTTGACCACCTTCACGGTTGAAAATTTGTTTTCCCTATGCTTAATTAGAATTTCCCATGTTCCAGCTTGTGCCAATTCCCTTTCCTCCTCTCACTATCGACATTTGAGACGAATCCCTCTTCTTTAAATCCTCCTATTACATAGCTGCAGACAGCAGTGAGATTTCACCCCACCCTTAATCATCCCTTTCTCAGGAGTGTGAGCCCAGTACTCTCACCTCTCCCCGTACAACACGTGCTCCAGATCCTCCACCTTCTTGGTGACCCTCTGCTGGACTCACTCCAGTATGTCAGTGTCTCTCTTGTACTGGGGAGCCGAAAACAGGACATAGAACTCCAGACCGTAGTCGTCTCGGTTCCAAAAACATTGCCTTTGCTTGAGGTGTTGTAAGGCGTATAGAAAAAGTCTGAGGTGAGCCATGTGCAACTTTCAGTCTGATGGCATCTCCGCACTATTTACTCCAGGTGATTAGAGCACTCTGAGAATTTGTTTGTGAGCTTAAGCAGCCAGGAGCAACTAAGGAGTGCTTCCTCAAGTTTTGCTGAAGTCTCTTCTTCCCCTGCTCCAGGCAGCTGCACCAGCCTTTGTTAAACTATCATGGAGCAGATCTTGCGGTGATATTATCAAGCCTTTTACTTTGATAAAGAAGATGAAGCTTGGCTGAACGTGAAAGTTACAAAATGAACAGAAATGAAAGAAAATTACAACTTTAAGAAGCCATCGGACAAAGGCTATGTTATGTGGTTGATGTTGGAGCCTGAAATAAGCCTGTGGGTTCAAACAGGGCACTCATGGATTTTGCACATCAAGCTTTGTATAGCTGTGAGGACTTTCAATTGACATAAATTATTATTTATCGATTGTATTTGGTAAGTATCAACAAACTCAACAGCAAGTGTGGATGAGTCACATGGCACGTGTATATATATATATGTTGCAGAGTCTCTGCCCCCAATTTCTTAAAATCTAAGTAACCAAAGAAGATGGTAGGTGGAAGAGGTGAGTGGAGTGCATTGCAGGATCAATGCCAAACTCTGGAAATTAATCTGCTTTTGTGGTGTTTGTCCAAAAGCCAGTGTGTGTACGTTATACTGGTTTCAATTAAAGCATGTTCTACCTACATGTTGGAGAGTCTTCCTCCTACTGTTACCTTAACTCTGTCAGGGGTAGAGTGACAGCATGAAATCAAAAAGCCTACTCAGTTAAGCACATAACAGCATAACAGCTGTTGCTGTGTTGTGAACTCTTTTAGATAAAAAGCCAAATTTAGGCTGACTTTTAGTCCTTAAAGCAGGAGAATACATAGCAAGATAAACTGACAACAGGAAAACCACGACATAGGTCCACAGCGATAACAGATAATCCTGTCATCTGAATGCTTATATTACAGCACACACCAAGTAGGAGAATTGTCTTCTATTATTTTTTGATTGTTAGTTCCAGGTAGAAAAACGTGTCACAAGATAATCAGGACGCTGAGAATTTTCATTTTACTACAAAAATAAATTGTAAAGAATTATTACCGGGTGTTCCACCAGATAAATGTATAAATACACTCTCTTTTCAAATACCAGGAGCTGTGCAAGTGTATCTGATAGAATAATATCAGTCTTTTTTCATCGGCAACACCTGAGGAAGGTGTCATCCCCCACAGACAGATAAAACATATGTTGAGATAAAAAAGATCATGTGCTGCAGTCAAAAGGATGCATCTCTCAGATCAAGCCAGACTTGCAACTGTCTTTATTGCGTTGACCTTTTTTTTTAGATTTTTCAACTTTTTCTCCTAATTCTGGATGGATAAAAATATAAAACATTGGAAATATTCTGGAATGAGAAAATAACTTTCTTGTATATGGCTATCTGTGCAGCAAATTTCAAACTAAGACTGGCTGCTGAATGTCTCAAAATCAACTTTTCTGCTTTGACCAGTCTAAAGATAGCTAAAAGAATTGAAACATGGGTTTGTATTCTGGGAATTCACGCAGTTCAGCAGTGCTTAATGGGTTTGGTTTTAACCAAACATCATAATAAAGCTGCACATTATACAAGCAGAACTCTGTTACTGGTCACAGACAGAAAGGTCATGATATTCAGAATTGTTGATCCTAAAAAGTTGTGAACGATATCAAACAAAAAACCCCAGTGCCTACATTTTGATTCTTAGTTCTCAGTTCTTATTTATGATAGTTCAAGTTTCCATGTTATAGGATCATTTTTCATTGTTTTCTTCAGGCACCTTTCCAAAACAGTTAAAAGTTTTTCACCCATAGAATGCTTCAATAAATTAAAAATTAGCCTGTTCTATTATTAACAACTTTTAAATGGTGCTAATCCCACAATTCAACATCAATTATCTCTAAAGTGAAATGCAGCATGTTGAAAGTTGACATGACAAATAAATCTTTGTTTTCAGTTCCTAGCAAATAAGAGCAATGAAAGAACAATCTACTGTGGCACCAAGAATAATCTTTGCTTGAGCTGTCTGTCTCCCAACAGTTCTTAAAGCATCAAACAGATTTCTTCCAAGATGCATGACTTATAGTCAATTCCTACGGAGCAACTTTATATTCTGGGAGAAATCTGTATTTATTCATCTCGCTCCAACTAAAAAGATACCCTAAGAACTTCCTTTTTTACCTATTTCTACCTACCACCATTAGAGAAAATTGAGCTTCACCTACTGAGATGATTTTTTTCTGAAGCAACAGAGTGACTCATGCTTGGATTTGGCTCACAATTATGATAAGAAACTTACTAAAATTTTATTCAAAATCATTACATAAATAATTAGGATAGAATTTTTTTTTCTTCCAGTTTTTGCTAGAGAAAACTGATTCTGATACTGATTCTCAGGAAAAAAAAGTGTTTCCAGTCTTAAGATGCCATTTACAAAGATAATAGGCCTAATTCTGCTTTCCTTTTACCTTACCACTTTTCTATAATTTTGGTAAAATCAGAATATTTCCCATCTTAATTTTAGGACTTGATTTTAAAATGCCGCTAGAAGAAAACTGGGCAAATTGTGTCAAAAGTTAATATCTCTCACTAAAAAACAGTTGCACTCAAATTTTTTTATCTTAATTACTTTAGTATTCACATCAAATGTTGGATCATAGTACATCTTTTTTTTTTCTTTTAATTTAAAGAAATATTTTCAGAAGTCTCTGCTCCAAGTAGTTAACCGTGAACATCTGTGCACAACTGTGATTACCTCTTCTATTATGTAAAACTGCTTCTTCAGTCTTTCACTTCAAGGGATAATGTCCTGAAGTACAGTCATTTCTGTAGTCTTTTTCAACTCTTTCCAGTGTATTCAGTTCTCTTGTAGAGTTTCTATCTGAGGCTACTTTGTCAAAGCATGCTATTTCTTTTTATTTTTTCCTGCAGTAATTCCTGGCTTCAGAAACTGATGGCAGATGGAAGGTACCTCCCTACTATAAGTCTGCATGACTAAGTATATTAAGCCTATTGTTTACACTGAAAAAATGGTGAACCCCTGTGTGGATATAATCACAATAGTTTTGCACTAGTTTCAGTATATTAAAAACAATTCAAGCAGCGTTAAGAAAATCAATATTTTTTTCCTTATGTGACATTGATTTTTATTCTGTGAGTTTTTTGGAATTTTTTAAGAATGCTGGTTTAGGGGAATATTTCATGTGTTATATTATCTGTTTTCCTTAGTCATCAGACACTTGCTGAGTACCAGGGCACTTGAAAATCACATTTATAATTTTATAATTCTGTGTTTCTTTTTCCTGCAGTCTTTTATGACCAGTTTTCAGCACGTGCTTACTAAAGCGTCCTCAGAACTTCTCTCTTTTCCATCCAAAGAAAGCAAAACTTCAGTTTGAAGAATAACTTCTGCCTAGTAAATGAAGGACTTTTGTTTCTCTAAATAGCACGTTAATTTTAGCTTTATTCTAGTTTAAAGGCTTTTCACAGCATTAGTATTTTCAGCCTTCTACTGCAGCTGTTAACAACCTTTAATTTCTGAGGTTTTCCCGTGTAATATTGCAATTGTATTTGTAAGTTATTTGTATTCATATAAAAAAGGTGTTCTGAATATTTAGTTGCAAATATCTGAAAACTTTGCTAGAAAGAGTTGACAGGGGCATAGGAATCTTTGAACATGAAAAATGTGGACATAGAGGAAACAGTACAAGCACTTTCAAGATTTCTCCTAGATCTGTTACCGCTTTGTAACTTCAAGAAGAAAGTAGGGGTATCAGTGGATCTAGAGACCTGACCACATTTCAGAGAGCCTTAGCACCCGAGCATGGTGTATTTTCATTACTAACATTCGTACACATTGTAGTTTGCACGTAGACATTCTACAATGTCTCACGCACAGCCGGTTACTTTAAGAAACACTATGTTATCAAAAGCATATTTTGATTACGTGCTCTAAGTTGGTTAAAATACTACTTTTCCTGAAGTCTATAGCATATAGTAAAGCTCCCACGGACTTCACAAGACCACCTTTTTTCTTTCTTTGGACTGCAAAGCTTAGCGCAAAGTCAGTAGCATTAGGACACAGCAGCAAACGATTGTGGTTTTGTCATGTTCTTTTTACAGTAGAGATTTTCCCTGCATCCCTACAGTGTTTTGATGGTTGGGTTTTTTTTATCACTCTTGTCAATGACAGGACTCACTTCATGTCAAAAGTAGTAAGAATTATTTTTGCGTTTAGTAAAACTGTTTTATTACCAAAGAGCTCTGTGGCCACATGTGTCACCACAGTTGTTAGTAACTACTGTGAAAAAAGTCTGTTTTCTTAATCTATATTGTATCATTTAATCAGGCAATCCTGGGTAATTTCCTAATGATTCAGTGATTCAATTTTTATGGCAACGTCCAGTTTCAGTGGGGACAAATAATTCCTGTGATAAATGCAGCGGATTTCTGACAGACTTAGGCTAAGAACTCAGTTTTGGTAGAATGCAAAACTGCAAGGCACTAATCAGTCTATTCATGACTCTGAGTGTGCACACAATTTCTTAATTGCTGTAAATGAATACCTCTGGCAATTTGCCTCTGACTTCCAAAAATTATACATTAGGCTTAAAGGTAAAATGTTGTCTTTTAAAAGAGAGATTTTATTTATGAGGTTAAGTAAAATAAAATGTAAATGTTAAAAGTAAGAATATAAGTATCTCGTGTATCACCAGATCCGATATCTAATGAAAAAAAGCACTTCTCTGTGATAAAGTCGTTTGCCATAGGACCTCATAAAAAGAATACAAATGGCTACTAATAGGTAAAGACACACATGCCATACACTGAAGCATACCTAGCCTCTTTCTCTGACAAATATTTTCATCAAGGAAATCTGTAGACATGATGTCTCCAGCATCAGTCCGGTGTTTGGCACAGTCCCCCGAGAAAGAGATGCTCTAGGGTTGCAATTCGTTCATTTTGTGTTGTCTGAGCTATGCAAAGTAGGCAGATTGAACAACCCATCCTTCGCTTAACACAAAAATGGACAGCAACTGTTAAAGGACTTACTCCCTTTTCTGTAACTTGGGCACCTGAGTTTGCTCTGCCATCTCAAAAGCCAATCACCCATAATAAAAGACAATGTTGATTCCCTGTTTACTTCATTCTTAATGAAGTAATAGAAATATAACTCCTATAGAAATCAATAGATTTTGTATCACTGGACCTCAGTAAGAGTTGGACTGTGTGCCTGGCGGTTTTAATAATAAGAATCACTACTTGTTCATGAAAAACACAGCGTGTTCTTAAAATAAAAGAAGAATGTTCTTAAAATACAAGAAGAATGCTGCAGTTCAAGGTAATTGAGTGTAAAAGAACCTTTTCTTGTATGAGAAATTGATAAGCTTTGACTGGATACAAAATCTCTCTCTGCTCTGTCATGCTGCAGAGTATATGAATTTTGGTATCGGTTTCGCTGTGAAATTACTGTGCAGCCTATGATTGAGAGTAATTATAAACTCTCCATTTCTTTTGTTATTTTAGCATGTTATTTATTTTAAGGAAAGAAGGACAGGAAAATAAAAGGAGGATGAATATAAATAGTTACTGTGAGTAGAAAATATGAAGTCCAATATCATGAGGAGCAGGCATACTAAAAATATTACTCTAAATTTTAATGTCAAGGTCAATTTCCAATTTTCAAGGTCAATAAGGTGATATCATACATTCTCAAATCCCTGCTTATATTAATATAGTTATTCTTTTGCTTAGTTATCTATCCTGGAATTTTCACAATAATTAATGATTTGGTTTTGGCAATCATAGTTGTTTTTAAATACATACAGTTTCTGTAAATTGCTTATTTTTGAATGACAATCAAAATCCCCACCCACAGAAATCTGCTGTTATGTTATTAAACTGTTATTTGGGGTGATGTTTATTCTCATCTCACTGTCCGTCAAACAAACAAACAAAAATGCCCAAATGGATCAACACATGGTCCATCTAGTCCAGTAGTAAGTCTTCAGCAGTGGAAACAGCAGATGTACTCTAGACAGAGGATATTTAGCACGCAAGCTAGGTCATTTTATATGGTCCATTCCCCTCATGCTTTCACAGCATTCACAATTTTTACATTAGGGACGTTCGAGGGAACATCCCTACCCAGTTTTTTAATATCCGTTTTGGAACTTGTTGCCCACGAATTTGTTTAATCCCTTCTTCAATTCCCTGACACTGTCTCTGCATCCTCCTGTGACACCAAGATCCGGACATTCACTACTCGCTGGTAAAATACTCATGCTTTTATCTATCTTAAACCAAAATATGTAACTGAGCACGTGCCAGCATGACATGCTCTATGTTTTTCAGGAAGGAAGCTCACACTTCTCTTGAGAACCAGAACTTTTTAATCACTTCAAACTTCTGGTCCACTGCACCATGCCAGGGGTCAATAGTTTCTTATCATCGGTATACAGATAACAACAGGCTCAAGACCAACAGGAGCTGAGAGGAAAGACTCATTGTACCTCTCTAATACATGGGAAGTCTGCGTACGTCATTCTGTTATTCCCACACCTTCAGCAATGAGTGGATGGCTAGAACTGTCCCTTTCAGGCAAGACTGCCGCTGAATTCCCAGAGATGGCACAGTTTCACATTGTCTCTGCTGCAAATTATGTAGACTTGGCATGAATTTATAATAATATGCTAAGTGGTCTTGAGGAGCTTCTTTTGCTCCATTAACTTTTCCTCCATTTACTTTCAAGTAGGGGAAATCAGTCTACCTGGCTTACTTTGACCCTTGGGAACACTAATAAAGTTTCCCCGTGTCTCACTTCAAGTCCTTAAATTTTTAAATTTAGGACCTTAAATTCTTCTTAGGTCTCTAAATTCTTAGCCTTAGGCTTTTAAGAAAGTCATAGGACTGGGAGTTGACCTTATCATGCATTGATTCTGTCTGGTTTAGTTATTGCGGCACTAGTAGCAGCACTGGATCAGAAATCATGTTACAGAAACTCTGCAGAGGCGGTATTTCAACTCAGAGTGATATCATTGTATTTATGGTTGGGAAAAAAAGGCAAGAAAAAACAGCAGCATTCATTTAAGTTATTATATAATCAAGTATATCTAATTACATTTTTATCAGCAAATATATATCTGAGTTCTGTAGGATCAAATCCAGGTACTTCTGAAATTAAAGGCATTTTTGCTCTTGATTTCAATAGCGAGTGCATTTACTCCAAAGCATGTTTGCTTCATGAGATAACTAAAATCTCAAAACTGGTTTATTGTAACACATCTTTGTGTCTTACAGAAATGTTTGCTCCTGACAGATTTTTCACCTGTGGTCTTACATGGACACACAGGAGACCAGCTGTTGCTGCAGCAGCAGTGAATTTGGTCACCAGAGAGTAAAGATTTTGACCTGACAGTACGTCCCCAATTGAGGAAATGTTAGCGAATGTCTATTAAATATCTAAGATCTTCCTTGTTTTCTTCTTGGTGAAGACATAATTCTAATAGTTCCACTGGGTTAAGCTGGGTCTTTTGGCTTTTACCTGAATGCATATTATAGTTTATACAGAATATAGTTTGGCAGTCATCTTATCCTGAGTTATTCTATACCTATGCACTGTGTGAACATTACTGTAGGTCATGTTATTTATTAATTTACAAACAAACCATGAGATTTGGCACCCTTATGGGGAGCAGTACTTTGCTACAGGCAGCACAGCAGCAGTGCAAACTGCATCTCTCCCATTTTCTGAGAGCTCTGAAATGCTCATGGAGGCTGGGAACGTGAAGCCCGATCCCACCAGGAGCAGAAGAGTTCAGCTCTGGGTGACACAGGATGCTTACGCATGTCATTAACTTATTTCACTTCAGTAGATCTGAGTAAGTCACGGTGACTCTTCATGTGTTTAAAGTTAAATATGTGATAAGTACTTTGCTGCATCAGGACTACAGTGCTAATCGAGCCCTTAAATCCTGCATATGCCAGCACTGGAAATGCTGTGTGCTTGGAAGGGCACACCCAGGCCTGGAGTTTTAAATAACACAGCAAAGTCAGTCAACAGATTTTCCCTCCCTGAATTCACTTAAATGTTGTTCCCGGTTTCGGTATAATAATAACTCAAATTATCCTCTGAAGAACCAGGGATGTGCCTTCTAGGGCCTGACTTGATGCAGGTAATGCTCTTTTTAGGGACAGGCAGGCGAGGAAGGGGACGAGCGTCCCCTGCGCTCAGCTGCTGTGTGATCTGCCTCTCGGGTGACCATGTCTGCTGCCGCTTTGCTGATCCTACCTGCCCGTGCTGCGTCCGCTCCCCTGGAAGCCGCATTTTCTGTCCTGGGCGATGGGAGATGTCACCTCTGCGATGCCGGTGCCAGAAAACCCAGGCCGAGCACACGGCGAGGATGCCACTGCGGCCCAGCACGTAGCAGCCAGGCTGACAGAAAAAAACCTTCAATAGACTACTAAAATAATAATATTTGACAGGTAGCGGGTACTAACCCATACCACGACGACTGTATAATCTCTAATGTTCTCTCAAAGCATATTCTTGTTTGCTAAATGATGACTCCAGCTCCCTTCTGCTGCCAGGCCAGCTGGGCTGCTCGCGGTGGTGAGGAGGGAGCCATAGCTCCTGGGCTGTCACAGCTGTAATCAGTGATTTGCTTCGTTAAGGCCGAGTGACAAGAAGGGGTCTCACTGAGGGGGAGGGGGGGGGGGGGGCTGGAGACCTACGTTTTAGGCCATTTGGCAGGGCAAGGCCCCAGGCTGCAGCTGGTGCCACACCTGAGGCATATTTCACCATCAGCTTTTAATGGCAGACAGGAGTTCTTCTTCTAGTTGCTGGTCAAAACTGGGAGCTTTTTGTGAGGGAGTGTATCGGGCTGTAATCTTCTACAACATCTCTCTTTTTTCCCCTTCTTCCATCCTTTATCGGGCTGTAATTCTCTACAACATCTCCCCTTTTTCACCATCTCCCATCCTGACCGTGGCCCAGGAAGGGTAATGAGCGGGCCGCGATTTGCAGGTAAGCGTCTAAGAAATTTTGCTGTGCTTCCGAAGTAAGGCTGGGGAGGGGAGTAATAAGAAGGTGTCTTATAAAAATAAAATGCGGGAGTCAGATCCTGTGACTGTTTTAAGAGCAAATAACAAGATCCACAAAACATTTTCTGAGACTGAGCAGCATAAAGAGCTGTGGTGCCTGTGGTTCTGCCTTCCATGGTGTGCTGGGCTTCCCCTTGAGGACAGAAAGTTTTTTTCCTGAGGTGTTACTCTATGTATGGCACACGAAAACAGCCTGCCTCACAGAGCTTGTTAAAACCTGTGTAAAACACGTGTGTGTGGCTCAGAAGTGTTTTTGTTGAGTGGGAGAGCGGAGGTGGCGAGTCCCAGCAGTAAGAAGAGATGTATTAAAACTCTCCTTAAAGAAAGTGATAAGGGCTAGTCACAAGGCGTGAATTGTACTCTCCTGAAAAGGTAAGTGCTGTTGGCTTAGAAGCCAAAGGATTTTTCGTAAAAGCATCCGGTTGCTGCTGTTCTCAGAGCTACAGCTGTGTTGTGTTGGGAATGAGCTTGGTAGAGTTTCCTTCTTTGTGATTATGTGTTTATTTTGTGGTTTTCTTTAAGAAACAAAACCCTACCCCTCCTACAAGCGGAGAGAGAAGCACTAGTTCAGCTCTTCAGAATACTGAAAATTTTAATGTGAAAGTAGTTGAAAACCATCCATACTCAGCTATGCAAGAACATAAAAGCTTTAATATGGTTGGGTGTAGATAAGGAACAGTACTGAATGGAAGAAAATGCTTGTGACTAGGATAATACGTACATATTTATCCTGACTCTCTCTCTACTTGCTTGGGCACCATTCCAGATTAAGTGGGTGGAATTAAGCTGCTGTTTAAATGTGAAGAGAGTTTCATGCGTTTATAGCAAAAGCAATGAGTGAACTATGTGATGAAGCATCATTTATAAATAGCGTATGCTTTCCCATCAGCAGCTGTCTTCAGTGTCAGAAACATCAGCAAGACCCAAACAATAACAATGGATTTTGAACGGTGGCAAAATAACTGGTATTTAATTATTTTTTCCGATGTGAACATCTTTAGTACTTGGGTAACAACTGAAGGGCTCATATAGTTTACTCATAGTGAAAGGAAGGTGAATTCAGTGCTCTGTGCTCAGCTATTCAGTCAGGTTTTACGTTAGGCAGGGAGGAGACCAGAAAGAGTAGCTAATGCTGAGGTAAATGTGGAGGAAAGTGGGCCAACGTAGGCGCTGTTGCCAGTGTACAGAAACCCAGCTACAAAAATGTTTTGATATTTTCAAAGGAAGAATGCCCTAGGAAGTAGACCAAGAGTAGACCACCCCTATAGCTAGCTGTCAGGTGAAAAGAGTTAACAAGCATAAAAATCTGGGCCAATTTGTAATACACTGCTGTAATTCCACCTAAGATTAAGGAACTCCCTTTATTTATATCAGCTGCAACAGTGAAATCTTAAAGTTTTGCTGAAGTGCTTGCTGAGTTTTTCCCCAGGTTTTTCTTGTGCTTTGCAGCATGTACCATTACAATGTATTACAGACTATGTGACTTTAGAGGGAGTGGAGTAGATGGTTCAAAATTGAAAATATTTTTTTTTTAGAGACAAAACAGTTTTTCTGCTGCACCCCATCCAAAAAGAACCCTACATAAAGGTAGTGGAGAACTTAGAGCTGTATGCTGTAATGTCGCAAATTATTGCAATTTCTTGTTAGCGTCCACTATTCGAATGTTGTTCTGACATTATAAGAGCTAACACAAAGAAACAAAACAAAACGTGTACATAAACCACCATACTTAATTTATATGAGCTAACATAGAAGTAAAATTTTAGTTTTGAACCAAAAAGCTCATTTTAAACTTTGCTACGATTTTGCTTAAATAAGTTGGATTGGTTTTATAAACTTGTAAGTGGAGAATTCTTCTAATCAAACAAATAATTGTGTATTTTGCTAGTGCACTCCTAAAATTATTACTGTGGTCCTGTCTTTAACATCTGCAGCTCATGTTTTGAGAGGTGTTGTAGCTTCTATCCAGGGCTCCTGATGGCTGTCAGTCTCCATATAATCCCATTGGTTCTGTTTGCAAGCAGACTGCAGCATGGAACACTGTTTGCTGCAGTAAAAGAAAAAAATTATTTAAAAAAAAAAATTGTGTGTGAATTTTTGCTAAGTGAGCACAAACATATGCTCTGGGACTTTCTTGTATTAAAATAATTGCTTTGCATTTATGTGGTACTTGCACCTAAATTTCCAAGCTCTGAATAATAGCGAAGAAAAAATTTAGTGGAGTCTAACAACTAAATAAATAACACAAATGAAGAAATCCCTTTATCAACTTCTCCTACACTCAATAAATAAAGGCTTTGAAAGTAAACAACTGTGTAAAGCAGTCCTAGTTGAATGGGCTAGTGCCTCTCTTGAAGATACCCTACAGAGAAAGCTGCTTTTATAGCATGCCCTAAGTAAAGCTTAATTGCCTCAGTTACAGTTCACTCCTCTTTTAGATGGAAGACACCTGACATTCCTAATCCTAGTGGGGCTTGCTTGTTAGCTGGATGGATGTTTGGGAGGGAAGAAGTAAGGTGTTTTGCCTCTCCTTCTGCTAAGCTGGGTCACCTGGTCTGGTGCATGTTATTTGCTTCCCTACTTTTAATGTACATTATTAACAGAAAATCTGTCTATAAAATAGTGACTGCAGCCTTCTTGCGTCTTTCTCTGTATTTCAAATTAGATTTTTGTCCCAGGCTTTTTATATCGGTCAGCAATACTGGAGAACGCGAGCCAACAAAGAGCAGGAGCTGGGGCAGAAGAGGCTGAAAGAATTGCTGCTTAATTTTCCTACAAAAGGGCAATAGAAAGTATGTTGTTATTTTTTGCCTCCCAATGGGGAAAGAAATACTTGAAACATACTTTTCTTTTAAAGTTATGGCATAATATGGTTAGTATCTGTAACTGTGGTGACCTAAGGCAGTGTGAGGAAGGCAGGATTCATTGGGTTACTTGGATATCTTAGTCCTCTGTTTTAGTATGATTATTATTTAAAGAGCACAGGTTGCAGAACGTGGCAAGCATGAAACAGCCTTGGGAGTTGTTTCAGCTGCTTTTAAAGGTAACCGAACATGTGGCTATTATTTAATAGTGGCCCCGAGCAGAGGATGTTGCAGTGACATAACCTAGAGGACACAAGCAAGGCAGTTCCATAGTGAAGCCGTGTCACAAAATATGTTGGGAAAGACAGTCCTGAAGGCTTAAATCTAGCGTTGTCTGTAACCGTGACCTCTGAAAGGAGCTATGTGTGATAATACCATGGTAGATGGCTGTAGCCATTCAGTGAAGCGCTTTTGCGCCTATGATAAAGAACATCAGAGTTTCCTGCAGCTTTCAAGGTCTTCGTAGAGCAGATGTGAATTTTCAGTCTGTTTTGTTTAATAACCCCAGCACATCTTTCACCTAATCATTCCTTGACTGGCTTTTAGCTCTGCTCAGCTAATTTAAACTGCTACAGTTTAAGGGCACAGCCTTGTAGTCTCCATTAAGAAGGCTGCTAGCTGAGGATCTGGAGCTAGCAGATACATTATCCTAATTAGCAAGTGAGCAAATTTACAAAATCTAATCAACTCCACTGCATCCGCTATTGCAGATGATCAACTCGCTGTAAACAAATAAGATTTTTGCAAATTGCTGCAGGCAGAAAAGGTATCAGTGTGTGTGGTGTGCACGTGTACATTTATGTATATAATATTTTTGAGGGGGGAGTGAACTGTTCATGTGTGCTGATTCTGCGTTGTGGCCAGCTAGTTGATACTTAGATTACACCTTGTAGAAACATTTAAAAAAAAGAAAAAGCTGATTTCTGAGCCATTATTTCAGTACAACTGTCATTAGTTTATATGGTAATTTGCATATGAAGCATAGCCATGGCTGTAACTGCATCATATACTGGAATCCAAGTGGACTGCTTTGCAGTGCTGGCTCACTTGTTCTGCTGCTTCTCTCTGAATGTGCCTTTTTTACTGAGCTTCTAATGTGATTTTTTTCTTTTTTTTTTTTTGTTCTTGACAAAGGAAAACCCTTCCTGAGAGTAGTTGAGTATGAAGTCTTAAAAGGTTCTTAAATTTAATAAGTTCTGGACTTTCTAGCAACAGCTCTGTTACACTGGTGTGTGTGCACGGTTAATGAGAAAAAAGAGCTTTGGTATGTAATTAGATAGCAGTAAATATTTGCTCTTATTTGCCCAAGCCAAAATATATTCAAATCTATCAGCAGTGGTGAATATTGTTACTGTCAACACAGGGTAGGAACTGGCATAAGAAGAAGCAAAAGGAACTAATGCTTTAATAAAAGAAGGGTCTAAAAGAAGACCATGCAGTTTTAGCCACAGATATTTAACCAAGTGAATGTTGTGATGCAAATGTTTTAAATCCTTAGAATTTCCCTTTCTTATTATGAAATGTATATATTTCCACCTACCTAGCTGTGTAGTAAATAAAACATGTTCATAAAATATCACTCTAATTTTCCAAAAATAGTCTGGGAAGATAATGATATATTGAATGTTCTTTTATATAGACCAGTCTCACAGTGGGGTGGAATAAAATCATAATGGAGCGCACATGTTAATATCAAGACGAACGTTGGAGAGAGATTTCTCCCAAATTTGTTCAGTTTTGGTAAAGTACACTGCTTTGTGATTGCTTCAAATTATCTATCCTTCAATTCTTAGTGTTAACTAAAAGTATATGATTTTTATGAGGTTTAGGCCAAGTTCTTTTTGCATGGAAGGACTTTCATGTGGCCGATTTCCTGGCTGTTGAAGCCTAAATGACTCAAAATAAGCATCCACAAAGAAAAAAAGGACATAATGTGTAAGTTGTATTTCATAATGCACCCTTGCCACAAAGAAGGCTACATGGTGTTCTGCATTAGGAGGAGCATTGCCAGCAGGCTGAAAGAGGTGATCTTTTCCTTCTTCTCGGACTGGGTACTGTGTCTGGTTCTGCGCTCCCCAGTACAGGAGACATACAGAGCTATTGCAGAGAGTCTAGTGAAGTGCTACCAGGATGATGAAAGGACTGGAGCATCTCTCTTACGAGGAAAGGCAGAGAGAGCTGGGACTGTTTAGCCTAAAGAAGAGAAGGCTTGAGGGGGTCTCATCAATATGTATGTATATTTGAAGGGAGTGTATAAAGAAGATGGAGCCGGGCCAGTTCCACTAGAACAACTTGATAAAGCTAGTAATTTCTGGTTCACTCTTCAGAGAAAGTCATAGGATCACTAATGAAAATGGCCAATACCTTTTTTTATATGAAAAATACCTTTACTGGTACTACACTGGTCATTAATGTCTTCTAGATCATTGGCTAACGAGCCTCAAGGAGGGGGAGGCTTCACTGAAACACAGTGCAATCTAAACTTTGAAGTTTCCCAGGTGATTCTGAGCTTGAGATGTGGCAGGATCACACTGTTGCTGTATAGTTGCAGCTGATTCTGATGCACTTTTTTTCTCTCCAAAATACCTGAGAAGTTTTCCTAATATGTGAAAAATCTTTTCCCCAGCCCTCAAGAATAGCTGTAAGCAGAACATATGAGACAAATAAAACAAGGTCATGCTCGCTGGATATTTTTTGAATGTAGCTTTGGGAAGATAAAAAACAGTATTACTTCAGCTCCTCTGTGAAGAGCTAAAAGTTTTTGCAGAGTAAACTTTCATTTTGGAGAACAATGAACAAGAGAAAGTTCATGGTTTCGTGAAAGAATGAACTTCTGTGTTACATAGAACATTATACATAGGGTAGCATTATCATAGAATTTATTTGAATTGGCCCACCAATGGTGGATTGAAGTCAGGAATATTTTGGTCATGGTGCCCATTCAGTGACAAGGTCTGTAGACCACTGATGCTTTGTCCTGAAGGTACAAGATTTTTTTTTAGCAAGCTAAAACACAACAGGTTGAAAGTAAGTCTTACACCATGAAAAAGAACAGAATTAGTTGATCTAATAACCAGGAATAACAAGTGTATCTTGCTGCAAAGGAAGACATGCTTTATTTTTCCATAAGAAATGTGTTTTCCATAAGAAATTACATTTTTCCAATGAAAATATAATTTAAAAGCTGTTAAATGATCTTATGTTACTGGTGCAGAAACATTGCTAAAAATTCTGTTTTTACAAGTGCCTCTTTCACCTTACAACAGAAGTGTCTAAAGTGGAGTTGGCCTTTGAGCCAGCCAACCTCTCAGCTGTGATAATGTAATTTTTCATTGGTCGAGTAAATAATCTGAACCTTCAATCTGTATTCTATATGAATGTTTCTTGTGTCAGACTCCTTCAAAAGAATTAGCCTACTCTGATTTACAGCTGAGATTCCAGCCTTTGCCTTTCGACAGATAAGTTAATAAGAAACCGGAATAAGGAGAGTGACTTCTGAGCTGCTCTACAAAAACTGGGGAATATTGAAATCTAAAAGAAAAACCCCAAACAACCTTGGAAGATATTACATATATACTACTTTTTGTTTATACACATACATAAAAATAAAAATAAATCAATCATTGAGGGACACTTGAATATTTACTAGCTTTGTATTTCAATGCTTTGTTTCAATACCTGGGGTAGTTTTTACAAGCCAAAGTCACCGAGCAGTAGATCTGAGTGGGTAGTTCGGTGACTAAATTACTCACTACACATAGCTAGTCAAAATATCCCAGAGGGAATTATTTTCTTCATCAATTGCTTTGTGGCTTTCCTTCAGAGAATTTTTTTATTCATGTGTTAGTTGCTATTCATATCCTCTGCTCTGTGCAGAGAGATTTAGTTTCAGATGTTGTGTTTTGTTAAATGACCCGTTATGACTGTTTAAATGAATAATGACTGCCACTGGTTATTGTTACGCTTGATGTACATCTCGGATTAGGGTTAGTTTAACAGTAGCAAATAGTGAAGTGAGCAAATTTTAGGAACTCTGGTGCTGAACCTTGAAAAAAAAAAAATACTCTGAGCTATATAGTCAAACCCTATATCTAAATCCATTTGTGCCAACTAAAAGTCTTGATGGTCACTTCAGTAGTGGTGGGAAGGTAACTGTAAGATATATTACCTTTTTCTTGTGCTTATGCCAATACAGTTAGGAGATAATGATTAGTGCTTGTGTGTGTGTACATTCGTTGACCAGATAATGCATGGTTCTCCTGGACCACTGCTTTGATTGTGCCTGGGCAAAACAATTGCCAGCTATGCTTTATGAATCCCTTTTATATCATGCAGGCCAGTTTTAGAGTGAATAGAAAAGTGTATAAGCCCTGCTTTTTCCTTTTATCAGAATGACTTATTTTCACTTACCACTCAAATTATAAAGGGCCAAAAGCTCAGCCAGTGTTATTTAACTATTAAAATTTGATCAAAGGCTTGAGAAATTTGTGCTCTTGCCCAGCTCTGCGGGGAGATAAAAAGACCTGGGGGTGCTGCTGAACTGTGTTTTGTATCAAGTCTTTTGAAGTCTTGTGGGCTCTGTGGTCTCACTGAAGGAATAAAAGCCCCTTTGCCAAAGCTGGGGCTGTCGTGATAGCGAGCCCCCTCTTTCTCAGCTCCTCGGACTCCTGGGCAGATGGTGCCTGGGAGGAAACCCACGGATAGTGCAGGGCTGGCACTCCGAAGGGACACTGGTGAGCTCTTGCCCTGCTCCAACTTGTGAGAGCGTATCTCAAAACAGTTTACGGCCAAACTGAGGGAGATAGCAAGCTTCATCCTTTCAGAATTGTTACCCCCCCCAAGGATCAAAATACAAATGGTGGTCTGTTTAGGGTTAGAAACAGGGCATAGGACATTAGTGCATGGAGATTTAAAAAAAAAAAAAAAATCCCCGGAACAGAAGGACTTTGAATATACAACTTTTGCATATGTTGCTATTACTTTGATTAGGGGGGATGTGTAATTTTTCCTAAAGATTCTTATGCGATACACCTGTCAGTGTTACTATAGGTAATAATGTTACTTTGCAGCCAGGTGTGGTGTGGTTTTTAGGGTTAGTTCCTGCTTCCTTAAATGCAGAAAAAGCACTGAGATGCTCGGATTGAATGCTTGTGTGCTCGGAGTGTTTTCCTTGCTGCGCTTAAATCTGAGTTATTGCTAAATATGTACTGGCACGGTAAAACCAGTTTCATTTCTGACGTGATGCGTGTGCCTTGTGGTGCTTTGTTTATTTAGATCTTGTGAGTAAAACCATATACTTCACTGAAGCATATTAATAATGTTTTCTTTGCTTCAAGTGAAGAAAGTGCCAGTTGTTCTAAAATGAATTAAAATATTCAGCTAAACGCTTCCTCAGTGCATAATGAAAAATTTAAACTACTAGTCATAATGCAGCACCTGTCCATCCCAGTTTTGGTGAGAGTTTATCAGATAACATTTTATTGCTGTTGATTCTGCTATAAATCAAGAGTGGTGTGGGTTTTTGTTTTTTCTGCTGACTTCAGAAGGCAGGTTCTTAAACATCAAAATATCAGCATATAGAACCAAAATAGGGATGAAAATCTTTGTACTTCTTATAATCAGGTTAGGAAATGAGAAAATTACTATTTGTGGAGCTTTCCTTATGACTAAATATCAAAATATAGAGTTTCTGAGATACAGTGCTGCTTCAGTAAGAAAAAAAAATATTTTTGAAGAACACCTTGTTCAGAACATGTTTCCTTGAAAACTCTTATGAGAAGAAAACACAAACAACAACAACAGAAAGCCCCATCAGCAGTGGGTTTCTTATCGCATGTACATCAGTAAGATGGTTTTGAGGTCACGAAGTCATGCTGTTTCATGCCAGCAAAGAAAGCAGCTCCAGATGCCTTCAAAGTACCATTGCATTTCATTTTAGCACCTAAACATAATTTGCTAGGTATAGCATGCTTATAAAGATAAGCGTACTCCGTAGTTTACAGCTGCTGCACGTATCTTCGGGTTTTTATCTCTGAAAGCTGTGTTTGCCTCTGGCGTGTTTGGCAAGTAGCAATGCTCCTACGTTCCCCTGAAGTTGCAACCGGGTATAGACTTCTCCCTCGTTCCTTTTCCTGTAGGCATTTAACAGTACATGACAGCGCTACCGCAGTCTGCTTAAAGGAAGCTCTGCTGGGGCTCCTTGATGTAATTTCCATATAAACAGGATTAAGACATTTTTGTGGTATTTTAGTACTGAATGTGCTTTGCAAGTTGTGAGAATTTTTTTATAAAGCAGAACTTAGCAGAAAATTTATTACGTGGGACTCGGGATGCTGGTAAGTGGAACTCTGCATATATTATAATTTTACTTGTTGAACGGTTTATGTCTGGTCATGGGAAGGGAAGGAGTTAAGAGGACTTTTGCTGTGAAGATTCTATCCTTACTAGGTACCTCTTTTGTTGCACTTGTTTGCAGGATGTTTGATATGTAGCTTCTCTCTGCTCTGCAGCTGCTTGGGTAGGTAGTTTGTTATGGTCAGTAGAATAAAGTGATATAATGAGAATGCTAAAGGTCGTAGTCCTTGATGTGATTTAAGCAGCAGAGTACATATCTTTGCCTGTGTCCTTGACATCTCAAATTTTAATGGTTCTTGGCCTTAAAGAAAATTCCAGGATCATTTTTCATTCCATAGAGGTAGTGCAATAATATTGGCCAAAAAAAGTTTGGGGTAATCAGAAATGAGCTATACAACTTCAATTATAAATGCTTTCTGTGCACCTCTTGGCTGGGAGGCAGCTTTGGTTACTACAGAAAGAAAGATTTTTGAGTCTGGAAGGAATTCCACAGCAAGAAAAGGACACATCGTTAGATAAGCTCATATCATCCATAAAGTTTATGATGAAGTTCATGTGACCACATATCCATATTAGGTGGAAGACGAGGGCTACAACTGTTTATATCAAGAAATAACAAAACAGCTGGAGCGTTCAGGAAGGAAAGTGGAGACAAGGGGAGAGAGGAGTGGGGAAAAACCTACTGCAGTTAGACAGTGTGTAAGGAACATCCCAGGAAGCTGAAAAGATTATACGATTTTTCCTGTATGCTGAAGACCCATCACTTGAGCTATGATCCTATTAGTGTTTATAACCCCCCCCACACACACACATTTCTAAGTGTTGTTTTCCTTTATTAGAGGTGGGGGTGCTGAAGGAATATATGAAACTGGCTTTGCAGGAAATTGAAATAGTATTTTTCTAGATGGTGCTCCTTTAGCTTGCTTTTTGTTATAGGAAAGCCCTGATATGGGCCTAGGGAGTACTCTGACACTGGAGAAAGCATATGATTATACTTATTCAGAGACAGGATTTTTTTCCACTCTTGTTTTACATTGTCTGAACTATGTATGAATATGTGAATTAGTAGACCTGTAATTCGCGTATAAGAGGGGGGAGTTCCGCAGTGGCAAAAGTGGTTGCTTAGGCTTGAACAGCAAGGAGCTGAATCAAAATTGTAACATGCTAATTGGACAAGCTGGAAATTCGTGGGATTTGCAAGTGGCTAATTTGAAAATGCATGGATGATAATCGAAGGCAAATTAGCAATTTGGACAGCAGGTGTTCTGAATTTGATCAACAAAGGAGAGGAGACAAATATCTTTCTTCTGAAAAAAAAATAATTGGAAGTGCCAGACTACAAAACTCTTTACGCAGATGAAGTTTACTTGTGCTGTTTCTTAAATTAATCAAGAAAACCTGCTCACTGGGTAGAATAGTACCTGGTATTTGTATTCTAACAATAGTTCTAAAAACTTTCTTTTGTTAAAGCCTTGTGATAGCTGCATCTATAAATACCATGTTACTGACCAACCTGCATATAAACTGCTTTTGGTTTTAGACTATCTGCTGAAGAAATGCAAACCGATGTGATTTTTCCTCATTATTTAGTTACATGGCTGTATACAAGGGTTGGTACAAAAGAAGCTACTGAGTTAAAGATTCTTTTTTTTTTTTTCCCCAAGATTTTTCTTATTTTTAAAATCAGGGCAGAGCTGTCTTTTGCTGAACAGCGTAGCGAACAACAGAACAATGTAGTCTTAAGAGGCTCTTGTGCTCTTAGTTTTTGGAAGGTCTGTTGCTTTATTGAAGTGGCTTTTATACATCTTTGTTCAGAATATGTACAGCTTCTGATCTTTTTTCTTTTTGCAATGAAGTGAATGTTTTCATGAAGAACAAGGAAAAGAGAACAGGCCATTGACCATGATTTACTTGTTTGTGGGTTTTGATTTTATATTAGATGCTTCAATGTTGTTAGTTGTAGTTTAGTTCTAAATATTGTCAAGTAATGTCTCCTTTGATATAGCTAAAATAGTGAATTTCTTTCTGATCAAGTCCTAAGCTTTAACAGCTTAAGTACATTTCCATCTGTATAACTTTAAACACCACTTAGAATGCTTGTGAGGAATGTAATAGGAGTTTGAATAATACACGTATTTTGGTTCTATTGTTTTTATTTGTGCCTTTATTTCCCTTTATTTGCAAGCAAAATCAAATTAGAGGTTGTCACAAATCTGATGAATCTTATTTGGGGACTTTTGCTTAAATGTTGAGAGGAAAAACTAAGAGGCATGCTGTTGCTTTCAGACTATTTCGTAACAAGACAGATGATTCCTGTAGCATTGGTTTATGAGTAGCAGTTGTGAATTAGGGCAAAGCATAAATCTACTAATGTGCATTTAATCACCAAAAAAATGCCTGGACTGTTCTGGAATGTTCATGTGATGGTAGTCGCTGAATGCAAATGAAACAGAAGGAGGGTCATCACATGTGGAGCTCCTCAAGTTATGATTAAGCTAAAACCTTATTTGTGACACGGTGGCTGTCCATCCTCTGACTGGTTCCACGCTTAGACTTCCACTCTTCTGCTGTTCTAATATTTATAAATGGCATTCCATTATTAGAACCTTAGTGATTGACCTAGGCTGGTTTCATAGCCTGACTATGTAAATCATATGCAGTTTGATTTCTTTTAAAATCTCTTAACATTTTTCTCAGTTTATCTACGTTAAGTGGGCACATCTATCAAGGAATGCACGTTAATATAGAATTGGCATTGCCACTGAGTATTCTTTGAAATAAATACTTTGTTAGAGCTGGGTCTCTTTCTGAGCCATTTGTTAAGCAAATTATAAAAGTAGCTCCTAGGCAGGAGCCCATCTCTATGTGATCAGCATAGGCTTTGCTTATTTCCCTCCTCCCTCTAAATTTTGGTACTTTGAAAATTGATTCATATGTTTAAGAACACCCAAGGCAAGTCAGTTGGCAAGTCTTGAAATGGTTTGAAAGATGAGAAGCAGAACGGCTGATTTACTGAACGCTTTCTTGCTTTTATCTCTCTTCTTGGCTTTAAATTCAATGTTCTTTGGATACGTTTTTGGTTTTCTGTAGTTACTTTGTGGTGAGCACCTGGGTTGACAGCCCTCTCTCTCCCTCACATGTAGTATAAATATTTTCTGAGTTCTTCCAGTTTGCATTTTGGACCTGAAGGCCTCTTGGCTAAATCGCTCAGCTTCTAGCTTGGTCAGGAGTGACTGAAAAAACTGCACAAATTGGGCATAGCACTTCACTGCTTATAAAGAATTGCAGACTACAAACCATACCCTGCAGAATAATCCAATATACTTTCAGTACAGAATAACTTAATCCATTGCAAATGACCATTTCCATTAAAACCTTGGAATACTACCAACCTATTAGCAATCCTTGCGTGCTAGAGGTGGCTTGTGGATAAACAACAGAAGAACTGAAGTATGTCAGGGCCAAACTTGAAGATAACTGAGAGAGTTTGTCCTTTAGATGAGAGCTGGATGTCTCCACTAAACAAAAACATTCCAAAGCTTCTGATAGTACCACATCCATACCTCTTGAAATCCTCTCATACCTCTTAATATCTGTATAGCGATATTGGCAGAATGTGGTCATTGTATCTCAGAATACCACTTCCATGTAATTTTATTCAGGTTCGTTGTTAATTTTGATCCTTTTCAGACTTCAGTATTCCCTTTTGCACTCTTCATCCTTTTTTTTTCTTTCTGTTCCTTATCCTTGTTTTACTGCCTATCCTCTGAGGAGTGTGGTCTCAAGTTTCCTAAACCCAGCGACACTCTTGCAGAGTGCAAAAGTGTTTCCACGTGTGTGGCTTTACACACCTTTGTGCCGTGCGCGTGCTGTTCATCCCATGAATGCATCTTTTTGACCATTCTTTATCAGGATTTATTTCCATTTCCTGAAAGTTCTGTTAAAAATTGTCTGTTTTTTTTCTTGGTTGTGTTCAAGTTATATTTCACATTAGGCAAGCACTTTTTCTGCCGGTAAGCTAACACTTATGCAAATCTTGTTGGGTTTGGGTACTTCTGAGGCTGGTGTTATCTATTACCTTGTTCAGTGGGCATAATAGCTGTACCAATTTGTTTAGAGTAACATGGCAGTTCATAGTTTTAAATTATCTATTTAATAACTCATAGTACATTTTAATAGTAATTTTCATTTTGATAATCATGTGTAAAAATGAAACTCCAGGAAACTTCATTCACCTTCATTTTTAGCAATGCTTAAACATATTATGAATGGGATGTAGCTTGTATTTCCATGGATAATAAACAGTAATTGGAGAGAAAAATCAAGTTTGGTGTTTTAACAAAAACTTTTCAAAACTGAAGAAAGCTAATTCACCTTCATCTAGATGAAAAGATTAGCGTGAATTCGTACTGGGGTTTGGATTTTTTTTTTTGTTTCTTATCTTTTGACTTTCTAGCATATTAGAATGAAGTTTTCTACCTGTTTTGCATTGGTTTTGGCCAAGATGATATAATTTTGGTACAATTCTGTCATGAGATAATATGGAGATGCTGTGAGAGATGTGGAGTTTGGAGGTAATTATTTCTGAGGCTCAGCATGCATTGAGGTACTAATTGGCTCTTATGTTTGTAGCATGCTGAAAACTTGCTAGGCCGAAATAGGTATTCCTTCTGCTTTCTGCTTGATTTCCAGCAGGTATTTGGCCCATAGAGGTACAAATAGGGGAGAGGAAAAAGGTGAGGGGAAGAGATGGCACAGTGCGAATTGGATTTTTCACCTGCTCTAAGAACTTAGTAATGGGAGGGGAAGAAAAGACTAAGATAAGGCACTGACAGAGCAAAGTAACCAAGCTGTATAGACTCCTAACATTTATTTGTAGAATAAAATAAAAATTCTGACCTGTTCAACTGTAAATTGAGTCCATTGTTACTGGAGTATCTAAGATTCAGCTGAGCTTTGTGACAGCATGCACCTGAAGGTGCAAATTTATCCTATTGTCTTCAGCAAGATTATTTGTTGTAGGCCATTAGGGAGAAGTTTCTTTCTATTCCTCTGATTTTCTAGCATATGGCTACTTAGTATCGGCACTAGTTGTACATAAACTGAACTAGCAATAGAGTAGTGGAGATACTGACTATCTAATTCAGAAGTTAAAGGTAAGAGAAGGCTCTCGATAAGAACATAAAGAGATCTTTCCATTTGATCATCTATATTGTTAGGGGGTTTGAGGATGTAAATATTTTAACTCTTGCTGAGTTTTCAGCAGGCTAGTTCTGTATGTGAGCGTTCATGACAGGAGGTCAAACTTTGATTTTAATGTTTGAAAGTCTGCATGGATCTAATTGTGCAAGGCAGAATAGTATAGCATAATTTTGCTAATCAAAGTCTCGCCTCACTCCCCTTTGAATGTCTTGTTGCTCAAAAAAAATTGTTTGTCTTGCATTTAAAGCATGATTCTACATTTTGTATATCCTTTCAAGATTGGCCATTTCTGAAAATAGCCAATGAAAATTTTGAAATTTAACCCTGCATTATGATCTGTCTCTGTGGACTTATAGAGATTGCTATGCAGAACTAGACAAAGTTTGAATTTTTTTAAAATTATTTATTTTTCACTTTTCATCTAGCCTAAAGTTTAAGTATGCCTGTTTCAAACTTTTTCCAACCAGCTTTCCTTTCGGCTAAGATCAAATATTGACTTCTCTTAGCAAAGAATTTCAAGAAAAGGCACAAAATAATCCTCAGATTTTAGGGATTTATAATGGAAGTGCCATGTCAAATAACAGAATTGACCACAGATGTTCTACTACAGAACAAGGAATAGTGTGCAAATGTGTATGCAAGTATTTAAATATGCAACTTCAATTGAAA
Organism: Leptodon cayanensis; assembly: GCA_027564655.1. Taxonomy (NCBI): domain Eukaryota; kingdom Metazoa; phylum Chordata; class Aves; order Accipitriformes; family Accipitridae; genus Leptodon; species Leptodon cayanensis. Next base: position 24,339,844 of record JANXJC010000021.1, on the reverse strand, counting down.
GGGCGTATTTAAACCTCAGATGACTACTTTAATTATCATCAACCCTTACTTAATTAGTGCTTCCAAAAATGGGAAGGTGCTGAAATGGTCAGTTTTGCGTAGTTTGCATATTATTCATTAGTCATAGTTAACGTGCTTGAGGCACGCTGGCATGTTCACTTATTAGCTTGAATTGCTTGATCTGTTTCAAGGGCCTTTAAGCAAATAAAACCTTTTATCTTATAATAGAAATACTCATCTTCTAATGCATAAAGAATTTACCAGTCTATATAATATGTTTACCTTTGTGATTCGAATGGTATCCAACCAGGTTTGCATAGGCTTATTTTAAAGTATCTTTATAGTGAACTTTCAATAAACGTTCCTGACCACTGAAGTCAGACATCTTGCTGCAGCGTTGGCATCCTTTCTATGGAATATACCTTTGTGGATCATAAAAATGTATTTAAATTTTTTATGGTGCTTTTAAGTTGCTGAGTTCTCAAATAATTTTTCAAATAATAAAAAAAATCAGCATATGTAGTCTGAGCTCCTTGTAGCTGCAAATAATTTTTGCAGCCCAATAATGTGTGCCCTGTGTTTTCGTCAGGTGTGACTATCAGAGCAATCTAGCCTACTGAATCTCGGTGTATTGATAAACTGTGCTGTTGTACTGAAGGAATTTTCTTGGTTGGTTTGAGTGCTGCTGTCATAAATGATTGTTCTTTGTTTTAACTCCTTTTTGCTTTAATTAAAAAACAAAAGGCACCCCCTACCCCCAATCCTAGCAGCATAAACATTCAAGCTTAGTAATTGTGTTCAGTAGTAAAAGACCGACCCGGTTATAAAAGCAGAATGCAGAACATAAAAATTTTAATTTTAAAGGCCATGATCCCACCTTGTCGTGTAACAGTGAAGCTGTTAGGAATTTCCGCTCTTCTAGCCTGTGTTTTGTCCTGTCGGCTATTGTGATACAACTGTTTGTGGGCTTGGCCATATTCACTAAAATGAACTTGATTCTCCATGATTTTTCTGAAGTAGTTTAGCTGAATTGACATAACTAATTTCTTGAATTGCTCTATAACAATGATCTGCAGATCAGGGCAAGAAAGAGGGATTTCTCCAGCTTTCCTGTCAAAGAAATCATGTCGTGGATCTGCTGGAGTCTGTACCTTTTAGTAATTTAGAAACTACTTCCACATCATCATTAGACTTGGAAGTGAACCTGTATCCATGCCCAGTTCCAAACCAAATTGGGTAAATTTGACATTTTCTGATTTGTCAAGAGATTACGCTAGTTTCATACAAATGAAGTCTCTTTTGGTTACTGTGCAAAGGGAAATGTTTTTGTCCCCAGATGACAACTGGGCTAACAGATGCAATTTAAATGTCATTTACAGCCACTAATGAGATCATTTAAATTAGACTTGTGTATATGAATTGCTGCTGTGTCTATGGGGAAGGTGGGGAAATCACGGGCGAAGCAGACTAAAAGGCTTTATTTTTTTCCTTAAGAAACATTAACTTTTCAATATTTCTTCACAAATCAGAATAAGAATCTACTGTCGTATAGCTAAATGATGAGAAATGTAAAATATCATAGAAAAAAACAATTTGCAGGGGAAGAAGGAAGAGTTGGAAGTGTCAAGCTGTTGTGAGAAATGCTGTAGCTGCAGAGCAGACTTTCCTAAGAGATAAGGAACAGCTGTAGAATGAAGTCTGCCAGGGTAGAATGGAGCCACAAAATACCAGAAATAGGCTTTCATGAAGCATCAGGTGGATTTGATGCAACATTTGTGTGACGTAGCCTGTATTTCCTTGGATGGGACACGCATTTCCCCCCCTCCCCAATTTCAAAAATAGGTATATTTTCCTGAATCTGTTTTTCTTGGTGTTTTGGTTTTTTTGAACGTGGGTTGGATTTTCTTTTTTTTTTGTTTGTTTGTTTGGGTTTGGGGTTTTTTTTTAGTGTTTTGGGGTTGGGTGGGTTGTTTGAAATCTGCTGGGAAAGCCATTAAAGACCATTTCCACTGAACTTAGATTTGGGTTGGAGACTATGTGAGCTATGTAAGAGGTGTTATACAATGCTTCCAAAAGTCTGATGCCAAACACAGAAACAATGAACGCTTTATCTCTTTACAGATTTAGTATGAAGGAAATTTTCTTTATGAATGTAAGTGAGTGTCTGCATTCTCTCTTCTAAGAGAAGAAATGTGCAGTGGGGTTTGCTGCTGCTGTTGGTGACTGGTCAGACAAGGGCCTAATTTATTTTTTTCTTCTGTATTCACCTTCTCAGAGCTGTTTTGTAAATGGGGCTTTCTGTTCTGCAGAGAAACAAAAGTGTTTCTACTCCTTTCTCCACTCTCCAGCCCTTTTATTGCCAGAGTGGAGAAGGGGATATAGCACACTCAATAAGGTATCAACTGATGCTCTGAAAGCATACTTCAGCAACTTTTTTTTTTTTTACAAAAGTAGGAAACAAAATTATTTTCTTAATACTTAGAATGTTTAGATGTACAGTATTTCATTATACCACAAATACACCAGAAAATGTTCTGGCTGATTTGTGATTAAACCAAAGTTTAAAGTGTGCTTTTTTTTCTTTCCACTAAGCCTTTGAGTGATATGACGAGCTTGGTTGTGGATTTATGTGAAAAAATAGAAATGTGTGTGCAATGTATATAAGATGCCCAAATACATATGCTTACTACAGCCCATTCTTCTAAAGCAGAATAGTTGTTTCTCTATACACAAAGAATTAAGTAGTAGGAAAGCAGCCAGATGTTGTAAACTCAGTTAAGAATTGTTAAGCTGTAGGAAACTGGGTGAATATTTGGTTAAATCAATATTTGTACCATGTTCATAACACTAGTGGTTGTTGAAGTCGGCAACTGTTTAAATATGGTGGGGTTTTTTTGCTTCTTCAAAACAGAAGGTTACACTAAGTTGAGGCTCCTACTGGACGGCCTAGTTTACGCCATCTGTCTTCAGAGGAAAGTATGAGGTGTGCATAATCTTGCTCAACTTATCTTTATTTTGAAGCTACAGACCTACCATGTGTTGTTTTAAAGTCAATTCGGAAGCAATTCTAGAGTACGGTAATCTGCTTTTTGAGCATGCTTTATATTGACGGCAAATGTCACTACTTGTCTTTAATGTTTTTTGTAAATAATAGCCTAAACACCTTTACCTTAATTTCAGGGTTTGACTGCATTGTAAATCTGACAGAGTTCTTGTTGGTTTATCTGTTGGATACTTTTTCAGTAATAAACAGAAAGGCAGTTTTGCAGAAAGGTGGGAGGCTGAGGGGGTTAGGAAGAGGAACGGGAAAACAGGACTATTTGAATTGTGGTACTTGGTCTTTTTTTTTTTTTAATTTGTCAGAGCCTGTCTTTTAAGTTAAGTTGCAAAACACATCTTCCTCTTTTTCCCCTTTTCAGTGCTGGCTGAAGCTCACCTCAGCTTCCCCTATGACTCCCATCAAATACACATTTGATATCTGCATTATCTCACAATTGTGAGGATAAGGCTTCTTATGACCTTTCTCCTTTTTGTATTAATGGGGAATTTTATAGCTCCCATGACATTGTTGCTAAGCTAGAAATAAACACTTGAATTGCAAGTGGTATGAGAAATCTTTTTCAGTTTCAAGCTAGGTGTGTTTCAGCCCTGATGTTAGTATTTTGGTGTTCTTCCCTTCTACTAAGAGCAGAAAGCACAAAAGCGCAGCATCTGTACCTCTGCTTTGCTTGTGCTTGAGAAGTTTTCTTACTTGATGGAAGAGGAAGGAAGCAAGGGGTAGCAGAAGAGATTTCCCTGGTTTCTCCTCTTTTTCTTCAGGTTCTGTTTTTGGTTAGAAAGCAAAATACACTCCTTTTGGTGTTGCAAAAAGAATTATTTGTAGACATCTTATTTCCACTGTTAAGCACCCTGAGACATGATGATGATTTCTGTCTTAAATCTTAATTACTCAGGTAGAGGGAGCAAAATCTTGTGCTGCAGCTGCTGATGCATGGCCGAGATTGTGTTAGTAGAGCTGCAAGTTCTGAGTCCCCAGTATTAGAGCTGACTAGGAATGTTTTTTCCTAAGCTCTTGCACAGTTTATACATGCATTGGGGATTGATGTGGAATGCTAAAAAGCAGCTAAAGATTGAGAAACTGCCAGGGAACTTGAACTTCCCGAGAAGAGGACCCCACCTGTGGACTTTCTAGCAGCAGAGACTTGGGTTTCCATTGCAGGGATCACACGATTCCGTGGTCAAGGATCTAGTGATAGGTGTTCCCCAAATGAACTTGAAATATTATCAGTTCAGCTAGGTTAGAGTTTCATATCCGTTGTGTACTTTACAGATGACTTAGCATCAATGACTCTCGCTTCTCAAAGGACTGAAAGAATGAAGAATGAACTTCCTCTGTAGTCACAAATAAGTAGAGTAGTATTATGGAGACTGCACAAACTGTATAATAAACTTGACTTCCCCTTCTGTGATTTGATTACAGTTTGCCATTGTAGCAAAATGTATCTTTGTTTGCGAATCAGTTGGATATAAAGTACCATTTAAACATTTAAAAAGTGAAAGTTCACTATTGGAACAGTGAAAGACACAAGGTGGGTTTTTTTACTAACTTCTAGAATCTATTTGTACTACGACTTGTCAAGCTAATAGTTAGGCATCTGCTTGATTACTCAAGTCCTAGCCGTGTGGCACCAAAATGTAAAATTTCAACATGGCAAGGAAAGAAGTGTACTGTCTGCAATTTTTTACCGAAAGTAATTTGCAAGCAAATGTAGAAACACTCCACTATACTGTAGGATTTTACAAATAGTTTTTCGAGTTTTTATGTATTCAATTGTAGTACCGTGCCAAAAGCTTCTTCCACTGAATATCAAATTTAGTTTTCCTGTATCTAGAAATATAAATATGCAGTTAGTAGCTTAGTTCTACACGCCTCCTTAAGTCACCTTCTATTTACTCATAAATTTTGTAGCTGCTTTATCTCTTTCTTTTTACGAATGAAGCTGGGATTGTTTTAGGGTATCTATTTGCTTTTAAAACTTGAGCACTGCCTCTTGGATTTCAACATGTATGACAAAACTGATGCCTCCCCACTCTTGCCTAGGTGTGGGCAAGCTTGACTGTTTGCAAGATCTGGTTAAATCCAAGCCAAAAGAGTTTCAGCTGCAGCCTAAAGTTTTTTTACTTTCTCTTTTTTTATTTTTTTTTCTCCTGAGTCCCAAATGATGAACACAAATGACTTCCCAAAGTAGTCGACATTCTAACATGGGCTTTAAGATGGAAAACTGCTAAATGGCTACAGAGCTGTCAAGTATCTACAGTAAGAAGTGATACAACAGAATAAACTTCGATCCAGGGAAGACTCCTGGAATCCTGCTGCTAATGTATGCACACGGAAGATCATAGCTCTGTTCAACACAAACAAAAAGTAACCCCTGACACACACGCTTTTCTGACAAAGCTGTGGGACTCTAGCTGAACAAACAGTAAGATACAGGATCTGCCAATAAGAACTTTTGAGTCTCTGTTAGGAGTAGGACTAAGGTAAAATAAAATGCCAATGTTAATTGCTTGCCCAAGCTATTCATGCAGTGAGGAGATTCACACAAAGCTAATTAGCTTTTTTTATAGATTTTCATTATTTTAGGAGGAGTATAAATATCTGCATTGAATAGTCTGGAGAACTGGTGGATTAGAATGCTGTTCGATAAAACTTCAGCTATTTGCAGCATCTTTAAACATAATAAGATTTTTTGTTTAACCCTAACACCTGTTTAGAAAAAAAAGGAAATTTTACTTGTGCTACTGATTAGATGAAGTGCTAGAAAAAGAAAGGATGGTTCTTGTATGCATACTTCGAACCAGAGCTGCAAGATGAACAAAGGAAACTAATAGATGGAAAAAGCAGTTCAGCAGTACTAAGCAATTGACAATAGTTATTAGCCAAGGTCTGGCCTCAGTTTCAAAATGAAAGTTTAAAACAACATACTTGAAGTTACATAATTGCTACTGTATGCTATGGTACAGTCAAGAGGAAGGGTCTAGTCTATGAATATGCAGTGGATTCCAAGGTGCTCTACATAACTTATTTTCTTTTTTTTTTCTTGGTCACCAGCTATTAAGCAGAATAGCTGTAGTGACTGCTAGTGTGCCTGTAGGTTTATAACGTTTATTTATCTACAGTACAAAAGTCTGGATGTGTCTGCAAGAGCACTTTTTCCATGACTGAGTTGACTGAATATCATACCTCCTGTGTCAAATGAAAAAATGTGTAATTCACCACCCCCTCCCCACCTTAAAGGTCTGTAATTAGAATGAATTTTGAACAAATGATTCTTGATTTCTTAACAGGTAGGGAAAAAATTCCTGTTTTCCAGGCACCACAGTGCCTGTAGTTTTTATGGCCCTGGGGTATTGTAGAGTATACTTAATCTAGTTGCTACTTGTAATTGATGTCTTTGGTGAAAAGCGTAATATATACCTACTGAATTAGAAATATTATCTGTATTTACCATATAGTAATATAGAACATGTTAATACTTAGCTGCGTTTTAGAGCAGAGTATATTGTATAAAAATAAATGAGACAATTTCTCTCCAAAAGAATTCACAAACTAAACCCATCTGTTCCCTTACAGGGGAAGGAGAGGAAAGAATAAGCACCTGAGGCTAAGAGAATGAAATCAATTTGCTGAAGGTCAAAGTCAGCAGTTAGGGCAGGAATCAAAACTTAATCTGAATGTATTGCTTTACTAACAGAGCACCAGCTCTCAATCCCAGATAGCTATTTTCTTGGATTATTGCTCAGATTGCCTTCAAAATTTTCACTATTTGTTGCTTTGAAAAGACTTCAAGAAACTTTGCTGAAGGCAAACTTCAGTTACTGCTCAATTAAGTGCGGCGATGGCCCCTGAAAACTCGAACAGGGTGCATCTAAATACGCATGGCACGTACAGTCCCATTTTAGCAATTTCTACAGGGTTGATAAGTTGAAATAGATGACCTCTACAGATCCGTTGCAGGCTAAATTTTTCTTTGAGACTCTTTTGGCAAATATTGAAAGTATTACTTGAAAAACCTGAGTAATCGTGGCAGTCAGTAACTTTTTCTTTGATTTTTACATGATTTACAAATGCCTGTATCTGTCTTTGGGAGAAACTCCCGCATGTGGCACTGTGCTCGTATTGTACAATATGAAGTTTGCATAAAGGCTTGGCTAATTTACTCATTTTCTAATTGAATTTGGACTAGATTGCTTTGTGGTCTATTAATCTCTTTAAAATTGCTTTAAAAGACCTGAAGGTACAACCATACTGAGGCAGTTTCAGAAAACAACTAGCTTTGCAGGCAGATACATAGTTTGGGGAAAAACCTGAAGACTGGTGAGAGCTAGGTGGGAGTGTGCTACCCTTCACTGTAGGAATTATTTTGGTACCTAGCTCAGAAGCACGAGTGAACAAATTAGGACTGTGCATTGGGAAAGTGGGATGAGCAGAGCATCCTTAGATTTGAGGATATGACAGATAGAGTTTTTAAATCTTAAAGGTTCATTTAAGATGCTTTTTTTTTTCTTTTTTGTAAGACTTGTTAAGCAGTGTTTGCAGTATATCTGACAAATGAACGGTGAGTTCTCATTGAAACTAATGGGTGAAACTTTTGTGCTTGCTCTGGAAATTCAGTTTGTGACGAAGACCATTATAAGCCAGATTTGGGCCTGTGACATTGAGTTCGGTGTCTCCTAGCAGGTCTGCCTTTTGATGACATAATACTACTTAGCACTATCTGGCAGTTGTTCCTTGAGAACCTGACGTGAGTAGAGGTTGTTGTGTATTTCTTCAGCTTCTAGGAGTTTAACTGACATAGAAGGACATGTAAATACATGTTAAAATACTCTTGCAGTGTCCTTGCTTAGTTTGCAAAATGCTTCAGGACCTTCTAGTAAAAAGTTTAGCTCTTGGCTGCTGGATTTTCTTTATGTTGCCAGTTCAGTAGGAAAATACTTGTGTGGCTGAACAGCAATGCAGATTTCCTTGATAGTCGATGAGCTAATTAAGTTGGCTACTTCTGTATTGACTCACCCGTCAAATATAATGTAAAGAAAGAATGATGGTGCAGGATCTACTCAGAAGTCCATAAAATTGGTGGGAATTATTGTAGTGACCAAGCCTCTCCATCAAAAAAAGTGCCTGCTCTGACCATGCTTATATATTACAGCATCACTTCATTTGCATCGGGAAAGCATCTCTGGTTTCTGGCTTGCCTCAGCACTCATTATTTTTCCCAACGCGTTCATTACTCAGCACTCTGCACTTTTCCACTGGCGATTAGAGCTGCAACAAGACAGGAACAGACTACGCTGTGGGAGCTCTGACCTCGGAACATGGGCTATCTTTTTCCATATTCCATGTTAAAAAATTTCTTGGTGGGGCAATATAAAGCCATAATAAGTGGTGTGATCAGTACTTGGTACTCCTCCCAGTCAGTTACACAGTTCCCGCTTTCCACTTTGTAAGTTTGACAAGCAATTTTCAAGGCAAATTTCTGATTATACAGCTTGTTGTCAGGTAGATAAATCAAGATGTCTGAGATTTGTGGAAGTTTGATGGAGTTGAAAAAACAAAACGTAACCAAAAGACCAAACACCGGAAAACCCCACAATAAACAAACTGAACCAACCAAACAACCCCCCCCCCCACCCCAAACCAAACAAAAAAAACCCCAACTAAATGAATAAAAAAACCCTATAGCAGTGACAGGATATTCTGAGTTGGTTTTATACTAATGTTTGAATTTTGAGTGAATTGGCATGATATTAAAGATAGCAAGGAGTATGCCACGAAATCCTTTAGATAAGAGAATCTTTTATTTAGTGTAGCTGGCTAGTGCGCTGTCAAATTCACACAGACCTAGAGATAGTGAGCTGTATTTCAGCTCTGACCCTCAACTTCACCTTCGCTGTGTGCGGGGTTTTATTTTCAGGCTGGCAAAGCTATCTGGAGCTCTGTGACGGAGATGGAAAAACAGGTGGGGAGCAAGTAGCAGGCTTCTCTCAGAAGTTGTAATTAGGGGGGAGGTATATGAACCAAGACGCCCTTAGCACAGTTGCATTTCCTTTTGTAGCAATGCTTTTACTGTGTACAAGGAGAACTGCTTAGGTTTTTTTTTATTCAGCAGGTTTATTCTGAGCTCTCGTGAAGGGTTCCTGGACTCCCTTGCGTACTTCCTGCGTAACCTTATTGAAGGTTTTCCAATTGGATAGAACTTAATGAAATGCTGAGAGTGGATAGCAACAGGGAAGAGGGCATTTGGATTCGTACATGCTGTGTAACAGGAAATAATGGGAAACAAAGGACTGGGTTTTTTCACTGGAAGAAAACAATTAATTTTTTTTTTTTTGGATGTTACAGAGCCCTCCTGAGAAATAGGGGATCCATTTGGGGAATTATAACTAAGACTAACCAGCCAATAAAAGGTATTATTTAAAGAGAAGTTGGAAATGAGCATCACTGAAGTACTTTCTCTGGTTGATTCTTGGTTTGATTTTGTTTTTTTTTACTTGCATTTCATTTTGACAGTTATAAGTAAATTGTACTGTTGGCTTGCACATTTAGGAAAAATACTATGTTAGCTTACCATGGTTCTCAGTCTCAGCAGTGCCCCATATTTAACAAGAGTACATTTTGATCTCATATATCTGATTAAAATATTTCAGGTATCTGAATAAATTTAGCAAGAGGGTAATTAAAATGATTAATGTACAAGGATGATTTCTATAATGTCAGATGCAGGTATGGTTTACCAGACATACGAACATACAGCATATGTGTAACTATTTTACAAGACATGCTCAACATAGATTCCTCATAAAAAATAACATTGTTCAGTTAAAAAAATGTACATCAAGCAACATAAATTCAGTGGCATTTCGGAGGTTTCGGTGAAGTTGAGGGTGTAGAGAAATATGAGCGAGCATCTCCTGACTCTGAATCCTGAGCTTTAACAACTGTCAAGCCCTGATTCTATATGAATCAGGGCCTGCATCTTTAGCAGGAGAATTAAACCTAATCTTTAATTGCTCTGCAGGATTTTGTGAACCAAAACCATATTTGCTATTGTTTTCTTGTTTTTTCAAATTCTATGTCCTTCCTATTAACAGTTTTTTTTCCTTAGCTTAAGATCTTCAAGCTAGTGAGAAGAATCCAGTAAACTGAAATGTGGCTAGAAAACCAAAACAAAACCCAGGAGCTTTTAAACCTGGATCAGCTCCTGGTTTTTATCAGCTTTCTTCATTGTAGCTTTATATTTTTGGTGGAAATTGTTTATTGTGCTCTTGGTAAGCACAATAAATATTTAGAGCTATGCATTTTGTTATATTATGCCTACCCTAGTATCACTATATTTGCAAAAATCAAATATACATAAACAGTACATATTATCCCAAAGTATATACTGCATTATAAAAAGGAAGAAATGAAAAATTTCCAGTTAAATTTTTTTTGCAGTTGTTCAAACAGTCATAGTCTCTGTAGTAATTGAACATATGTTTCTGTAATAGCTGATTCTTGTCAGGGCAGCTGTGTGAGAGACAAAGGGAAAGAAATGTAGTTTTATCTTTTTGGGGCGCAGAGGGGTAGCTATTTTATTTCAACTTAAAACTAGTCTTGCTGCCATTATGCTAATATGTAGGCTGCTAATATGTATGCTGATGCTAAATTACAGCTTTATTCAGTTTCTCTGAAATATTGTTGGTGTTACTTAGGTCGTTAACAAATATACATAGACAAGGTTGTGTAAAATACCAGTGCTAATTCTTAAGGTCTTGATGTAGGTTTTGATGTCTAATTGTATGAGATGTAAAAAAGGCTTATCCTACTTGTGCTAGTTATCCGAGATCGTGTTCAGGTCAGTTGCTGCCTCTTGTACAGTATTAAACTCAAAGCACAAGTGCAGCAAATCAAAAGGTGGAGATTTTAGTAGAAAGCTTTTCTATCTGGCTCAGACTTCTTCACACAGTGGGTAGCTCATGCCTTTATACGATCCACCTGAGTAAATCTACATGAATTGTGAAGTTTAACGGAGTTGCTACTACCTGCTTTTATGGTTGTCGGGATATTTTATCTTTTCTGTGAAAACACAAAGCACGCTAAACTTCTCAACAAGCCTAAAACTGATGTTCTTGCCGCTGTGGCTTGGCCAAGTGTTCCCTTTTTGGCTAATCAGTACCTCTGATAACCACAACTATGAAAGCTATGGAGCTGGTCACTGCTCACAGGTTGCATCATCTGTATATGTTGTGGGGGTTTTTGTGTTGTTTTTTTTTGTTTTTTTTTTTTTTTTTTTTAAATGGTG
>JANXJC010000021.1:24275141-24328486 GCA_027564655.1 Leptodon cayanensis | reverse complement strand
GGGGGGCATGGGAGGGCAGCAGAAAGCCTGATACTACATATCCCTGTGGATGCCCAATTCTGCAGGACTGCAGTTGAAACTTGAGGTTCTGTAACAATTTTCAGGCCTTCCTGTCTTTTGTCAGTTGATACTGGAAAAATTCTGATGCTTAGAATCTATTTAGTAGCTAGATAATCAGTGATTTGTATGCAAGACAAGTCCTGAATATAACAGAACCTAAATTAAAAAATAATAAAAAAACCCCGACAGTGGAACTAGCATGTGCAATCAGCACTGGGAGAAGTATGTGTCAGTAAAATGGGACTATAAGAGGAGATTTATATATGAGTTGCATTGTGCAGGAGATTAAATAGGACGTAAAGATACATTGGTACGGAAAGAAGGAATAACTGTAGAAGAAAATCATTTTTATGACAGAAGTGCATCCAAATAACACAAAACGTAATCATTTTCCAATGAATGAGAGAAGAGCTATATGTCGTAAATGTGGGTGACCTACTGTAGATCTATACAGCTCAGAATCACTCTGGCTGTGGTAGATGTCTGGTTTTATTTTTTTCCCCTGTTTTTTAGCATGTTTGAGTCAAACATCATCTTACCACAACCCACGTGGCAAAGGAAAATTATTTGTGTTTATTTGTGAAAAGTTAAAGGTAAGAGCTGAAAATGCAGTATTTGGAACTGTATTGGCAGTGGCAGGCTTTGATTTCATTATATGCACTTTCCTCCTTGTGTTTGGAAGATATTTAAGATGCCTAGATGGTTTTATGGATCTTCTTGGACCTTCTGACAGGTATACAGATGCCAGCAACGGTGAGGGATTCAATGTAGTTGTAACACAGACCATTCTCGTTTTGTGCTTCTGTTCTCTTGTAGGTGACTACCAACTTACAAACAGTACTAATAGCTGTCAAGAAAAATAGTAGGCTTATCTATCAACACCAGAAGTGATATTGATGTGGAAGGCTAGTTCTGCTCTCACTTACACTGCTTCTGCATTAGGACATATTTTGAATAATACCATAGACCCAATTCTCAGTTTGTGGTAGCATTTCAACTTTTATATATAAGTTGAATGTTTCTTATTTTTGACTGCAGTTTAAGGCACTAAAATAGTCTGGAGTGTGCTGTGTTGGGGTACAACAGAATTATTGAATGTAAAAGCTCCTTTGACCAGAAACAAATTTCAGGTATGATTAAAACATATTTCACCCTTTATTCCTGGTCAGTGTATTGCCATGCTCTGAGGTCTCAAGCTGAGCTGAGCAAGTAATAAATTATATATGTGAGTGTGTGCATGTATAAAAAAAAACCCCAAAAACAACAACCTCAAAAGAATCAAATAGACGGTATAAAAGAGCAACTAAAGAGGACTTAAAAATATGGCAGACTCAGAAGACTGAAAGGGGGAATAAAAATACACAAAGTAAAGGTGAAGGACGAAAGGAAGGTTTCAGAAAAGGTTATGGTAAATAATAAGAAATTTATAAGCAACAAAAGGTCAGTGAAGGAGACAGCCAGGCCTGTGTTCAATAGCAGTAGTAATTTACTGACAAAAGAAAGCAGAGTGCTAAGAAATTAAATGAATTCTGTTTCAGTGCTTGCGAAGGAGAATCAGTGAGATGCCAGAACCAGTCATAAATTCCCCCAGAGTGAAGAGTAGTAGTGAATAAAATAGGGGTTGTGCCAAAATAAGTGCTCTGGAAATTAGAGGGTCTGAACCTGAGAGCTAACTAAATTGCACAGCTAAAGCTTGTGAGTCTACCTCAGAGCTGTGCTTAGCGCAGCTAAGGGAACCTTTGTCTCTTTCTTGATTATTTTTATTTATTTTTCTCTCCCCTGGAGGCAGCATCACTCTGGTAATGGAGAGAAGGTTCTGCAGGGTCCCCTCTGTCTCTTAGAGCAGAGTAGCAGGAAGGAACACTTTTGTCTTCCCTTGTTTTCAGTCAAAAGCTGGGGTGGGTTTTTTGGGGGGTTGTTTTTTTTTGTTGTTGTTGTTTTTTTCCTTTTTTTTCCTTCCCTGAATAACTAGTTATTAGTGACTGGAAGACAGAATAAGCCAAGTACTGTTGCAAAGACTAAAGGTAGTTGTAGGGATAGTGATGGAAATGTGAATACATGGGGGAAATCTTGGCAAATGGGAAACTGAGGAAGAGTCAGCATTAGGGAAGGCTTTCTTTTAGAGAAAATTATACAAAATTTGGGAGATATGCTAGAACCTTCTGGGGTGAGGAAGTTGAAGGACAAGCATGGGCATCATCTGTATCCTTAGTGTCTTGGCTGGGCTTAGCTGTGATAGTAGAACATCAAATTCACAGTGGAAGACCATCTTGCAGAAAAAATTAAGCTAATGGGTCTCCACTCACCACATTTGATGACAGAACGTGCAAGTCACCCTCTTTCAAGTGATTATGCTAATCAGTGACTTTACATACTGGATTTGGAGAGCTTCACAGCTGAGGGAAGGATATTTTTAGTCCATATAGTCATTTATTTTGAGACAGAATATCTGTAGTTATAACCTCAACACTACTGAATAGAAAGGCTCCAATATGAGGGGTTTTAAATAAAAATTATCATGTTTTTTTTCTAGTACCGTAGTTGTGACAAGTATGTTATTGCTGTAGACCTGCCATACTTGGTGGGTGCTTTGGACTTTGTGGTCTTGATGATAGTTTGAGAACACAGTAATCTCTCCAGGGAAGTAAAGGAAACATGGCTCTCCAAGAAATAGGGTAGTAGAAGATTAATAACCAAGTGGGGAGCATGAGTGTGTACTGAATAAAGAACAAGAAAGCTGGAGTAAAAATGAGGTAGAACTTCAAAGGTGGAAAATGTGTTGACAAGTTAGGGGAGGGTAAAAGAGTTTTCTAGGATAAATGACTTAAGAGGGAGGAAACATTAAACAAACAAACAAAAAAACAACAAAAAAACCCCTACCCCAAAAAACATTAAAAAAAAGGGCTGCCTGCTGCAAGTTCAGAGACAGGCTCTTCACTACCATGAGTTCTTCAAGAACAAGGGTGAATACTAAAACAGAAATCCCCATGCTTAGGAGAGATTCTGGTGATCGGAAGCTGTAAATTAATAGCCATCCAAGTCTTCTGCTTTCCGTGACTGGCTGTGGAGAAGTGCAATGAAGCTTTAAAAGTGGTGCACTATCAGCTGTGGTGGAAAGGGCTTGTCAAAGGGCTAAATACACTTACCGGCACTAGGTTTATGAATGAAGGCATCCTAATTCACCTCATTCTTTTCTGTAAAGCAGATTTTCCAAGTTTATCTGTGGAAACAAAATGTAAATTACTTTAATTTTATATTGTTTCCCACATGAGCGACAACATAGAAATTTATTAGTAAAACTTGTGATCAGATATGATAGCTTTGAAAAACTGTGCATAATTTTGTGTCTGGAGCAGACGCAGCTTCATCTAAATAAGTTTATCCGTGCTTTGATAAGACGTTTAGAGGGGAAAACATTAGCCAAATTTATTTGGCATTTGTCTGCACTCAGGAGCTTCCAAAACTTCTCTTCTGAAATTTCAAGTTGCAATTTGCGGAATTAAAAAAAAAAAAAAATCTCCATACATCTTTCAGACAGTCTGGAATTATTGGATGGTTCCTGATATCTAATAGCTCTATTCAGTTAGGGAACTCACAACGGAAACAGATTTGGCATTTTGGGTGTGCGAGAGTGTGGAAAGGAGATGCCACTTTATTTTTTAGCAGGAGACCTCTGAATTCATTGCAACACTGGAAATGTAAGCTATGGCCAGATAAATCCTTTTCTTGTGGAATATTAATTAAAAATTATTAAGATGGGTGGACTTTCATTGTAAGCTTTCTGGTAGTGGAGACAGACAAAGCAGTCTCATGGTATTGCTAAGCACTTCAAACTGTATCACTAGACAGTATTGTGTAGTGTGCATCATTAATGTGTACATCAACACTTAGCAAAATGAACAAGTTGTGTGGTTTTACCCCTGTTAGGATCACAAGGTATGAATATTTTATATACACATATATATATATAAATGTTTGTGTGTGTGTGTATATATATATATATATATGTCAAAACTCTCATTTTTTAACAACAGGAACAGCATCAATTTTTGGTTAAACATCCTGGGCCTTATTACCTGTTATTTTCTTTGATAATAAAAACACTGGTCTTCAGTGAATCAAATGTGACCTTATATTGGAAAGCTGAACTTGATGGGAACATGATGGGGACTCAGTATTTTGTCTTGCTGATGGTGACCTGCTGTTTTTAAAGCTGTCGAAGTTTAGACTTTTGACCTCTGCAATGTAGAGGACTGTGTTTGTGCCAGTCATCTAGAGTTGATTATACCTGATGCAGGGCTAGGGTCACTCTAGAAAATGAAACATCTTGTCCTGGGTCTGTGTAGTATGTGCAAAATGAGGTTTTTGTCTGTAGATGCTTAATTTCATTGACTGTATTAATTACAGGGAGGGTTTAGACACACCTTTAGGTGTTTATAGTATAGATGTCTTCACTGAGCTAAGATGAATCTCACAATAGTAGCTTTCCTCTTTGGAATACGAAGAACAGAGTTGACCTTGCCATTATAACTGAGACTTTCCCGATGGCTACCGCACTTCACACTGGTAGAGTTTAATGATTGCTAAATAGGTATGGAAGACTATGGTAGACAAGGATTAGAAAACAGGTATTTTTTTTCTTTATCATCAGTAGCACTTAGTATTTTTTTTTCCCCTCTCATTATGAAAGAAAATTTTTTTCTTCATTCACTGTTTTGTCGTTCTTGGATTTTTTTTTTCATCTGCCTTGCTTTTCTTCCCTTGTTGTTCTTTTCTGCCTCTAGCTTTCTTTCCCTCCCTTTTTCTGGTTCTACCAGCTCGAACATCCAAATCTGTGTTTTAATCAGTGAAGAACTGCTAAATAAAATATAGGCTTTCCTCTGCAAAATTAGTGATATGTATGTGTGTATGTGCCATGAAGAAGAATGCTGGGAAAACTGTGGATACTGTTTCAGTTGCTGTTTAATAAATGCAACTGTGTGTGTAGCAACAAATGCTTGGGTTTCCTTCCTGGGCATCAAGAGGAGGAGGAGTTAATTGTGCAGTGTTTCTTTCCCCAAGAACAGCTGGAGATCACAGTATTTAATATTTCAATTTTCCCAGCACAGATGCCTAAAAGCTCTTATATTGGTGTTATGTTATTTTGGACATTATTTTTGATGTAGAAAGATTTATTCCAGCTCTGTTTTGTGATACATTTTTTTAGTTCTAGAAACTGAGCTTGTAGCTTCAATTTTCTTTTCACAGCATTGATTGGGAAGCTGCTGTCCCTACAACATACTAATGTCTGTCAAACACTTGATTCATTCTGCAGTCTGAAAAAGTTTGAGCTCCACAGTCTGCCAGTGTTACCAGAGCGCTGTGGCCCCCTGTTCCAAGGAACTGTCATGCCGTGTATCACTCGCAGCTCTCGCACATCCAGCCACTTCCCGTGTGATCCTCTCCTTAGAGAGAGCTTCCAGTTGGCAGCATCTGGTCCGTAGTGCCAGAGACTCCACTGAAAG
Organism: Leptodon cayanensis; assembly: GCA_027564655.1. NCBI lineage: Eukaryota > Metazoa > Chordata > Aves > Accipitriformes > Accipitridae > Leptodon > Leptodon cayanensis. The sequence goes on along the minus strand of JANXJC010000021.1, from coordinate 24,322,922 downwards.
AAAGCAGGCAGTGAAATGTTTGCCAAAAGTTTTAAATAAGGAAACTGTAACTGAATTGAACAGTAAAGCTATGCTTGGATAATGAATAAACTGTTTCATTCAAATGTAAAATTTGTTGCCTTACTGTATTTGTTCATGAAGGTGATGGGTGTTACTTAACTCATTTGAAATGAAGTACAGTATATGTCAGCTGAAGTAGAAGAACTGGGAGGATGGCTGTAATTTTGCAGTGTTATACGTGATATCGTCTGGTATGCAACCAGGGTATACACTTGAGGGGGCTAAGCAATAAGAAAGAAGAAATGTCCTCAACAGAGGCCAAAATCCATGATAATGTGATGTAAACTCCTCATCACTGGAAAAAGAACTGATCCACCCAGAGGTTCCTGATGTTAATATGTTTTTAAACTGTCACAGTGTAGGGTATTGTTAATGTAGTGCATAGTTTCTGTGTTGACAAACTTTTTCAGAGTTTGTTGTGTTCACTGGTGAATAGAATAATCCCTCTACCATACAATATTTAAAGCATTTTTGTGAGGCTGAATTATTTTAAGGCCTGATCCCTTGCAATAATTAGTATTTTGCAGATTCATGTGTTGAGCATGTTAGCAGATAACTTCCTTAGCCTTTGTAAAGACTATCTCAACAGTCTTCTCGGTAAAGACATCGCAGAAGCGCTAAAAATACTGTTGCATAATAATGGCAATATTCTTAAAGGTTAATCCTATATTTGTAGTCTTCAGTAATGATATTTTCTACCTGTGGAATAAAGAACTTCAAGACCATTTATCTCTAAAATTTTCATTCTAGTGACAATAAGCAGAAGGGTAGGGAAGGAATATTAAGGAAAAATCCCAGCTTGGGACAACATAGCCAGTAAAAGAATCTTTAAAAGCTGCTGATAGCTACTCGTTTTGTTCAATGGTGCCAAACAAGAAAATTGAGACTCTGATTAACAGTTTCGCAAGGTTCTACTGAGTAACGTGCTGTGCTGGAACTTTATATGCATGCCAGCTCCTTTTTGGATCTGGTTAAAGAACAAGCCTTGATTAATGAACAATTATTTTTCTCGATTAATTTAATAAATGGTCCTTCCTCTCTGCCCCCTTTTTCTTTAGCAGCTGCTAGCTGTAGTTCCTCTTTGATTGGCATGTTTTGAGCCGATAGTGTTGAGTGAGTACAGAAGAGAACTCTGCAGAAACCATACATCAAAACTGTCAACAGTTTCTGGATAGTCCTTAGGGGGTCTTTTTTTTTTTCCAAATTACTTTCAGTGACAAAGAGGGGTATTTTTTTGTTTCCCGCAATTTACTTTCCTACTATAATGACTTAAATAAGCTACAAAATTCAAAATATATGGGGCCAAGCTGTCTGGTATGAGTTGGCTGTGTATGTCTTTCAAAGGACTTGAAAGACGGCATCTCTATTTTGTTTGACGTCTTTGATAAAATAGGTCTAAAACTAGTACGTAAGCTGCCAGATTATGTCTGGAGGGACATGATTTGGTTTAAAAAAGAAAAGAAAAAGTTTACAAGGCTGTCATTGTGTTGTGGTAAAGTCACTGTGAGCAGAGTTGGGGAAAAACTTACTGGGTAAAAGTCAGGCACGATGACAGTGGGGTTTTTTGCCTCTCTATAAGGACTTAAAGCGAGAATGTCTCCTGGGAGTTGATTTGAGCTTGGGGTGTGCTCAGCTTCTGAACATGGATGTGGCAAAATGTCCATCTTCGGTGTTTATAGAACATAAGATTCTAAATATGAATATAATAAATATGAAGTTCTGATGGTTGTTGAGTCAAGTGCCAGAATAGCTGAGATCGTCAGAAATAGTCCTAGATTTAGGTGACCCTGTTTTAATCTAAATCTTGCTGTTGGCATTTCTTTCTAACTAGATCTGCCCTCCATCTATTAGACAACTACATCTAATAATTGGAATTAGGCCTATTGATTTTTTTTTTAAATAGGTTTTGAGCTACCCCAAGCAACTCTGAGAGCATCAGTTAAATTCTTCAACTATCATTTGTACTAATCATATTATTCACACAAATTATATCAATATGTAGCTGGCTGGTTGAGCGGCTTACTAGTTGTATGTCTCAAGCTCTTCCTCTGTCAGTAAATTCTAAGAACTGTACAATAGAGAAGTATTGCATTGTTGTTCATCCCACATAATGAAATAATGATATCGAAGAGTTGTTATGTGCTGCCTTCCAGCATCTTTGTGATTTACAATCTTTTCTCAGCAGGCTTATCCCAAGTGGGCTAGGACTAGGAATACCAGTATGCTTAGAAGGCATTGTCTGATTAATGAACACCTATTCTGAGTTATGCATTAGACTTCCTGCCTTTGAGACTGTCTTAATTAGCTAAATGCAAAGGCTCTCCTATCAGTACACAGACAGATTGTGATATTTTAAAAACAAAAATATGATAAAAAGGATGTTAATCATGTTCAAATAACTAGTGAAACGATGCCAGATTGTTCAGAGTTTTATTCTTTGGGGACTTTTTGTTCCACATAGCTCTGCAATTTTGCACAGCTCATGTATAAGAGGGGTTAGACGTGGTATAGTGTTTGATGTATTTGAAGCATGTCCTAGAAGGCTGGTGGAAAAAATGTGGTGTACTTGAAATGCATGGGAGTTTCCCAAAGGTGAGACCAAATCTTAAATCCTAACCTGAGGACAGACAGCTGAATCTGACAGTGAGTACTTAGTATTACCATATTGTCAGTAGGGTGAAGGGAATCAAAATGCGTTCTAGGTGCTAACAGCTTTATGAGAAAGTTCAGGGCTGCTTTGGCATCAGACAATTCTGTTTGCTCACTTAGTTTGATTATGAATCTAGTCTTTGCTCCTTTTAAATAGGGCAGGGTAAAGTAACTTTTATTCTGTGTTAACTGCTCTGTGCACTTTTCATGTGGAGGACGGAAGTTAGTTCTCTTTACTAATGCACAAGTGAAAATCTGCAGGAATTTTGAAGTGTCCCAGCATTTCTAGAGTCATCTTACACAATTCTGGTGGCAAACCAGGAGTATTTGAGCAGCAATTCATGCCAAACTGATTTGCAGGCATTCACAAGAATGTGCGCATCTTCATGTAAGCTTTTATCTGCTGGAAGAACTACTCACCTTGACTCTGAGGGGCTTTTTTTTTTTTTGCTTTGTTTTGTTATACATACGCATATTATGAAAAGTCTTTGTATTGAAGAATCTTTAGTTCACTGCACTACAGCTCATACGTTGCTCAGTGTTCCCTCTGTCACATTTCATTTTTCTAATATATCAGTTTTGAGCTCCATCAATCAAAGTGGCATGGAAGTTTCAAACATGTCCATTATTTTAGTAGTTGCTAAAACTGGTACAAAACATGCATATTCCTCTTTACTCAAATTAGTTTTCTGTCATGAATATAAGTACGCCAGAAACTTGAATAATGCTTCTGGTAAGCTTACAATTTATAACTGCAGTTGATCACTTTTCTGGAATCAAAGGCTTTGAAATCATTATCGTCAGGATTGAGAGCGAAGCATTTGCTGCTTTGCTTTTCATTAGACTGAAGAAGCTAATCTCCTTTTAATGACTTATCTCCTTGGTTTGATCTCTATTTGAAGCTGGAAGTAAGCTAAGCTGTTAGATTTCTGAGGTGTTATCCACCACCTTTCTACCAGCAATGTTGCAAAAATAGTTTGGTTCTTGGCTCTACTAAGCGTGTTTAGAAGAGCAGGGAACTTCAATTTCAGCTTTTTGACATTACTTGTGTTGAAGTGCTGAATATATTTTTTCTAGAAATATTTTAACAGTCTCTAGAACCAGTCAAGAAGCAGGGGAGTGAAGGAGGAGCTGTGAGGCATTCAAAATCAACCTTCAGTTCTCCATTATGAATAATAAAAAAAGCCTAGTGAAACCAGCTTAAATCTGGACTAGTAAAATACTACAACTCACAGAAATGTGTTGATAGTTGTAAACATGCACTGATAAGGTCTTGCACCTTCAAAATTGAGGTTTTGGGTCCACTGAGTTCTTAACAAAAATAACAGTATTACTTTTATTTGGAGAGGTTTGAGATTCATTATTTATGTTTTTATAGAGCAAGTACTGAGATTTTCAGCCTGATGAATGTCTCTGTTCAGATTATGTCCAAAAACACCTTCCTCAATTGCTTCTTACTCATTAAGTGCTTGCTTGCTTGCTCATTTCATCCTATAAGAGAAATCTAACCCTGTTTGGCTCCTTTAAAATAATCCATTTCCATAGCCAATTTGCGGTCGTTCTTAAGTGGGTAGTGGTGCCTCTCCTCAGGCTGAAGAACTAGGAAGAGTTTTGTACCTTTCTGGTATTTAGGTTGCTTGCAAACACTGTAAATTTTTTAGTTCATGAGTTTCCTGGGGTACAACTTTGAGGAATATATCCTTTATTATTATTATTTATTGCTTTTTCTGTTAGGTATGGCTATCTCTCTTCGGACTATGGAAAATACAAAAGAGTAGGTACAATGTGCTTACCTACATGTAAAGCACCATGCAATAAATATAGTCCAGGCTTGATTATCAGAATTTGAAATCGTGCCTATACTGGGGTTTTGGGTTATGTAAATGAAAAAATTCTTAACTGGTATCTCTTTACCTTGCCGTTCCATCATTTCTTCAATGCTGAACAAAAAAAAAAAAAACCCAGCTGTAACCTCAGAACTCTTTTGCAGAAATTTTGAATCCTTATCACTATGATAATGCTAATTATGCGGTGCTGATAGCAGCCCTTGGTGACTGCAGTAACTGTCAGGCAGTCTGGGTAAGCTGGTTTCTGTTTTCCAGGTCTCCCCCTGTGTGAAGAAAGATGACATGAATAATGAACTGAATTGTACTTTTCTTCTCATTTCGTAGCATGGGTTTTGATCTGCTACAGTTAAGAGTGTAAGAAATCTGTGTGGTGTTAACTTGGAAATTCAGGAATACCTTAGGTGAACACCAGTAAGCTCTCTGAAGCTATTTCTTTAAAGCTCTTCTTAAAAAAGAAAACATATGTGAAACCTTTTAGATTTTTAACGTCATTCTTATGACACAATAGGGAAAGAAATATTTTTGGATGGGATATTGAATTAATTTCCTATTAAAACTCTTGATCCCCAAAACTTCATATTGTTCTGGCTGTTTGAGAAGTGGAAGAAAATCTTCTGTTTCTCAGATTCATGCTGTATTTGCCATTTCGGTTAATAATTTCTCAGTGTTCCTAACACTTTGCTGGGTAACTAATGACAGTTACTCACCAATCCTTGTACATTTTACATTGTAATGGGTCTGTTACCCTGAAGTATTAATTTGCATTCAGAAACCTGGCTACATCTTATTTTAATTTTCCTTTGATGCAGTACATTGCTAATGAAAATTAGATCACTAGCTGGATTTATTGATGAACGGCTCTATCTGTTAAGACCTGAAATAAATCTTTTTTACTTGCTCTTTTGAAACTGGTTCTCTTAGAGCAGTTTGAGTACACTCAGCTCACACCAGTAATGGAGATGACTGGTCATGAAGCTTCTGGTTTAATTTGGGAGGCTGTTGCCGAAGTAGCTAAAACAGACTGATGCTTGAGAAAACATTTCAGTACTCCATTGCTAATACAACAGTTATTTAAGAAAAAATTCATGGTGGCAGCTGTCTATAAATGAATGATTTCTACATCTTTATTTCTTTTAAATAAGTTGAAGGTCTTGTCCAAATCACAAAAAAAAAAGTTTAAGAAGCTTATTTTCCCCATCTGTACTTAGTCCTCAGCACATCATGAGTAACAGACGAAAATTTGTTACTGTTACTAAAGGAGTAAAGAAAGATGCAAGTGTCTAGGAGGACTAGGTGCTGAACATGAATCCTTGAAATATGTCGTAGGAGGGATCTTAGTGTAAGAAGAAAAAAAAAATTGTCGTGCCCACTCGCATGCATTTGTCAGTGGAAGAGCTGAGTAGAGTCCATAAGGAGTTCTCCTTCCTGACTGTTCTGTGCTAGATCATTCTGTTGGGATGTTACTGAAAAGCTGCTTGTTTTAGAGGTTGTCAACAACATAAGCTAGCCCAAAGCTGATGCAATTCTGAACTAATAGCTGCATAAATTAGGCACTGATCTAGCTATATACAGATGGCAAATGATATCGGAGATGTATTTTCGTTATGGATACTGGTCCAAGGAAAATCTGGATCCATGTGCAGTCAGCCTTGAAGGCAAAATTAGGGTTTTCTTCTTAAGTCCTTCATGATTAAGATTACATAAGATTTTATATTTCTTGAAATACTACAGCTATACATGGCAAAATAAGCTTTATTTAGACGTTAAAGAGGAAAGGCAGGATTGCAATGAGATGTTTGTCTGTATATAATAAGCAGTGATAGTGGCCTGTAGCTTAAGCTGTCAGGGGGTACTGAATTCACACTTGGATTGTTAACCCCTGTGCAGCAGGATGATGATAATGCTTTTGAAACACTGTCTTTGCTACTAATAAAAGGTATTGCTAAAGGCAAATTTTCCACACGCAAGAACAGATAGATTTGTCTGATAATTTGGAAAAAAAAAAAAAGCGATGTTAGCCATAGACAGCCTGAAAAAGCTCCTAGTATCCTTACACATATGATTTCTGAAGAGAATAGCAAGTGTTATCTAGGCTGTAAGGAAGTTAAGTGACTGCGGCTGTCCATCTGCGTTTTGCTTAGCAATGCATTCAGAGGAGTAACTGCGAGATGAAGATAATTGGATGGCATGGCAATGATATTCATACAGACAAGTGAGAGATCAGAACATGTAGTAAATACTATAGACCTGATGTTCATCACCTGATCTGTTAAGCATATCACTGACTCTTTTGAATGCTATTCCGATTTAACATGACCGTTATTGCATATAAGATGAGGATAGAGTTATTACCACCGCTAATTCAAAAGATGCATCATGGACTATCACAGCTGTCTTATTTTGGGTTTTTTTTCTATATTTTCGAAGTTACAGAAGCTGAAAATCTCAATATATTTCAAAATACAGCTACACTGAAAATAGGTGCTACCATCAGCCTAAGGTATGTTAATGGACTGATATCATCCTATTTCTGTAAGGAAGGCAAATATGCAGTATGAGATCAGATAGAATCAAATATTAATGATGACATTACTCTATATGAAAATGTTGCTTCTATCTAGAAAAACTCTGTATCCAAATAAGGCAAATGACTCACACTGACATCATGAGAAGTCTATGCCTAATCAAGCATAAAACAACATAAAACCTGCATATGCCAGTTTTTGCATGTAGAAGAGAATGGTTTTTATAAAAGGATCTTTATAGGAACTGAGAGAAATTATTACATTGCAACCTGGATCTCATAAAGGTTTATTTTCTAGGTGTTAACACTTATAATATTACACAAGGAAAGTAGCCCTACACCTTATTCTATCACTGGAGTCCCTATGTAATACACCGCAAGTATTCTGGTGCTTCTCACAAAAGAATCCATGGAGAATTGGTGAAAATTGGTGCAAAAATGGGAAATTTGGCTTATTGGGCTGATTTAAAATAGTGTAGGATTCATGTAGAGCTCTTCCTCTTTTTTTTGGAGGTGCAATGCTGTTGTTAACAAAATAACGAACAAAGAATGGACAGTTCAAAGAGTTGAAACGAATTTATGAGAACCAATATTTCATGGTGCATCTTCAATGCACAAGCATTCCGAGCCACGTTACTCCCATGGTCACTAACAACAGGTGACAGAAAGCTGCTTGGAGCATAAAGTTAAGTGATGTTCTAAGCAATATCAAACGTCTCGAGTTCTTCAAAACCGCTTTCGTTGTTTCTCCAATACTTAAATAACTATGAACAAATAAGGTTGAAGGAGGAAAGCAGAACTAAGTGATGTATCCACTTCACAGATGGATAGGCAGAACACTAAAGAGTAAGTGATGTACTGGAGAACCCTGTACAAGCTGGTACCCAAAGTTGTTATACTGGAGTTGCTAAACATGCTGCGTCTCAGAACTACTTGTTCCCAGCATGGAGTGTGGGTTGGTTCTCTATATGTTTTTTTTGTTTTAAAAATGATATGGTCTTCCAGTCTTTTCTAAATAGTTCTAGCAGGATTATACGATCTAATGTTTCTTCACAGTGACTTATTATCTATTTTAGCTTTTCATTATTGCTAGCTGTCAGTGTTGTGCCTTTTTTTTTTTTCCCCCTCCATGTAGCTATTACACTATGAATCTGGTAGAGTGTGGGAGCTTTAGATCCTATAATTTTTATGCTGTAGTATGTAGATTTGGTGTCATGTACTGTACTTAATATTTGTTATTGACTGTCATAAAAAAAGCTAAAATTATTATCTGTATAACTAAATATAAATGACTGTATTAAAATTCAAGTTTAATAAAACCTGGCAATCTAAAAATTCTTTTTTTCCTGACTGAAATACTTTATCCAATTATCTGTAAGAGAAATAAATATCATCTTCTCGTTACTGCACTGTGTAGTGAGAGAGGAATGACTAAAACCGGGACTGTCCAAGAGTGGGTTTGCCAGCACAAAGTACTCATTTGCTGTGATGGTAGTTACTGCATGCAGCGCAAGGCGCTTGAAAGAACCAGTAAGAAATGTACTGTACAGCGCTGTCTAAGTTTGTTCTCAAAAGCAGCTTGATGCTTCTTGGGGATCACTACCGCCAAAGTGGCTTCTGCCAACAGAAATGAAGCGAAGCTGAGGGACAAATGTGGGCCCAAGTAACATCAAGCAAAGGTCCTGGCTGTAGCCGAAAGTAGCGTAAGGTGGGCCTCGGGCCCAACTGCTGGGCTTTGGTGTAGCTAGCAGCTCCTCTTTTTGATGGGTGGTCAGGGGTCAGTCCTGCAGTAGGTGACTGCAGCGAAGCTAGAGTAAATGGAAGTGTGAGAAATCTCTGTCTCGTTGGAAAGTCGATCCAACTAAGATGAAAATCTGTGGGTTCAAGGAAGCCCTGGAGAAGCTGTTGAAAGAGAAATCCAGTGAGGGCTGTATAAATGCCTAGGACGTGTTCTTCCCAGCTTTCGGTGGCTTGCACTTCAGTTGGGGGAAGTTTTTAAGTGGTCCTTCTTCAGATGTCTGTTTCCAGTCGCTGTCAGAAGCAGAGATGGGCTATGTGTTTGTTGAACTATTCTGATGTCCTCATGACTTGTTTCATATACTGGATTATTGTGGTGTTTAATAAAAAATGAAAGCAAAACTCATCTCCCCTAATACTGAACAGAGTAACTCATGGAAATGTAGGAGCAATTTAAATCCATGAAAAGGCAATTAGTCTAATGATTGCACTACTGAAGTAGGAGTGAAACTACCTTTGGATTTAATGGAAGGGAAAATATTTTTTTTTTTTAATTGGAGAGTGTAATGAAGTGATTTGTAGCAATTTTGCAAGAATTAATAGTTGTCATCTAGTGTGTTATACACTCTTTTTTTTGGGGGGAAAATGAGTAAATCTAGATCATGTATATTTAATTATACATTAACTATATACGTTTAACTTGATTTATGCTTTAAATACTCCATACAAACTTGTTAGAAGTAGTTGTTCTCTCTATTGTTACAGAAGTTTCTTTGCTTTGTGTTCAGCTTTATTGAAGTCGTTTATAGATTTCTTTGATCGCCACAACTTACCAAGTTCTGATCTTAAATGACACCATTAGTAAATCAGACTTTTCTGTATAATCAAGAAGAATTTGGGTTTTTTTAACAAGAGGAAAAAAACCCTTTGCTCTGAATTGCAGAAAAAGTCATTAATGTATCTGTGCACTATAGAATCAGCTAAAGGCACAAATTTGATGTATGTACTCTCTGATCAACTGACAGTGTACAACAGAGTTGATGAACAGTACAGGGGTTGATTTTTGGGGGGTGGTGGTGGTGTCGAATTTTTTCTTTTCATATTATTGAATATATAATTATTTCCCTTGTATTTTGTTGGCTTTTTAACTAAATCTAATTTAATCAGCTTTGAAGTAAAGATACAGCTAAAGAATTGACACTTTGTGAAGAATTGTCAATGGAAATTTATAACTTGTTTCCGGTTTAATGGAAAATTCTTGTCATGGACAGAAATGGTGAAGGAAAGAAATTTAAATTCTTACTGTCGTATTAAGACTAGGAAATTTTTCCAAGCCAGCTGTACTGAAGTACACCATAATAATATTTCTCAGAAGTATAAGTAAAAGAGGATGACTGATTTGGCAAAATTATAGTATTTTTAATGCATAGATCTCAATGTTCTATAAAGAAATCTGCTTTGAAAGAAATTAAATATGAAACAAGTCTTGCTCAAAGATGTACAGGAAGGAAATTCTCTGTTATTCTTAAACTCAAGAAATCATATTTCTGTTGAATTAACTCTCTAAAGGGCTAAATTCTGCACACAGGCTCTAACTACACCAAGATACTGCCCAATAATTTGAATTAAGCCTGATCCCTATTCTATGCAAGTTTGCCACTTATACATCCGATGACCCATCTACACTACATCAAATGATGCGTCTGATGACTTAGTCACATCACTCGAGTGCCCCCATTGTGCACTAGCAGACTTTATGTGAATGCCTCTAGCTGTAGAATTTTGGAGTTGCAAATTCCCTAAGCATCCTGATGATGATTCACGCAGTTAATGTTTGCACCCACTTACAGAACTTAATTTCTAGTGTTTAGCTGACTAATACATATATCACTGGGGGGGGGGGGGGGTAAAATTGCAACAGCTTCTTTTATATCTTCAAAGTCTTCAAACATAGGGAAAAGTCTTGTTCCTGAAAACTTGACATATATGTAAGGAAAGTTTTAGACTTTTTGTATCAACCTCAGTTCTCTGAAGGCAAGCTCATCCTTGTTTTATTTGTGAATTAGTCAGCAGGGATTTTTATTCAAGGTCTGCCACCTAGTTACATGAAATAAAAAGATACAAAGTGCCATAACTGAAGAAAAACTGTTCTACTTTTCCCTTCCTTCTCTGTGGAAATAATGAAGGGATTAAGGCTATGAGCTTCGGAAAAAGGACACATTAAAATTAGCATTTAAAATTTTTCCCTTTCTTTTTTTTTTTTTGTTTGTGAAAAAGCTGGCTATTGTACTTTTAAGTTGCAGTTTGCAGAGCTTTAAGTTGTAGGAGGCTTATGAGATTGGGACAGAAAGTTAGCATTGTCACATATGGTTCACGCTGTTGTAAATTAAATAGACTTCAGGTTTCTAGTCATCAGTGATTTGATCTAGTTCCCATGGCAGGTAAAGTGCATGAGCAAAGCTTCAAAGCGTTTTTGTTGGCACTAATTCAATCTGATCCTGAATGTTAACTTTAACAAAAAATAAGATACTGAAACAAAAATAAACCTAAGGAAGTATCGGCTTGGAGCTAGTGCTCCCTTAAGCAAGGAGGCTCTTTTGAACAACTCCCCATGGCCCCCACCCTTTTTTAAAAAGGCAATGATAAATTTCAAAACATCCAAACTCACTTTGTAACTTTAGATTATCTCCTACCTTTTGGAGTGTGAATATTCTGAATCACAACTACTTCTGCAAGTCTCTAACTGCTTGCGATTTCCTTAAACTGATTACAGTCCAGTGATTTTTTTTTTTTTTTCTCCCCTAACCTGATGACTGGGATTGCTCCCCCAGAAGAGCGATATGTAGATGGAGAACGAGGAAGAGCTTACTTAAAGCAAATAAATTTCTAAAAGGAATTTCTCTAGGCTGCACATCAGAAAAATTCGTCACTAACTTGAACAAACTGCTTTTGGAAGAGAAGCTGCTTATCATGTCTTGTGCAACAATACAGCAGCACTACGAGTAATCAATAGTGAAATACGCTGTTACATAAAGCCAATTAGAACCCATTAAAATATCATTTTACAAGGAAAATCCTTTCACTATTTAAGTGACAATTGGAGGTTTCTTTCGTTAACTGGAGCATTATTATTCAGAAGGAACAGAAATGTATCAACATAGTTCCCTTTAAAGCCTTCAACACAAGCATGCACAAAACTTTCACCTGTGTTGGAATGGAGGTGTAGAGTTTCACATGTTAATCGACTAAATATTTCTACTATACAGATACACAATAGTATCGCATAAATGAACCTGTAAATCGGTTGGCTTTCGAAGTCTCGCAGAGAACTTGAGAGAACAGGTTCAGGTCACCTGGGGGTGGTGGTTATGTTTCAGTGTGGCAGAGGAATACTTCAGGGAGTTTGATGGAAAACAAGGAATCTAGCTTAGAGAGACATGGTTCTAAATGTAGTATGTGCTCCTATGGCAAGACAGATTTTGGCACCATAGCTTGTTTATACAGACTGCTCTGCAAGTGGGTCTGAATAGATTTGATGTTGAACCTGGGTAAAGGTAAAGTCTTTGGAGACTGTGGAACATGTGAATTGATATGTTTGTGTATGTCCTGAAAGTCAAATTTCCCACAGACGTTTGAAAAAGCTCAATTTTGGGAGCGGAGTGCCTCTGCTGTGATCTAAACCTAAATGGTCTTGTCTATCCGCTCCTCAATATATCACTGAGAATCTTTCTGTTGCAGACAGTCTGTAGTTAGTCTTCTACTCTCTCCTCTCCCTGAGGAGATGAGTAATGACATAAATTTTCACAAGGAATATTCTAGTAATTGCAGAGGCTAAGTGGCTGAATGTTTTAGCCAGTGAGTACTGGTTCAAGACAAGTTAACTGAGGTGCATGCAACTTCCTTCTGTGGGTAAAATCTGGTGAGTGGTGTTGTGATGCTATGGCTTTGTTCTGGCCCACTGCTGAATAAATTCTATATTTAGAGTTGAAAAATAGAGTATCCTTTCCAGTAAACAGGAGTGAGTCCATCAGACAGACATAAATACCCATATGTAAAGAATAAAAAACTGAAAATGAGTGAATAAGTTATCCAGCCTCATAATGAGAGGAAGTCATTACTTTGTTACTTAATTGTCCGTTGTTGTTGTTGTTGTGTCTGATCTGTAGTTGATTGGAGGTGTAATGCTTACCTGTTTTGACAGGCAGACCTGAACTTACCTCCTCAAATAGTGAAAAATGAGAAATGGGAATGTACTTTTGCTCTTGTGTGTGGAGAACAAATAGAGATGAGACAAAATACAGCCCACTGTGACTACCACTGTAAGGCATGATGAAGCAGTAATTCCTGAAATAAAACTTGCACCTATAACTTCTAATAAAATCTTTTCGATCAGTGTTGGAAACTATCAAAAACATGATCACTTATAATAATGGGATTATTGCTCTCTTTTTAAAGGGCTAAGAAGTCTTATACTTAGTTTTTGTTGCCTTTGCCAAAATGATACCTTGGTTATTTTGTCAGTTAATTTTATCAAGAATCAATAGGGGGACAGAATAGCCTGAGATCAGCCAATTCTGCCTCTAGAACTTCTCATCAGCTTTACAATAGGTAACTGTCCAAGTGCTTAGTCTACCTTGTGATGGCTCTTCTAGGCACAACAAATTAATTTATTTTGATAAGTCTATTGAAGACAAAACTTCTGTTCCTCCTTCTGTTGAAGGAGCACCGGTTTCTCTCAGTCATATTGACAATACGTGCAAACACAAGATAAAAAAAAAAAAAAGGAAAAAAAAAAAGAGGTCTGGTGGTGTTTAAAAGGAAGAACTGACATGAGGAAAAAGTTGGTACGTCCATTAAGTGAGAAAGAGGAGTAAAAGGAGAGAGGGAGGAGGAATGGTAAGACAGAATGATAGATTAAAAAAAAAATATGCTTTTAAAAATAGGGCCAAAACACTTCTGTTAAAATGGAATGAAGTTTTGGAAGTTAGGTGTTCAAACTTGGAGAAGAAGTATTAGATTTGGGGGTATTTGAAGGTGAAGGCTGAGCTGTCTTGCAAAAATGACTCAATGATAAAATATACTTTACATATCTCTCCTAGTCAGACAATGAGAATCCAGATGGACTTGATTAGAAGCAGACTATAAGGTCCTTCTTTTTCTTAACAATCCACAAACAATGAGCAATAGCTGTTTTGTCACCTTTCCATGCAGTCTTGTGTATCTGTATATGCATGCATTTCTATGTATAGATAAAAATGTAGACACATTAAGAAAAACTCTGGAGATATCACCCAACTATTCTTTCAAAAATAATTCCATTTTCTTAGGGTTAACAGGCATATACTGCAACACCTCAAAGTAAAATGCAAGCTAGAAAATGGTTTCATATACCTATAACATAACAGATAATGAAGTTTTTCAATTAAAGTATAGTTGCAACAGAAAGTACTTTAACAATCAGAGCAATTGTTGATATTGATTGATCTTATAATTGTAATTTCATAAAAACATTTGGTAAATATTTTATGAAGTATCTTCAGGAGACCAGACAGATTTTTGGTCTCAGTTAACTAAAGAATTTGGAAATGATAAGTTCTTTTTTACACAAGATGTCTGAGACTGACAAAGTAAAAAGAAAAAAACAATATCCCTAGGTGCCAAAGGACTTGAAAATTAATGAAGGTGAAATAAAAAATACAAAAATGATAATGTACTGAAACTGAAGCATGACCCACAGCGGTATATGTAGCCATAGAAGAAATATACTGGCTGTCAGAATCCACATTCCTTTAGGAAAAAGAATGTGGTATGAAATAGATAAGTCACTGATAAGCTAGGAAGTTTGCAATTGCTTTCCATCTACTGTTGTGAAGTCCACTTCATTTCCATATAAGAATTTAGAGGGAAAGATATCTCAGAAAGCTAAGTTTCAGAGGTTCTTTGTTTATTTGACACTTCAGTAATTTCCTGTATAGAATGGATGTTGGGTTACTGTATTCTTTTTATCGGTGTAGGTGAGTAATATAGACTAAGTTAATGATAATATTTACGTTTATTATGATTCACCTTTCAATCCTGTAAGAAAATCCAAATGGAGGATGAAGTAAATTGGTAGAATAGTATTGACGAACTTAGTCTGATGTTCTTTATGCTTAACCTTATGAATAGGTAGCAGAAAATATTTTTGAGAGCAAGGCCAAATATTTGAAAACTAGACATCAAAGATTAATTTTCTATAGAGACTTTTTTTCCCTCACAAGTTTTCTTTGGATTTTGAGCACAGATTCTCCGTTAATTTCAGTAGGCTTAGCTTGTTAGGGCTGCCTTCTGCCCTCTTTTCCTTTTTAGTAGCTTCCTGGCTAACAAATACAAGACTCATTGGTTACCACTGTGCTCAAAAAAAAAAACCCCCTCACTTGAGATCCTGGCATTAATCATATATTTCAAAAGAAGACTTTACTGAAAATCATATTTACAAAGTCTTTACAAAACACTTTAATTTGAGACTAAAGCTACTGAAATATTACTATGAAGAATTTTCTCCTTTTTCAGGCAATTTGTTGTTGAGAGAAATAACGGTTGAGCTTTTCAAGCAAACTTTAAGGTAGGTACTTCCCTTAACTTGAATTTTAGTATGATTGGAGCAATCAACTCTTCTAAAGTGCCAACAAGTTCCTAGTGTAAACATAAAAGATGAGACTCTTAAGCCCTCCCAAAGTCTGCTCTGGACTAAGACTATAGATTTTCAGGGACAGCGTGAAGCCAGCCACTTTGTCGCATTAGTAGCATGGAGTGCATTAGGACGGTAATGAAAAAGCACTAAACTATTTTGCTGAAATTGTCTCTTCTAAGGCCAAGTACTGTGTTAGTCCAAGCTACTTAAATTACAGTTACTGTAAATGTGTCCTTTAACAGCATTCACTGACTGCACATAGCAGTCTGGCTACTTGCCCAGCTGCAGGCATTCCCCCCGAATAAGCGGACTCACCACAAACTAAACCAGAAATTTTGGTCCAAAGTATTCTGGAGTGTTTCAGGGGCAGCACCCTTCCTCTCCCTTTGAAATTCAAGATGAAATTTTCTTTCAGACATAAATGACCGGTTTCTGCTTCATGTTCATATCTTTTCACATGCATATGAAGTGAGGCTGTCTACCTAGGCTTCTAACCAGCACAAGACAAGTGGGTTTTTTGGTTTGGGGGATTATCTTGTGGTATTGGGATTGTTTTGTTTTGTTTTTTTTCCTTACCTGCTTTCTGGGAAATCCATTGGAAAGATTCCCCAGCACTCCTCTTTGCAACGCGATGGTGATAGGTATAAGTAAGACCCATCAAATGGTGATCAAAGTTGTAATTTGAATACCTTAAATACGTAACGTTCTCTGCAGTGTGCCAGTCCGTCTGTGCTTGAAAAACACATACCTAATGATTAAATCTAATAAAATATGCAATGGTTATGTTTGTGTCATGCGACAAGAATCAAACTAGCCTGTGAATGCGTGAACTTGCCAGAAATAATAACCAATTAAATTCTCTATAATGTCTTACAGATAAAGCATTTTGAACTACTAATAAAATTAAGCTAATAAAAGAAGACTGCCTAGTTAAAAAATGCTGGATATCCTTCCGTGTAAACATAAGTCATATTAACCTTGTAATTCACATGCTGTGAATTACTGATCTTTTGTCCCTGTATCTAAGAATGGGAAAATTATTTCATTATTGGGTTTGAGAATTGCTAGAATAATCAAGAAAATACCTTTTCCCATTTCTTGATGACTTAAGATGGACTGAGAATCAATGTCAGGGATGAACTCATACTACTCTTCTTTCGCTGAATAGCTATCGCTCATGAATACAGACGTGACTTACGCTACTGGAATCTGTTGCCTTGTGAGGCTAAATATCCTGCACTGCTGCTAGTCACCGCAGCTTCGTGAAATCCTGATGTATGCTTCTACAAAGAAGAATGCCCTTCAACTCAAAAGCTGTGTTTTGAATTAATTTTCAGGGTTTTTCAGTATTAGAAAGTTAAGGATGTTTTATAATTAATTTTTTCTCTCTTGCAGTTGTAGGAAGGCATTTGCAAATCCTGGTATGATAATTCATGCTGGGATTCAAGGGTGAAATCTTGCATTTTAGTCAGTCTAGGAATTTTAAGTTCTGCCACCTTCTGGGGGCTATTTTTTATGCGACTCGAGGACCAGGATCCTTGAGGGTCCGATATAAAGGATGATCATCCCCAGAAGAAGCACATAAGAGATAGAGGCAGATTTCCCTCTTCCTCTCAGCTCCTCTTGCAGCTGATGCAGAGAATGTGGCCAGGAGTGTCTGTCTCGGCCCTAACTCCCAAGTTCCTTTGAATTACATTGGTTCAGCCTCAGGATCAGTAGGCGAAGTCATCTTGGTCTCCCGCTGTCTTGGGCCATTCTGTATGTTGCTCTGCCACAGCATTAAGCAAGTATCTCTATTTAAAAAAAAAAAAAAAAAAAAAAAGGTAAAGTAGAAAATAATGAGATCTCAAGTTCTTAAAAGCATTTGGCAAAATCCCTCTAAGTGGCTTTCAAGGGAGAAAAAAAATAAATTGACTTTAAGTGGTAGGTAACTTTCATGGATCAAAAACAAGCTAAGAGAAAAAGTCTTTGAGAAAAGAAACAGTTGGTTACAGTATGGGAAAAAATATTTTGGAATAGGACTTGGAGCACAAAGATAGCTTTATTAATGATTTAGAAAGGTATATTAATCGGTGGTTGAAAATTTGTTACAGTAGGTGACAGATCATTTGGAAAGAACAGGGAAGCTATTCCAGAAGAACTCAACAGAAGCAGATGTCTGGCAGATTTAGGGTTGAGAAATGGAGATCAAAATCTGCTTGGTAAAATTTTATAAACTCATAACCGGTAGGTCTGAAACTAACTACAGGAAAAGGACTTACTGTTACTGTAAGAGAGCAGTAATCATCTCAACTGCTCACCAATGCCCTCGGAAAACAAGGAGTGGATACAAATGGAAAAAAAAAAAATTTAAATAATTAAAATTACTTTATAAGAATTATAGTGGAGTACACCTATGCTACTCCTTGACAGAGAATAAGAATAGTAAATCAAATAAATTGAAAATTGATGAGTTTTAATACTAATTTAATGAGATTTTTTTCTTATACAACCTTTTTTTAATTGAACTGTTTTCTGCAGAATGTCAGATATTAAGGAATTGATTAGGAAAAAAAAAAAGGTTTGAGCATGAATGAATGTACCTGTTGTTACATTAGATTAGGCTAAAACAAATAAATACAAGTTTTCAAGTTTGTTTTACTTGGACATAAACAGTAAGCGTGAGAAAGGAAATTAACTGTTAACTGAAATTAAGTTGCCTAGGAATCCTGCATGGGGATCCCTGAATATTCTTCTGAAATAATCCATACAAGCAACTATCCAAAGATTATTCTATACCAGTCTTAACCTAAACAATGTCTTTATTTCCCCTATAAGGAAATATTTCCTGTTGTCTTCTAGTTTCTGGCTCTGAGAATACATATGAAAGACAAAGTTCCTGAAGTATATTGCCTCTGGGACTAGTCCATATTTGAGGCCAGGCATGTTTCTAAATACGTGCTGCAGTGATAACTATATTTTTAAGCTCTATCACAATAGATTATGCTCTACTACAATTTCAAGCTTGCAAAATCCTGGAATAATTGGTTCAATTTGATTTTCAACTTTCATGTGTTAATGTTTGGCTATTGTGAAGTGCTGAAGTCGAGATGACATATAGCATTAGATCTTTTAGATTTATATATAGAATATAGTTATACATATATATATACGAAGTCTCTTTGATGGTTACTTTCTATGTTTTTACAAAGTAACAAATACTTTCTGTACATGTTCTAAGATTATCAAGGAAATATGTTCTTTGCAAAAATCTTCCTAGGAATTGTTTATCTGCTGGGCAAGGGGTGGGGCGTTGGAACAGGACATGCATGGACAGAAAGAATGGAAGAGGAGGAGAAGAGAAGAATTGACAGGCAATTACTCTAATGTTTGATGGAGCTGTATTTATGTTAGTACAGCCTAAAAAAACTAAATTGGAGGGGGGGGAGGGGGGCAACAAAACCTCTATGCTACCCTGACAGTCTGGTTACACTAAAACATCTGTCGCTTGCTTAGATCCTATTCACAATGAGATTTTTGTGCAGATGACTAGTACAGAGCTATGCCTCTTCCGAGGAAGTTACGCAGCAGTGTTTATTCATCACCACCTGCTGCTTTGTGAGCAACAAGACATATACGTGGTACGTGGCTGAGGAGGATAAATGTCCAAAAAAGAGAATAACTAAAGAACGGGGGAGAAAACCATAAAGCATAAATCAGATAGACAGAATTATCTTCTGTCATCAGTAACATGCGAGTTGGATTTGGAAGGTATGCTGCGAGGCTGTATGAAAAGTATAAGCAGTATCACCTTGTTGAGAATTATGTTAACTTCTGCAATCTGCGCTTCTGTACAGAGCTTAATAAGTTAAGGCAAAAAGTGCCAAGGTTTTAATACATGATTTAACAATGGTTACACATGGAGATCACTGGGCTCCTTCCCCACTCTTAATTAGCTTTTTGGAAAAGCTGATACACTCCTATTACAAGAGAGATACTGTTCAAATTGTTCATGAGTCTGATAAATGGCATCATCCTGCCAATTGTTTTGTCTGGGATTGGGGCTGCTAGTTCAATGGATGCTGCGTGGTACTGTTTTTCTAAGTAAAGAACATGTAGGTATGCAGCACCTAAAGCACGTATTTGACTTTGGATATTGCTCAGCCCTGTCTGCCTCTAGCAAGAGCTGTAGACTGAAATGCAGCGTGAGTACCTGAAGTCCAACAAGGTGCTATTCTGCATATGATGGAAAAAGTTCATAAAACCTCAGTTTGTAGAAGCTTGAACAAAGTGGATAGGTGATTTCAGAAAGGACTTTCAAACTGGACGGAAGTGTGCAGGCATATCAAACCTCAATTACAAACCCTTGTGTTATAAGCAATGTTCATCTGTGTGTTCTGTGTATTGACCTTCTTTGCAAAGGGCTAGATCACTTGTCACTGTAGATAGGCTTCAAAGTTGCAAATAGTCGAACTACTCGGGAGATCAAAGAGCTACTCAATGGAGCTTAGTTTATTGCATTTTTACATTAGTTTATTTTTCTCACTTGCTTCGTAAGAGAAATAGTGAGTTTAATGCACAAAATGTCACTTTTTATTGGAGTGGAATTAAGTGCTTCTCTAAAGTAGAATAGCATAATAGCAGGGTTGAGCTGTTTTGTTTTTAAGAGATTGTAATTATCCTTAGTGTGAGTATATTTAGATAAAATGGAGAAATGGAATGAGTACACTAGTTCTGTCTTCTGTTAGATAAAAGCCACTGTGGTTACCTAAGCTATCTAATATTTACTTGCCTCAGAGCATTTCTGCAATCAGGCTCAGTCAAGTCTACTGAAATTATGATTCTAAAGGTTTTGCCCAAGGTTGGGGAGAAACAGTAACATAGTATTGCATATTGAAGGTAATCTGTAACTGTAAAAATATGGTTTAAAGACTTTTGTGTTCAGTACTATAAATGATTCTGAAGCAGGCGGAGTAGTTCCTTGTGTGAAAGGATGCAAAATGGGGAGAAGTCCGTGATGGCTTTGAAGAGTTGAAAGGTCAGTACAGGGATATTTGGAAGACTTTGGTGAAGGAAGGCATCTTTCCCAGAGGACAGCAAACAACAAAACGGAAGCTAATCACCCTAAATCCCATGTATTAGGGTTCTCACTCATGTAGCCTGTTATCAAATTAACTTTTTGGTGGGCTTCACCTTGTCACTTACAGTGCTATACCAGATTATGAGATTAACTTTTTTGTGTGACAAGCAGTTGCCAGACAGCTGGGGGTGGTAGAGAAAAGCAGGTAATTATATGCCTGGTTTGTGACCTGCAAACCCTCTTCTTTCTGTTAAATTCTCTGACAAAATCAAGCCCAAATTAAGGAACTACAGTAGGAAAGTCTTGAATCATCAAAAATTAAAGGTCCTTTAGTACAAAAAGCACGAAGGTCAAAGAAAATACAGGGAAGTTGGTTAGAGAGGATTTAACCACTTTGTGTGGAACGTTGTAGGTTGTGATGTTTCTTAGGGGAATGAGTAAACTAAAGAAGAACACAAAGTATTAATTTGCATTTTGTAGATACATACCAATTTTTAAAGTTATTCCTAGCATTTATTGAATTTTCCATGGTTAAATATTGATTTTTAAAAATTAGCATTTGTATACATTACTCTTCACTAGCTAATGAAAAGCGATTAGCTGAAGGATTATATAAAAAAATCTTCATAAACTAAGATATAATTTAACAGATTTCAAAGGGTAGCCAGGGTGAAGTTTTAAAATGTCATGATTTGTCCTAGATTAATAACAAATCTCAGTAGAAATGCTCAAATAATGTATTGAGTGAGTTAATCTTTCAGTCATGCCTGTTCTGTTATGGGCAAAAATCACCAGCCAAGATAGTCTCTGTACAGTATGAATTACATGCAGGATAATTCTTTTATACTTCAGAAATCGTAAACAAACCCTTTCATCACTTCCTATCCATTTATTGGATGATATGAAATATTACTATATTGCTGCAGACTTTGATTTGCATGTTCTTGGTAACAGACTTACCCTTTGGAGATTCACAAAATAAAAACTGGTATTGATGACAGTTTAGCTATAATTTTGCTATTTGAGAAGGGATACAAAGACTGTACTGTTTAATTTCAAGGCTATAGTAACATGATACTTCAACCTTACTCTCCAAGAATCTCAACCATCTCCTTCTCTAACTGCTGCTTCGTTTAAAAAAAACCAAAAAGCTCCATTATACCTTCCAGCATAGACAGAATACAAGACTAGAAGATGAGCAGAAATATGTCAGAATAGGTTTGCAGACAATACGATCTTCTACTTTTTCTAATTAACAGTTATTGTTGGTTTTTTTTCCTGCTTTCCTCAATTGAACTTTCCCAATTCAGTCTTCTTCATATATGCCAGCCTTACGCTGGGTACCTTGGCTACAAAAAAGGAGCCCCATTTGAAGTATGCCTCTTGCTTTACCAATCTCTCAGCAGCCCTTTGAAAAATAGGAAACAATATGCTGCCTTAAATTCAGAGTGATCTGCCCTCTGAGAAAGATGCAGAATACAACTTCACAAAGATGGAGCTAGAAACGTCGGAGAAATGCTTGGTTTCTTTTCGTGTCTTTTTAGCAAAGGTGGTGTTAGAAGGTGAATATAATCACAAATTCGTGTGAAAACGTAGGAGCAGATGGTTCTGAATACACGATTTCGGTTTTGTATATTATGTACTTAATACATGCAGAAGCTGAAATGTGTATTTAAGCAGACCTTTAGGAAGCTCAGTGTCACTGGGTTTAGCAATGTATTGTCACCTTTGGAGTTCCACCTGAATGCGTTTGGTCTCTATTTTAAACAGAGTTAGCTTAGATGTCTCAAGTGCCCTTCACGTGTCGTGCTCTGTATTGTGATAGGTACTCACTAGCTTTTCTCAGCTGGGGCCAGAACGAAGACTCAGTTTGTCTAGTGAATTATGCTGTGAAGGGCTTTTTCTGGAGGGTTTTATTGAAATGCTCGTGTACTTAGGGCCAAATCATGCTACCTCATGCAGAGTTCAAATAAATTATTTTTCCACAGAACCTATTGTGGTTAAAGAATGGGATTTGAAAACTGCGTGGTTATGTTTGTAGATGCCATGTTGCATGCTGTGCTTGAATGCCGACCTTCTTTGCGTGAGCTCTTTGTAACCCGGTTCATTGCTATGACAAAAAAAATCATGTCCCTTCTCCAACCCTCTAGCCAACAAGAATAGTTGTTAGATGTATTCCCCGTTGCAAGAATCCACATTTCTTGAAAGAAAGCAGCAATGCACCCAGCCTTAAGGTGACTGAATAGAGGTTGACTTGTAGCTCTGTGCCTTGCCAGACAGTCCCTTGTGTCGTTCTTTGTTTCTTCGGTTGAGCTTTCCAGCCGTTGGTACTGGTACATCGTCCTTCTACTTCTGCTAGTAGAAAACTAGATTAGAGAGGAGAGATGGGAATGGACAAAGGATCTATAGAGATAAGTGTTGTTGCTCCTGTGTTACTCTTCAGTGATTCACACGTGACTATTTGGATACATATTTCTCCTAAAATCTGAACGGACGGCTCATGAATGAGTAAAAAACTTGTATTTATGAGTGAAAGTAATAAAGCAAAATGTTTCTGTGGAAAGAAAATGTATCCATCTAGAAAAAAGTATCTATATATCTATCCAGTTGATTATCGTAGGATTTATGTTGCAGTTGTTTATTTAACATCCGTTTAAGCACAGGAATTCTAACTAGGTTTTGGAAAATGTCTGAACTCTGCTTTGCGATATCTTGTCTACTTGGCTTGTTTAAATTCTCGCAAAATGAGTGTGCATGGGATGGTGCCTTTCACATTTCTGAATGTGTTTCCCTTATGTCTTGCAACAATCTCCATGTGGCAGGAGAGGGCTTTTCTCTTTGCTTTTTTCATTATGTTCGTCCACATTAGTCTTCTAGGTTTTTCAGCTACCTTAAAAGAAGGCTTATTAAATCTTCTTCTTAAATTAGTTTTTTGCACTTATAACTGGTTTTGTATTTATGTGAACATAATTTTATATTCTACTCCATCTAAAAAAAAGAAATTGGGGAACATGGTTTGGAAGCAGGTTCAAAACTGCCATATCACTTTGGTGACAAGGCGAGCTGCAAAAACAGAGCGCTTAAGGATTGCGGTTTTAGCCTTTGGGCTCTGCTGAAATCCATTCATTGAATCAAGTTCTGTTTGATAACAGACCTCACAGGTGACATATGGCACACCCCATACTTCACCAGATTCCTGATAATGATGATAAAATGTTGCATTCTATGAAATCTAGCAATGGCATAAGTGAACAGAACAAGAAATTTTGTTATGCCACTTCTTCGAAATTCTGGTTGATTTGTTGTTTAAAGATGGAGAAGAAATTCTTGTAAGGTAAGGGCTTGTTTTTTCTTATTTTTTGATGTTGAAAAATTGCACCAGTAGAAGATTCCTACAAAATCTTAATGTTGCTTGAAATCAAAAAAAGATAACATTAACTAAGACTGTTCAATCTTTTGTATTAGTACTTCTTAAATATGAGTAGTGTTTGCCATTTGGGTGTCTAATTTGATATACGTGCTGGCTTTAATTTGAAACTGCAGAGCAGTAAAGAGAATACAAGATAATTCTTAAGGGTTACAAAACCTTTTTAGGCTGTATTTTGAGAAAATATAAAATAGTAGTTTCTTTGAAGGTAGTGGAACCACAAGGGTTTTCATGAGCTGGGTATCTCGGCTCTGAGCTTACTTTTTCCCGCATGTTTCAGTTTTCACTGTAGATAGGATCACAGATGGCTGTGGAGAAGTACAGATGCTGTTTTCCTACTGTGATTCCCAGCGCTGTACAGGGAGAAAAAAGCAGTGACTTAACATCTGAAGTTTTTCAGGTAAACAGAACAAAAGTGTCCGGGTCATACTTGTTTGCTTTGCTTGACTGATAGGTTACTTTCTTCGTTACCATGCATTTGTGCGGACTGTATGTTTTGGACCATTAATGAGACGTGCTAAATGTATATGTAATTAATATGAAAAATAAATGTAGTGACGTGATAGTCTGACATGACTCCTTCAGACTGTACTTACTGTTTTTTAAAAAAGTGTGCAATTGTTCCATTATAATGCAGAGATCTGCAGGATTTTTTAACTATGCAATTATAGCATAATATTAGTGTGACAATCTCACTGTTGATATAATGTAGCAATTTTCACTGAGTTCCCATTAATTCTGTATTAGTGACATTTTTAGATGATCTTGATAGTATAATCTTAATGCATGTCATATCTAATAAATTTTGAATTAGAGCTGCACTTCTGCTAGCTTTTCAAAAATCAGGTTTTTAATAGGGTATAACAGAAAACAGTTCAAAATATTAGGAAATTCTCATTATTTTGTCAAGGAAATCCAATTATCGGTTAAAGCCTTACATTCCTACTTTATTAAAAGAAGTTATGCAGACTTCTTTACGCAGAGGGGATGGCACACATGTATATCACTGGTGTGAATAAGCGCATGCAACATGTTCTATTTGTAGCTTTGAAAAGAAACCGTGGAACATTTTTCTTTTCTCACAGTCTCTTAAGGTAACCTCTATTTGGCCATAAAAACACTGTGACAACTTTGTATATTATGAAACAACACAGTAAAGCAAACCAGTATAGAATGAAGTGGAAAACATATTTATGACTATCGTAAATAACTATAGCAGTTTCAGAACGACGCGATACAGGTATGGCTTATGCGTTTATCTTCTGTGCTACCAGTCATTATATTGCATGTTATCTGACTCTCATTTATACTTTTGAGAGACTGCTTCTGATGTTATTTAACATAAAGTCAGAAATTCTTATTATAATGCAAGATTCCTTATGAGAAGCTTATCAATAGTAGCTTCTCTGTGTGATTTCCACCATCACACCCCAAGTATCTCAAATTATTTCACACCATAAGTTCCCAACAGGTAATTGGCGATCAAATTATATGTGGATTTATCAAAAATGCTTAAGTACTTTGGGTATAGGAATCTGAGTGGTATGGTTATCAACTCTGATATGTGGATCATCTCGATTGGGATGTTTGTAAAGTTGAAGACCGAAACATCCTAATGACTTGGTAGTAATAATGCTCTCTTGGATCACATTCAATCTCATTATAGCTGTAGAAGACCAAATGCTTTACAACTGATTTAATTGGATGTGATTTCTTTCTACACATGGCTCTCTTTCTTTTCTATTTTTCTTTGGGTTTTTTGTTTGGGTTTTTTTTGTTTTGTTTTTAAAACTGGTAGTCAGTTAGGATCCAAATAAACTGTGAGAGTTCATCTGCTCTATATCTAAGCATAGGTACCAGCCTACCTTTACTGTTTTAATTTAAGGAAGGGAGGGAGGGGGAAAGGGAAGTGGGGAGCAAAGTTTTAAGTTACTAAAATGTTTTAAAGAAAAACATTTGTTCAGCTTTTCTACGGACCTTTAATCAGTGTCTCAAGTTCTAAGTGAAAATTTCTGGGTGCTCTAATGAATTGATGCTAAAAGAATTGGTGCTAAATAGGCTATATTCTGACTAAGAGGAGACAATTCTTTACAGACTTTTCTTCCACAATAAAACCCGCTGTTTGTTATTGGACATCTTCAGCCTTACTTGATGTACGAAAAAAGTATTGGAAAAGTCCTCTTGAATGTCAGACTGATTTTAAAATAAAAAAAATGTACTTTAAAATGGAAACAGGTCCTTAAAGCAATTGTTAGCATACTCTGAGGTCTGTTGAACCCGATACCCAGAATAAGTCCATCCACTGTGAAACAAATAAGAACGATTTCTGAACTCTCTAGGGCTACTCAGATGTGACTGAAATTTGTTGTCTTTTCTTGTTTTGTTAAAAATGTTATTAAAATACCGTTGCCTAGACTTTTCAGTTTTTAAACCAATTATTTTCACAGAAATGGAAAAAAAAAACCCAACTTCTCTGAGACTTCATTTTTATTTTGTCTGGGTGGATGATCCAGTAGCTTTTGTTTTATAGATGTCAAACTTGTCCAACTTAACACAATATATATCAAATTAAACCAGACATTATTTCAGAGTTAGACAATAAATAATTCTTCAATGGACCTGTTTGTAGATTGTCAAACTACCTTGGTATGCACATATTTTTTTCTGCCTTCAGTTCTGAATGAACTCTGACTTCGACAGAGATAAATTTTGGTATGAGAAGGCAGATTTGCTCTGCGGTGTCTGCTGGATATAAGCAAACCTCAGCTCTGAGATGCTAAAAAAAGGAGTTTTAACGTCAATGACTGCTGACCGAAACACTGTTTCTGAAGGTCTCCTAACTCCTTTTTTTCAGTGACCTTGCTGAACCTGGTGGCATGTTTAAGTCTCGGTTCCTGTAGCTACAAAATGAAAGAGGTCTCTCTGAAACCTTGGACTCAAAGTGCTTGGTATAGTGGAGTCTAAACAAACACGCCACACGTGACAGCATCTGCAAGTTATCAGGAATGACTTGTTTTAGATGGATAAGGAGAGGCATTTGTAACAGCTTCCAAAGCAGAAGCTTCCACAAAAAAATTGTTTCCAGTTTCCTAATACCAAGTAATATGCTGCAGGTCATTTGTAGATGTTGAGGGTTGATCCTAGCTCTTGTACGACTTAGGCAGCAAGAAGTAGAAGACTGGATTTCCCTCGTGCTGTTTTCTTTTCTTCCTCCCTTCCCACTAGCACATACAAATTGAAATGTAAATTTATGGATGAAAAGGTTCAGCACTGCTGGCTCTGTGGTCAATATAGGGAAGTCCAGAAATTCCTGAGTGAGTTGCTTCTGTTGTTGTTCTGTTTTCTGAAATTCTACAACTGCTTCTTATCACGTATGCAGTGGTTGGATCAAGCCTTGTAGTCACTACCAGGTTAACTGCAGCTGTAACATTACATAAAATGTAGGCCTTCAGTGTGGAATGAAGGTAGGCAGCCCAGATATGTTAAATATTAAACACATAATCATTGCTGTGTTGGACAGTGGAAAAAGAGGTGTTTTGTAGAATGAAATCAGACTTTTTTTTTTTCTGTAATCATACGCTCATGAAATTTCTCATTTCTCTGTACTTAAACAGCAAACCTATGTGGTCTGCATATGTTTGCGAAAGGTTCAAACAGTAATTTGAATTGGAAGTCTAACCGGCTAAAATCAGGGTTAACAATGAGGTTAAATTTAAGTAAATTTGCTTCTTTATGTTAATGAACTTGCTTCTGAATTGGCTGGTTCTTAGATTTAAAAGGGGTTACCTTGGAAATCTCCTACAAAGTTTAAATGACCTTCAAAGAGACCTTTGTAGCAGCTTTTACTCAACTCTGACGTTTAAGCAATAATTCCAGAACCGTGATAGCCAGGATTTTGGCTTTTTTTCTTTTTTCTTGGTACTGAAGTTAGTTAGGCATTATTCTTGGGCAGTTGCATCATTTGTTTTAGCTGAATACAAATGAAGATGATGTATCAATATTTTGTGAGCTAGTACTCTAACACTGTTATGTTACGCGATACGGTATTTAAACTTACTGCTAGAAATTTATTTTTTAATAGTTAAAAAAAATTGAGATAATGACATATCAGACTTCCTCTGAGATGCTGTGAAAGGTGGATTAGCTAACCGTGATTCTGAATATTTCTGCTATGTGCATACCTGTAAGAAGTAATAATGAATATCCTGTCTCACCTGAAATAAATACTCTTAAATAAAGGTGAAATATAGACTGATAAAGAAGAAACTGCTGGAAACCCTTCTATACTTTTATATGTGCTTTTGTCACTCATGAACCTTCCTTGGCAATGCAAGCAAGTCTCCAGGGCTTCATCATGCAGAGCAAGTGGATTCCCACAGTGTTTATAAAAGAATGCGTGTAAAGATTGAGTTGGGAATCGGTCACCCCAAACGTATTATCTCACAAAGTGGCATTGTTGATGTGTCGGGTTTCAATCAAGAGTCGTAATGAACTGTGCGCCCTAATTCTATGTATGCGTTTGTGCTGATTGTGTTTGTACATGTGGAAGTGAAATATGAGGCCCGGTATATTGAAATAGTTCACCGTGAGACTTGTGCTTTGCCCTCCTATTTTAGTAAGAATGTTTTGCCCTTTGGTAGCTCAGCAGTTTGTTAAGAGTTTAGTTAAATCAGGGAGTATTTCCAAAAGCAGAGAAACTCCCCACTAGGGGGGAAGGAATGAGAAGATAGAGTGGGAAAAGCAGGAGAAAAATTGGCAAAAGGAATGCCAAATCTGTTTTTAAAGTGAAATCTTTCTTTGAAAGGAGAGAGAAAGGTAAGAGCTGAAGAAGCGTCTCCCGTAAGTCGCTTGTCCCTTCTGCTCCCGCTCAACTGGTACTGTTGTCTTGGAACCCTGCTTATACTCATTTTGCATCCCTGAGGACTGCAACGTTAACTAGCTCACAACTATCTTTAAGAAGAGTGGGCTGTGGTTTTGTACTTCCCCCTATATTTAAGATTTTATTTATCATACTGTATTTTCTATTTATCATACTGTATTTTTGAGATTATATTATTACTCGGGAACTCAGTGTGGCTGGCTGGTCTCTTTAAGGCATAGAAATGCAGTATGTTGTATAGAGTGTAAAAATGTATCAAGTTACTGTTCTAGTTATCTGAAATGATGCTTCAGTTGGACAAAAATATATACACACGTGCATTTGTATGTGTGTATGTATATGTGTACACACACACACATAAAAATAAATTAAAAAGCTGGCATTCTCTGCACTGCAGTGGTGATACAATATGTACATCATAACGTAGTCTGCCTCACAGAGCACTGGACACGAAATTGGGTTAGCTGAGTTCTACCCGTAGCTTTACCTCAGTTGTAGTCTTTTTCACAAATAGAAATTTACTGATTGCATGTGTAAAGCACCCTGAAATAAAATGCATTGTATTTTTTTCCAGCGGTTGTGACCTTATTCTTCTGAAAGTCTTCTGTGCCAAGTCTCGTGAAGGTTTCAACATCTAGAATTTTAGTATTTGACAGCAAGCTAAGTTAATGGTCTCTTCGTTAAGTGTATTTGTAGAAATTTCTCTCTATTAACATGTATGCATTCAAAATAACTGAATATATAATATACACCATCATTTCATGATTCCTTTTTTTATTACCATCGCTTCCAAAGAATGAAAATAAAATTAGGACCCCTGCTAGAGTAGTTACTACATAAACACAGGCATAAGTGGATGTCTTTCTGCTCTGGCAAGCATAAGCTTGTGCTGTATTTTGCAAAGGGAGACAGTTGCTTCATTTTCCTCTCTAAAGTAGGCAATGGTATTTCTACACTATCAGTGTATTTAGCCAAACTCGCAAGAACCTGTGTGACAACTAGTGTTTGAAATGCCTTGGAATTTCACAGTAATAGTTGCGTTGTTTTCTTCTTTATATTTTCTGTCTATGGTGGTTTGTAAAAGAGCGTATATAATCACCTTACTTCTGCTTGCTAAGCTAGGAGTAATTATTTATTTAGTAAGACTGTCAATAAATTTGAGCCAAGAAAAGGGAATTCTTTAATTTTAAGAGTGAAAATACAATATTTCTTAAGAGTTCCACATGTCTAATGTTTTTATATGGAATATTTCTATCCGAGGTCTTTGAAGTTGTTATACATTAATATTTGATCCTGCTTTAAGTGTGCGCAGCGCTAAACTAATTGACTATACAGTCTAAGTCTAAGAACATCTGTGAACATTTCTCTCCAATTTTTTGGTATAAATATATTATTCTTTTCTTAAGATGCACATTATGCTGTTAAAATACATGTTCTCTAAAAACCAAACAAAAAAAAACAACCCCAAAATGCCCAAACCCTTCAAAACAATGGAAAGCTCCAGTTCAAGGTCAGTTAGTTGAATATGAGGGGAAGAAGGGATGCTTTTTTATGTCTTCAGGCAAACAGCTTGAGCACAATCAAGACTGACAAGAGGAGCATTTGAGATGAAGTGCTCAATCCTTAATTATACAAGTTTGCCCCTAAAAATGCAGATTTTCTTTTTGTCCTACCTGTATTCACTGCTGGGCATTTCTCTTCACCGCAAGACAATTTTATCTGTGTGTATCTCAACATTTAGGGTTGCAATTGCTGCAATCCCTGCTTGGCCATCTCCTAATGGCCTGGCAGGGTGCAGGCTGTGCCCAAGTGGATTGAGAGCACCCACCCCCATGTCCCGACCTGAGATGGGAAAGCTTGCTACAAATCCTTTCCCCTGAGCCCTTGAGATGTTCGTAGGTTGAAACTGAGCTGTGACAGTCTTTATGGGATATTCGCATCAGAGAAGGACTAAAACAGCAGTGTTGGCAAGCATGAAAAGCTTCCTAATTGTTCAGTCAATTTTGATCAGGATGGAGAAATTTTGCAAAGAATGATAATGCGATGTCTGGGTGATATAGCACTATTATAGCTGCCGAATACCTGTACTGGAGCCGTTAAGCCACTTGAGGAGATGTTCTCCCATGCAAGCATGGTAAAACCCTTGAGATGAAACCAAGACTTAGCAGCAGGCCTCTCTGTTCCACCCCCCACCTCAAAAAAGAAGCAGAGAAGTAATAGGAATAAAAAATAATTCCTCAAGTTGCAAAATTCCATGAGTTTTCTTAAGCTCACTGAGCATAATCGGGCATAATTTACTCCCCTGAAGCACTAGGACCTTTCCCTCCTTTCCACCCTGCATGTGTGCACATAAAAAGAAAATGGAAGAAGTATTAGCTGCTGATACATGACTGCGAGGTGCCGGGTAGCCTGGGAAGGTTGGCTTTTTCTGGGAAATGACAAGCTGACTGCACTTTTTATGACCTTTTTACTATTCTATCATAAGTATCCATGGTAACATGACTGTTCTTTCATGCTGGCATGTAGCATCAAAATAACAATAAATGCTGATTTAAATTAATGTGGTTGAATAGAACTTGCTGCCGGGTGTGCTGAAGAAAAGCTACTGGAGTTGGGACACAAGGAAGAGGAGTCAGAAATACCTTATTTTATTCTTTTTTGGCTATGTACATTGCCTTTTCTTTTTCTTCTTTTCTCTCCCTTCCCTCTCAGTTTGCTACTGAAGAATGTAACCACTAATTTAATTTATTAATTCTATTTGTATGCCATGTGAATGTCTTATTAAGGGTCAATACTAATTTCAAAAAAGGCTGCTATTCATTTCAAACAGTGAATTTCTATTTGCTTTGATGGAATCCAAGACTCCTCCTCAATAAACAGTTGAATGCAATGACACGCCAGTTTAAACTATAGAAACTTTTATGCTTGTGATATAGAACGCAGTTTCTGGATGCCTTTCATGTGACCAGACAAGCGCATAGATGACCAAAACTCTTTCTGGTAATGATCGCACTTCATTCAATTGTAGACAAGTTTGTTTTATTTTTTTTTTATTGCATAGAAAGATGATTCTTGTTTAAATGTTATACTTGCATATGATTTGCCATCAGTTGAGCTTCACTTGTGTCAAGGTAGGGAATACTTGGATTCCGAAAACGCCTTTAACCAACACAGATTTATTAAAATCAAGATTAAGATCAGGTGGAATACAAACACGGAAAGCAGGAAAAACAGTCTTAATTGCTCTGAAGGTCTTATCAGTTTCTGCAGGTGAGGAAAGGCTGACAGAGAGGCCATCGCTGTTTCCAAGTACCATTTTGGAAGCTATTTCTGCTCTTCCTTTCAACTTGATGGGGTACTGGGGTGAATGAACCCCCACTTGCCCTAGGAACTTGTGAATCTGGCTTTGCAGAAACGGTACCTTTCCAGATGTAGTGGCAGGCTGATCTGTAACTTGACAGCTGCTTGAAATAATTTCTGCCCCTGTATCACCAATCTTGTCTAGATTCACTTCAAACAAAACCGCGAATTGTAAAAGACGGGTGGTGTTTTCATAGTAGCATTTTTTTTTCCCTTTTTTTTTGTTCTTTTTTTTTCTTCCAGGAGGAATTTCGCGGCTTCATTCCCCGTGCCCCCCGAGCCGAGCGCCCGGCCCCGTGTGCCCGTCCCTCCGCGGCCAGCCGGGAGCCGGCGGGAGCGGCGCATCCCTCCGCCCGCGGCGGGAGGAAGGCTGGCCGGCGGCCGGGGGCTCGCAGGCGGCGGCAGCCGCTGCCTTGGCTTCGTGACATCGCTCCTGGAGCTCACATCCCCCCCCCGGAGCTCCCTTGACCGGGTCTGTTGGGCTGTCTGCTCCGGCTGGGCTAGCAGCCTCCCGCTGCGGGGCGGGCAGCTTCCCCGGGCAAGGCGAGGCTGAGGAGCTGCTGGAGGAAGAAGCCGGAGAGAGGGGGGGGAAGAGTCGGGGGGGGAGGAAGAGGATAGTGAGGAACGGAACAGAACCCAGGAGCTCCAGGATGAAATTCATCTCCGCTTATTACTTGCTGCCTCTTTTTCCTGCACTGGTCTTCAGCGCTGGGTGAGTACCGAGAGCTATTTTGCTTAGAGTTCTGTTTTGTTTGCTGTGTGGGTTTTGTGTTTTGGTTTTGTGGTTTTTTTTTTTTTTTTTTTTCAGATGCAGTGCTATCAAAAGAAATAATACAGATTTCAGCTTGGACTGGGGTAGTAAGTTTAGAGCAGATATCTTCTTTGATTCTTATCTCTCCCCCCCTCCCCCTCCCGATCCTCTGAGAGATACTGAGTCTTCTTTTGGTGTTTCTAGGCTTTTTTTATCATGTAAAAGAGCTACTCCTGTACGAGTTGACCCACAGCTTGTGTGCTGTAACAAGGCAGTACCAAATACAAGCTTTATATATACAGTAGTTAAACCAGATACACTCTGTTTAATTGGAAATAAGGAAGCCAAATAGCTGAAACTGAGAACGTGCTAGCGTTTTCCCTTAGAGAGCACACAAATATAAGCACTTGAACAACCTCATCTCAGTTTAGGTTTCTGTTTTTGAACATAGACCCAGCGCTTACCTTTTTTAACTGTGAGATGCAGGTGAGATGTTGCAGTGTTATCTCAACACCAGGAAACGTGTTGAAAAGTTGCTGCAATCTAGAAGCATTCCTTTCTGTGCAAGTGTAATAAATCACTGAGAAAATATGAACAAAATCTATTGCAGCTTAAAAATAAAGCCTGTTCTAACGATGCAGTGTTCTAATAAGATTCTGTGTACTGCTCAGTGGCTCAGAGATAGTATATTCTCCATGCTGTGGCTGTAACATGTTCAGCAAAGAAAAGATAAAGCTGAGACACTCTATCCCGTTGTCTTGATGTACACAGATGGAAAGTTAATGCCGGGTACAGAGCAGATCTGTTATCATGAGACTGCTCTCAGTTCAGGCTTCTTAACTTCCAATTCCTTCTCAGACAATCAAGCCCAAATTTTGACTGTGGTATTTCTCTGCTGTGTTAGAAGTTTATAGGGTATTTATTTCTAAGTCCGAAAAGCATGTTATCAGAGGTTATATGCATGTACGTTTATCAGGGAAATGTGTCTTTTCCCTTAGTTTTGGTCTCTTCCTGTACAATCGGCATCGAAGCAGCTTTTTGCAGAAGCACTGCATGTGTTAAGCCTTAATTGTTCACTGAGACGAAAAAAAAGGCAAAAGTGTGTGCCTACTAAGTCCTCAAAGTCAGGTACAGCAGGAGCACATCTCTGTACATACTAAAACACAGGTCAATAATAACTGTGAAAATCTCTGAGTGGGAAAAGGCCTGAACGCAGGGAGAAATCAGTAGTATCAAAATGCTTCAATTACTCCATTGCTTCGCTCCTTTGGAGAGGGTTGTTACTGGTGAGGGAAGGGTATTTTTTTTTTTTTTTTTTGTAACACTTCCTATTTAGGGACTGTACAGTGCCAGCTCATAGGCACCGCACTAATGCTCTTTGAAATACAACACTTGGAGGAAAATTGTAGTACGCTGTGATTCAATAATTGTCCTTTCTGATTTAAGAAGTGTTCTAAGGAAACATTCGCTAGCAGTGAAGTGTGAAACTTCTTGTCAATTTGGATTAAAAGTTCTACGCTCGTTTAAGAGTGATAAAGTCTTTACTACATAATGCCGGAGTTAAAAAGGGGCGGAAGCGCCGAGCCAGCTTTTGCAGATGCAGGCTTGTATCTTGCATTAGCTTGTGCAGATTAAACTGTCTTGAAAAGAGATGTGGAAAACTAGTCTAAATTTTTATACTTAAGTATTGTTTTTATGAAGTGTCTTACAAACTACTTGAACGTTCAGGGGACTAAACTGGGTCAAGGTATCTAGTGTAAAGCTGTAAAAGCAGGTCCTCATCTTGAGAAAATACTACCTGTATGAAAAATGAACTGTAGTTCATTCTGGAAAATTGTAAAAAAAACCCAAAACCCTCAAGTCTCTCCCCATCTTTCAAAAAATAGTTGTAAAGAATATGAAGAAGCTGAAGTTGACATGTGAATACTAATTATGAACAGTAAGACTCTGAGGAGTGGATATAGTCTTAAAAGAGTATAATTTTGTAGTACGTGATGATTTATGTTCTTATGTAATTGAGGGATGAAAATGATCAATGTGAGAGAAATTCCAGTTAAAATTCCACCCAAGTACAGTATGTGTTGCAAAATGAAGTTTTGCTTTTGATACCGCATTGGTCATCCTGTTAAAACGGAGGCTGAAACTCTGCTGTAGAGTCGGAGATTTATAAAAGTCCTGGATTACTCTGTTCAGCGGTTGCTTTCAGTCACTTGATTTTTAACTGGCTGTGTAGAACATAGAGTAATTTTTCAACAGCACACGATGGAAGTTTAAAAAAATGATATAGTGCTATCAATATGCCATCTACTGGAAAGAGATTATGCTTTAATCTCCTTCAGCAGAAGGCAATTCTGTCTGTGGCAGTTAGTACTTCTTGTAAACGTATGGTTAATTCATTGGTTGGACCCAAACAGAGTAGGTTTGTAGGACTAGTTGTGTTTGCAAAAAGCAGGGTCTAATATCCCACTGTGTGAAATTGCTTAGCTAAGGCAAAGCATCAGCCTTGCAGGGCAGAAAGTTTTCCATCGTGAGGATTTTTTTTTTTTTTGAAGTCTGTACAGAAACACAGTATCTCCGTTTCATATGTTGGCGCTGAAATCGGTGAGCGCAGTACTTGCTGCAGAGGTGGACAGCTACTGCTTTTTGTTTTTTGTCATGTGGTGATGCCATCTTCTTTGCATCATGTCACGGTGAGAGTTTTGGACGACCTCAGCCTGTCTTCATGCCTAATTGTAAACAAATCTGAAACGATGAGTTCAACTACATAAACACAGCATGTCATCTTTTCTTATTTTATAGCATTGTTAAAAAGAGGAAAATACACAGCTATCGTTTCTAAGATTGGGTTCGTTATCAGCTTTTTGATTTTCAGAACTGTGTGCAGCTAACTTCTTAGCATGGTCTAAAATCATATGCGTGAACCAAATGAGTATCAAATTACAGAAAGTTCATGTTTTTGAAATGAGTGATCTTTTCTGTTTTACCTAAATTTGGTTTTGGTGCAGCTTTGAGACACAGTAGTGACTCTTAATCAGAGTTCTAGTTGGCTGTAGTGCCAAAGAGTTAACAAGATTGAGGTGTAGTTGCCTGTCCACTTAACTATGTATGTTTCGATGGAACAAGTAAAAATTACTGCTCTAAAATCGGTCTCATGAAAAGTTAAGGGGGACATTTTTGAAGGCGAATTGAACTCGGTAAAACTATTCTGAAGTTTCTGTTTTCCTGTCCACTTTTATATTTCCTTGGACATTGTGGTTTTGGCAGATGTAATGTGGTGGTTGTATATGTGTTACTTCTTCATACTATGCTGAAGACAGCAGAGGTTTTTTTATACTATTTCAGAAATGAGTCCCACTGTACTTGAGTGCTCAGGGCATGCACATAGTGTATAATAGGCTGAGGTCTGAATCTGCAGCCACCTGCGTGCTTTTCTGCCCCAGACACCTAAACATTCTGACTGGAAAACTATTTGTGGAAGGGAATGCTTGCATGAAGTCAGTCATTGGGGTCAGTAACTAAGATCTGTGGTCCAGAGTATATGGTCTGAGACTTCCCTACTTTTAGCTAAAAGGACAGTTTTCTGAATATTACTTGAACGTTACTATTGAAAGGCTGGAGCCTTTAGTCTTTGATTACCGATTTCTTTTTTTTTTTTTTTTTTTTGCTTGTCCAAATGACCAAAAACCTGGCTTCTTTTAAGAAGCTTGATGTGAAACAAAAGCTTTCCTTTTATTCCTATGGCAGCGAATTCCTTTCTGTCCACACATGAAATATGACAAAGATGCAAGACATTGAATAATTTGATTGAAGCAGAACACTTTGTAGCTGAGAACAGGACCATAAACCTAACAAGATGCACTTGAATAACAATAATAATATTACTACCACAGCAACTCATTAAATGGATGTACAAACAACAGGGCCGTAAAAGGCGGAACTTATATTATTTTAATGGCAGAGAAACGGCTGGTGGTCACTTTTCTAAAAGTGCAGTTCACTGGCAGTCTTACTACACTGATGTTACAAAGCAATCTGTAATTCATTGGCTTCAGAAGAATGCCGCCGCTGTAGTTTGTAGCAGGATAAAAGTAGTGTGCTCACTTCTGCTATGTGGATGATGCTTAATGAAGGCATGGGTGTTCATCTGGTGTATGTCTGTTATTGGAAGTGATAGAAATATAGTGAATTCACTTACCTTATTAAACATGAGAACCTGACTTAAATGATTGCTTTTTCCCTGGATGTATTTTTTTGAGGTCGACTATTTTCTTTAAGTTTGTTGGTTTTCATAATCATTTTTTAAGGAATAGGAAAATATTAATATCTTTTCAGATATCTTTTTTTATAATATCTTTTTTTTTTCTTGGATAAAGGTGTGTGAAGGACTCAGTCTGAGACTTGAGGAAAGATGGAGGGGAATGTCTTCGATGTTATACTGGGGTCGGGGGGGGAGAAGATTGAAAATCCTTGGGTTTAGTCCTTAAGCTCTTTACCATTGTAGAAACACTGTTTGGGCTATAATCAGATATTGAAAGTAACTGTTTTTAATTTAGACTGATATGAGAGTAGAGGGAACCCTTCTCCTTTCTAGATTTTGAGGCAGAGGGATGAGGCTCACTCTGTGCTAATGCCCTCGGCTGTAGCCGCGCTCTTGTTACATGCTCCAGCAGGCAGCCAAAAGCGATTCTCACTTTTGAGATCTCAGGCTGAGGTCTAGCAGTGTCCTTCCTTTTCCCCATGATAGAAGGTGAACTCTGCAGAGCGGTAGTGGGCTACTTCTTTAGCGGAAAAGATGATGCATTTTTGCTGTAGGCTTGATGGATAACCGAGACTGTCTTAATATCGTGCTTTCTGAATTCTTCCAGAAATGCAGGGGCATTAACTCTATGCTTTGTCTCCTGCTTAGAATTCCTTTCACACTTACTTTTGCTGTCTGAGTTTTCTGGGCCATGAAAGCTTTCTGATTTCTATCAATGTGGAGGATGATGCATGTTTGGTTAATGGCTTGTAAGGACTTATGTTTAAGGTACGGTAGTGTCATTTAGCGTATGGCTTGTAACCTTACTGTGCCTGAAGAACCATGTGCTTTGTTGTGGACAGTGTTTAAATGTAATGGGACAAATCTTCCAGTGGCACAGCTCCGGTATTTCAAGGAACGCGTCTAGCTTGATGGCTTGTAAGCGAGTGCTTAATACAGCAAGCTAGAAGCTACTTGGTGAAACAAAGCCTTTTCCTTGTTCTGGGAGAAAAGTTTTGAGCTCCAGTGATGTCTTTAAAAACAACGAAACTCCCCAAACCAGCAACCACCACCCTTCCAAACAAAACCAACCAAACAAAAACCCCCAAACCAACCAACCAAACAAAAAACCCAAACCACCAGGTGTGTGGGCAGGAGGAGCTGCTACTTCTCGCTCCTGCAGGGAGCCCGTGACCTCAGGGGTGCAGGTGCTGGGCTACAAAACCGGCAATGGCAAAGCGAGAGACCCTTTTCTTGGCACGACTGCAGTTGCCAACCATGCTGCCCTAGGGTACACGGCCACCTCGAATCCGCAGGCTGCAGTATGGTGCAGAGATTTTAAAGGTAACTTTTAACCGAAGTAGGTGGGTTACCTTGATCTTGTGTAGAAAAGTAAACAAGAACCTGTTGTAGGTGGACTTCTTTGGCATTAGAATGAGGTTGCTTAAAGCTAGTTTGGGAATCCCTGTACTTGAACTGTGCTAATATAGGCATATAAGAATACTTACGTTTATATGCAAATATATTCTTAATGTTAGCCTTACATAGTAGACTTGCTTCTCCATGTTTGCAGCCCTTCTACAATAGGGCAACCACGCATTTTTTTTCTATCTGTATGTCTTGTACTTGGCAGAAGCGGGGGAGGGAATTTTTTTTTTGTCAAAAGTTTTAAGTTTTATGGGATTTTCTGCTGTTATGGTAGGGCCAAGTTTTGGTTAGGAATGATGCCCTTAGAAGTGGTATGCTTGCTATGTTATTTTATTATCTGGGCTAGAACATGTAAAAGTGCTCCACAAATTTAAGCTCACCAACCTAAATTAGAAATCCAGAAAGAAATTCTTTCTCAGTTTGTCCAGAAATACTAAAAATAGATTCTTTTGTGATGTTTTTTCGTTTATGTTTCTGACTCCTGGAGTGTGAAAGGAAGAAGGAGAAGAAAAAAAAAAAAAAGAGGGAGGGTAAGGAAGGATGCTGTTAAAAACTTTTGTAGCCTTCAGGAAAGACTTAATTTAGACTTTATCTAATCTACAGTTAAAATATTCCTGAAGTTCCGTGTGATCTCGGGTAGACCGTGAGGACCTCTAGAGTTCAGTCTTAATGTAATAGAACAGTTGAAATTCTGCTTGTTGTTATGCTATGTATAATGCATTTCTTCCCAGGAGACTTGCCGTGGACTTACTTCTGACGTTTTAATGTATTCTTTGTGTTTAGAGAAATTATAATGCTGACGCTTTCCTGTTGTTTTTTTTTTTTTTTTTTTTTCCTCATGTGTTAATTTATAGCTAGGGTAGAATATAAGGATATCTTAACCTAAACTTGTAATTCATCTTTCCGTGAGATTGTGGGTTCACTATTATTTTCTATATTTAGCAGAAACGTGTTCACAGATAGTTATCCTTATGATGTACCACTCTGTAGACAAATAAATCTCATTTATGCCACTTGTCAAAAATGGTGTTTCTTCTCATTGTCTAGTTTTGCACAGTGGGTGCGCCAGCTGTCTTGTAGGGGTCAGATCTGTAAATGTTCTGTGTATGGAAGGCAAGTAATATGTTTGTCAGAAAGAATAAAGATGTTTCATACCATCCTTCAGTCTTAACATTGTGCAAAGGTTTAAGACGTGTATTGTTGTATTTGCTATTTTAAACGCATCAGTGGCAAGTACCTTCTAGAAATGCTGAAGAATAAATATGGCATTGCATCAAATAGCAGGGTTTTTTTGTGCTACTATAGATTTTTCTCCTTTTCCGTCCTGTGTTATTACTTATTCATTTTACCCCTTACCTCATATCACTCCCATGTTTATTAATCTTTACTTTTATTGTGTATTATCTTAGCAATACTTTTTGTAGTGTTCCCTCTGAAATGTCTGCTGTATTTGTTGAAACAATACTTCGGGGAGTCATGAGAGAAATCAATGTGTGTGACTCCTACAAGATGAATAAAGAGGTGTGTATGGAATTTCTCAATATCTTACTTGTTGATAGTGATTGATAGCTCCTATGGAAAGGAGTAGGGAAATGTCAAAAACTTCTGGTGTGTTTTGTCTCCACCTGCTATCTTAGGAAGACAAGGCTAGCATGCTGCCAGCTAGTGTATTTTACCCAAATTGTTATTTTTTCCAGCCATTTACATATTCTTATTGTTGTTATTTATGAATGGTCATATTTTGTCAATTTATGTTCACAGTTTCCTTGTAGGAAATAGGTAGGTTTCCTTTTCATTTGACGATTATGAAAGTGGAAGGTGGTTGAAAAACAGATTTACTCACTGTCAGACAAATTACAGCACTTGGAATTCAGCAAATATGCATTTGGTTTTCTATCTAATCACAGAGCTAACACCTTTCCCTTTTCGTTGGAGATGGGGCTGCAGCAGAACATCCTTCTAACTTACTCCCTACAAACTTCTTCCAGGCCACCACACTTCTACTCAATGATGTGTGTTATCACTGGGTTTGCTACTATGTTCTTGCTTGGAGAGCATCAAAGCACCTTCTGCGAAAGGACAGGCAAACAGGGCTTTATGATGGGATGCAGTCTCTGTAACGTCACTACAGTATAACGCTTTAACGTGTTTTCGGTAGCTGTTATGGGTCTTTGTAAAACTTGGTTTGGTAGTTGGGGGTGAGGGGAAGACAAATCACCTAGTGCTGTAAGTGGTAAATGAAATGTGGTTGTTTACTAGCACTGTACAGTTGTTGGATTCTCAGTACTTGATACTGCTTTTCAGGTGTTTCTGTGATTTGGTCGATATGAATGAGTACAGAAGTAGGAGCTGTGACTTTGTACCTCGGAATTGCTTGGCCATCTAGGGGACCTAGAGTGACAATAAGCCCAGTAATATGCTGTGTCCAACTTATGTACGCCGTCCTCATCATGTCTGAAGGATTTTGCAGTCACGTTTGTTTCAGGCTAGCCTGTGGCAGCAAAGAAGGAAAAGAAAAAAAAAAAAGTGAGATTTTACTGAAATGTGGAAGTGAAAAGAAAAAATATGTGTGGAAAAATTGATCTGACAAGACTGAAAAGCAGCTGTGCTTTGGGTGGCATTAGATTGTCTGTTGAGGAAGTTTCTTCCTCCTGTTGCAGTGTAATGAAATGTGTGCTCAATGTGCAGAGAGAATGTCTCTCTTGAAAATGGAGAAGTAAAATCAATTTTACTACTGCTTCGCTTACAGCTTTTTTTGTAAAGAAATATTTTTCAGGATGGGGTGAAGCTCAGCCAGGGTGCAAATCAAACAACTGTGTTTAGTAAGTAGCTGAACCTTTGAGCTGCTTTGCTGAAACCAATCATTGATGATGGATTCTTGTTTTCTGTGCCAAAATATGCAAGATAGCCATCGTATTCTTACTATCTATTAGTGACTGGCCGAGTCTGTCAGCCCCCCTGCAGATCTACCCCTCTATTCTGTGGAGAGTACAGAAGTTCCTGTCATGTGCTCCTCTGAAAATAAGCACTGTGGCTTTTTTGTTGGTTTTGTTTTCTTCTTCCTTCCATGAAGGGAGCCAAGGCTTGCCAAGGGACCAGACATTTTAGAAAGGCTTAATACCTATAATCTGCAGTGGATTTTCTTTAAGTGAGCTGAAGGAGTCTAATCTGATGCCTTTTGAATTTCAAAAGGGGCCAGCACGTTGGCTGCGCTAGCCTTGTGAAAATCTGAACACAAACAAGAGCTATATGCTTTGAAAATTAGACTGTTATTTAGCTGCTGATGTGTATGGGGGATACCAAATAGTCATGATTTGTTAGCAATCCATCCTGACCTCTTTTAGAAAGTCTAGCCTTGCAGCTTGCTTTGTTTCACCCTCAGTTGAGGAATAAGGTTGTTTGGCTTAATGCTAATGGTAAGGCTTGGGAAATGAATCTGTAACCATGGTGCCTAGATGACAAAGGGGCGAGGGGGGGTCAGAACCCACGGCAGTGGTGCTGCTTCCCTTCTCTTTCCTTTGTTAAGCATCTCTAACTTTGCAGGCAGTGTAGCCTATGCTATTTAATTTGGTGAAAAATCAGTCTCCGATACTGCTTTCTGTGAAATCTCTGCATTCATACATGAATGATGTATGAAAAA
Source organism: Leptodon cayanensis (assembly GCA_027564655.1). NCBI lineage: Eukaryota > Metazoa > Chordata > Aves > Accipitriformes > Accipitridae > Leptodon > Leptodon cayanensis. The sequence goes on along the minus strand of JANXJC010000021.1, from coordinate 24,280,651 downwards.
AATACACTTCTCAAGTGCAGAGATAGCGAATAGAGGCTTCTCTGCAGTTGCTTTTTTATTTACTTGTAAAACAAGTATCTGCTGTTCAGTATACACAGATGTGCTGTATTTGGCTCAGGAAAGCTTATGAAAGCAGACGTTTAAATTAATATATATTTTTTTTAACTCATACCTCTCTCTTTGTCCCTGTTTCAAACATCCTAGTTCCTTCCCTAATTTCTACTCAGCTGGAGCTCTTTTGGCTCACGGGAGATTGTTATCTGTTCCTGGAAGCAGAAAGAATTAAAATGCTGTAAGAACTAAATAGTAAAATCTGTTTTAAAGAAATACTAATCAGTTCCTCAAGTGGGCTCAGAAAAACTTGCATTTCTATCTGTTTTAACATGATAGTATGTGGTATTGCCCGTTTCATACTTTCATAGACTGGCAAAATTTAAATAGCTTCTGAAATAACCAGGAAGAAATACAGGACATGTATACCAGAACCTAAGTGTTTGGGAAATATATGTTCCCTTTGTATGCAATGAATCTCCCATCACTGACTTATGAAATGTAATCTGAAAGACTTAACCCATTTCCATCAAACAGGTGATGTACAGAAATTGATACCTCAGTCAGGGTTAAATATTATAGCGTTCTCTCTTTACTGGGGGGACATCATATGTTTCTTTGCTGCTTAAGCTTGATGATTGTATCATATGTTAAAATGGTACTTTTATGTGTGATGGAAAACCTCTCCCAATAGCATTAGTCAGTACAGGAACATGAAGTTTTTGTCGTGCTGGATTAAACCTGTAGAACAATGTACTGTTGGTAGCGGTTGCTACCAGAGGAAGATGAAAAAACCTTGGAAGAAGCAGTATGGAATAATTTCATCGCCTTAAATATTTCCACGTTCTAGGGAATGAAATGATCCTTCAGGTACATCTTGAGCCATTCCTGTAGAAGAATATTCAGCCAGGTAGCAGAATCTTTGTTCTTGCGAATGTTGGCAAGGAGCCATCTGGAGAACTAAGTAGACATGTTTTCAGCAATTCTGTTGGTGACAAAGCTGGAAACAAACATATATATATGTATATGTCCAAACAATCCCGCCAACTACCTGATTTGCAGGGAAGCTCTTGAGAAGTTTCACTACGCAAAGTCAGATGTGAGAAATTGCCATAGCCGTTCTTGGACCTAATAGGGTGAGATAAGATATCAGAGGGGAGTGATGGGAAAACAGACTCATTTTGATATCTGTTAGGAGGTAGATAAAAAGGGACACTACATGGTGAATGAATAAATTGGAGTATTGATACTATTCCAGAGATAATCTATTAACCTGTATTTTAGCAGAGGCTAGCTACATCCAGGTGCTACTCTTTCTATACAAAGATGAAAAAAAAAAAAAAAAAAGCTATGTACGTAGAGTGTGAGAAAACATTGGAGGGAAAGAGGCTTGTTCTGCTCTGCTTGTTACTGCTCATGACTTAGAAATTATAGTATTGGTGTAGGTTTAATTCTTCAAAATAAAAGCTTAAAAAATGATTTAAAAATATGGTTAGAAGTCTCCTAATAAGAAAGCAGTAAAAAGCTAGCACTTTCACCTCAATTCTAGGGCAATAGAACAGATTCCTCTTGTGCTACAGATACCTATGCTCCATATACTTTAAACCTCATAAATGTTGTACACCTAATGCGAACTTAAGGGTAAATCTTTTAGTGTTCTACAGATAACACTGTTTCATAGATGGTGTGTGTGTGGAAATCTTAGTGCTCACTACTTAGCATACGCTAATGAGGGTGGAGAGAATTCTTACCTGTTTCTTGTTAATTTAATGAAAAAGGTAGTGGGAAAGTCTCCTCATCTGGAGTAGATGCCAACCATCATTGTGGGTGCTGATAAAAAGAAACTAAAGACTGCAAAATTGTACGTAATTCCATCAGCGTATTTTTTGAATGCAGAAAGATCTCTTTCACTCAAGGGAAAATACATAAATATGTATAGTGTATGTGCCTCTGTGTAAAGGATTTCTAGTTGTAGACACAATGAAGTATGAAAAATTGATTTTTGGCTATCTTTTCTCAGTGGCTTGAATGGATATGTATAGTTCTGCTTGTATAGAATTAAATACTTTAAAACATGTGAATTGTTTTTTTTCAACGGCTAAGGCATCAAATTTGGATACAACTTTTGCAGATAAAAATATCGAATTATTTCTACAGATAACATTGGGATTTAGCTTTTTATACCCAGCCACTTCCTTCAAATGCAACTAACTATACTGGAAACAAACATTGTTTCTGGCAAATACGTTAATCTGGAATTATTCTGCTAACTTCTGCTTTTGCAGTCTTTTGGTTTGACGATCTTGCACTTCAGTGTAAAAAAAGTTAATTTTTCTGTAGGTTCCTTGTATTTCAACAGAAATTATATTTATGTTGATAATGCCCATTAGTTGCTGGCATTATGGCATAGGTCTAACACTACTGAAAAAGTAACTTGAGAAATTTGTGTTAAATGCTTACTCAGCAATCTGTTATCTTGGTGGGTTTTTCCTAGCTAGGCTGGGTTATCGGTGTAATCTGTTGCGGCAGCATCTGACGCATCCTGAGGGCTATTCCAGACAAATCCCTTATGTACGTGAAACAGTGGGTGCTTTTGCATACTCTGTTCTTAATTGGCTCTGAAGCTTTTGCAAAGTTGGCGTGGCAGATACCCATCCAAATGTACTTTAGAGAAAGATCTGAGCCTTTTCTGGCCTCAAATCCTTTTATGAGCTGGCAGCATGGCATGTAACTTCAAAATCCATGCTGAAAATGTAAGTTGCGCTTTTGAAAATGACTAGGTTTGTAACATTGGATTTCAAGCATGATTGGACCAATAGTTGGGATGAGCAGAATCCTGCATCTGCTTTTGAGTAATAATAAAAAAAAAAAAAAAACTGAGGCAAAAGATTAAAAAAAAAAAAAAATCATGCTTACACTACTTGAGGTAGCCGGGCTTCAAGGTATGTCTGTATTACCTTTGATAATGAATAAAAATGTTAATCTTCATACAATTTTTACATACAGAGTTGACAAGGCATTAAAAAAGTGATCTGTGATCACAGAGATGGAACTACATAAATGATAAAGGTATTGTGGGCAAAAATTGTTAATAAAATTTAGGCAATCTATTCTCCTTTGGACAGATATCAGTAGTTATATACTGGTAACTCTACATTTAATCAATATGTGTTTGACTACTTATTTACTTTCTTGAGAGCTGCTGCTCTTACTGTGCTGTAATCATACTGTAATTACAGAAATAGTAGGAATAGTAACCTCCTATGATTAATATGTTTGTATTTACGCTGATTTACAACGGCTGAGGATCTAACACTGTCTTTGAATGGATGTTTTAATGATTATTTTCTTGTTGCAGTACTTCAGCCTTTTGACCCATGTTACACCACACTGTTCCTCAAAAGAGGAAAGTAATGGAAGCTTTCAGTCAACAATTAGGATATATACTTACAGAAACCACTGGGATTATGAAGATACTGATCTTTTTGTATCAAACAATAGTAGTCCTAACTTCTCCAAGACAGGTGACTGGAGCAAAGAACAGTGTTCATTCTTTCACCATCATTACTATGCCTTGCAGCATCGTTTTCAATTGAGATAATTTGGAACTGATGAAGCGGTCTGTGTTAGGCTTAAAATTTTTATTTGTACGGAGGAGAAAAGTGGGAAGACTTCTTCTTCTCTTTGCTTTCCTTTATTCTCTTCCTCCAAAAGCCTGTGTGGGAATTAAGATATAAAACTTGATTTAAGAGGAAAAATGGATGAAATCCTGCTTTCATAAAAAGCAGCTATGAGTGGTTTTGGACATCATTAGGGTCACTGCTGCTTCATTTGATTTGGGTTTTCAGCTCGGCATTAGTCCGAGGATCATTCTTAATATGCTCGTGTAAATACGTGTTTCTTAAAATACTCAGAAGACCTGGATTTCCGTTACAGCTTCATCTGGAGTATTGGAAAAAATCAATGGTATAAGAACAAATGAATTAGTGGTTTTGGTATATTTCTGGCTAAACTAAACTGACATTTCCCCTGGGTAAACCTGTATAATATATGTTTCTACAACATAGAATATATATAAGGAGTGGAGGTTGGTTTTGGAGCTGCAGTTGTCTTCCAGATGTTGAAACAGAAATAACTGAAGAAAATTGTTCCTTCAGTAATATATGAAAACATATATATATTCATAGTGAACATTAAGATGCAATTTTTTAAAGATTAATCTTAAAAAAACCCCAAACCAACAACTCACAAATACTTTAAAAATGAAGTGATTGCTTAAAAGGATATTACAGTGTCAGAAATGTGTTCTGTCTCATCCTTAATCTTTGTCGGCTTAATAATTGCTTAGACATTTTAAAACTTCAGGCCATGTTCACGAGACCACTGTGTTCATAACTGTAGACCTCTTCCCACTGACCATGGGATACTTCTATGAAATCAGAGTAAATAAATTTTCAGCCTTAAGCAAATCCATTTACAGACGCTCACACTGCACCAGTCCTTTGCTCACTTCTGGTTTGAATTACTATTTTTGAGATACTGAGTAAAGGACTTCCTTTTATATACAGAAACCGTTTTGAGCAGCTGAAGTATCTGTATTACAGTGCATGTAAGGCTGAGTTCGATACCTGCTTTCAAAATACTTGTGGAACAAACAATATAGATCTTTCTGATATAAGCAACAGCAACAGGTTTGTAAGTGCATATTACTAATGAAGGAGGACTATGGACTGAAATGTTTTGGTGTGTTTTTCTTTTTTTAAGCTAAAACTTTCTTGTTTCACAGTATCTATAGGTCAAGGTCATAGAAGTTTGCCTTGTTCAGCAGGAACGTAGCCCTGGGAATATTAACTGGCTTGGCAGGATTCCACTGGAGTAAAACTCGTAGCTGACTGTAGCTTTAAATCAATTATTTGATCACCTTCAGTAATTACTAACAAAACCACCCCTTTGACACCTTTGGGGTCATTATACTGTTTACTGAATCATCATGACTCTTAGAATAATATAAAGCTCCCAGGGTCATCCTCCTAGCACGTATGGAAAGAGATCAAGAAAGAGAGTAAGAAATTGGCACTCAGTTTAGCAAAGACAGAACCAAGACAACACTCAAAAATTTTTTTGGATGGAGAATTCTTCTCTTATTTATAGACAAGATGGTTACAGAACTGAAAAAAAAAAATCAGCTCTTGATATTTAGATCTAATTTCTCTAAAATAGAAAAATCTCACTGGGTGTCCTGTTTTTGGCTGTGATAGGGTTAATTTTCTTCATGGTAGCTAGTGTGGGGCTATGTTTTGAACCTGTGCTGAAAACAGTGTTGGTAACACAAGGATGTTTTCGTTATTGCTGAGCGGTGCTTGCGCAGAGCCGAGGCCTTTCCTGCCTCTCCCCCCACCCCACCAGCGAGGAGGCTGGGGGGGCACAAGGAGTTGTGGGGGGACACAGCTGGGACAGCT
>JANXJC010000021.1:24236011-24273084 GCA_027564655.1 Leptodon cayanensis | reverse complement strand
GTGATGGAGCCCTGCTGTCCTGGAGATGGCTGAACACCGGCCTGCCCGTGGGAAGTGGGGAATGAATTCCTTGGTTTACTTTCCTTGAGTGTGTGGCTTTTGCTTTCTCTATTAAACTGTCTTTGTCTCAGCCCACGAGTTTTCTCATTTTTACTCTTCCCATTCGCTCCCTCATCCCACTGTGGGGGAGTGAGTGAGTGAGTGGCTGTGTGGGGCTTAGTTGCTGGCTGGGGTTAAATCACGACACTGGGTTAAGGCTTCTTGTGTGAAAGATGGTTGGCTTTTTAATTCTTGTTGTTTTCAATTATCCCCCACTAGAAGAACATAAGTATGAGGCTTTACTTAAATCTGCTTCATGATTTAGGTCCTTGGAATACTGACATACAGTGAATCCTAGTTTTTATTTCTTTTTTTAAAGCCTTTTTTTGCTAATGCATACCTGATTTACTACTCAGTCTATAGTCTGTGGAACCACAGTAAAGGTGGAATGCATAATATACAGATCTGTCTCCTTTTTTGTTCAACAGGTTTCTTGTTTTACAACCTGCTAGCGTATTTACTGTGCTGTTCTTTGTTCAGGACCTATGGAAAAAGTTCATGCATCTTGTTTACTTGATTCTGGGGCTATTGAAGAGAAAAGGCAGACTCTTGATATACAGATCAGAGTGACTGTCACTTGTGTTATGGGAGTAATCTTTCAGGCTTTGCCCACTTCCACTTTTACTTTTGACATGTTTGGTATCCTGAAGGATACTGTTCTTCAGCAGTTCTATAACCTTCTATTTGAATAAAAAGTACAGGAGTTAACCATGTGTTCTCACTGTCCCAACTTTGTGGCATCCTGCCGCCAAACATGCAAGGGTGCTCAGGTATACTAAGCAGTCTGACTTAACTTCCTTTTATCTTCCTCTGAGAGCCATCTGTGAAATAAATGGCATTCTGCTTTCAAGTTTGTGCATTTTCTTTTCATTTTCTGAATTACATTTATGACTATCTGAAATGTGTGCCCTTAACGGATATTGAATGGGTATTACAGTAGTTGAGACACCTATGAAATCAATAGTGTCCCAGTTACATCTTTAACAACTCTAGTTTGTTTGACACTTGAATATTTTAAGCCTTTGATGCTTTAAAAGTTGTTTTCCTGCTCTTTTTCTGAACGTTTGCCACTGAGAGTGGTTCATAGGATATTGCTAGTCCTCTGCATAACATGAGTAGTGGAAACGACGATTGAGAGAATGTTCCAGCGCTCATCAAATTAGTACCGATCAACTTAATGTGCCTTCTAATGTGCGAAGTGAAGAATACAGGCACGGCAAGGCTGTATTTCAATTTATCTTAGAATTCAATAGGCAACTCAAAAGAATAAAGTGTGTATCTGTAAGTAAATTGGACATTGCACATCAACAGGAAGAGTTGTACATCATAGCTGAAGGATGGCTCTGTTGAAAACTGAATCTGGATATGTTAATGTCTAAATTGTGGCTGGATCTGTGCCACTGAGAAAAGAAGAAAACAATTCTCTCCATTTAAGAGCCACTATCTGAGGTCAGCGACTACACAATGTAAGAATCACTGTAGTCCTTTCCAATGTATAAGAAAGAAACGCAGTCCTGTGTTTCAGAGTGGAACTGGCTCAGATCATCAGCTGGCATCTGCAACTTTATACCAGCTATGGATCTGGCCGCTAACCAAATGGAGACATCCTTTAATTGTGAGCATTGTATCTTTGCCAGTTCAATTAGCAATTTTAACATTTTGATCCAAATTGGTATTTAAGATTTGATTCTTAGGCTGAGCTGTGTAACAACAGCCTGTGTTTAGTGTCGAACAAGAAAAATAATAATATTAGGTGACCTCAAAACTAAACTAGCCCCTTTGAGATAACTGCAGCATAGAAAATGGAGCTCTCTCCAGACTCCTCGTGCAGGAATATGTTCTAGCCTGTGTGCAGTTTTCCACCCTTCCAGACTGTATTTGCTTTGTGTGATACTGATCAGTCTAGTGCTTACCTGCCTTCTTCCTTACTCACCTGCATAGCTACTTCCAAAAGGTTCTATATTTCTTCAGCAGCAGGCAGAAGACATGGAGATGGAGAAGAGAAAATTGGGTGTTTGTGGGATAATACATCTCTTTCTAATTGCTCACTATCTTTCACTAATAGAGAAAACTTGTGCTGAGAGTAGGCTGTTAGTTTAAGTAAACCGTAGTAGCTGAGTCTACTTTTGTGGGTGATGTTTTATTTTTTCCTTTACCTGCTCAAGTATTTGCAAAATCTGGAAACATGATTAGCCTGTCAGTATTATTCCCCGATGCTAAATCAGTGGTGAAGATGGCAGAGAGCACTAGGAGCGAGTATTTATCTTGACAGTTTTAAGGTGATTTGGGTGGAAATCCGTTTCTGTTTATTCTGGCAAATGGTATGAAGGTTCTGAAATAGGGAAATTTACTTTATAATCTGTTATTGCTGTTAGTGTTTTTAATATATTCAGCACTAAAACATAATCTTTGATGTTTTCTGAACTTACTGTACATGTTGCATGGAATGCTTAGTGTTTGCTGCCAATGAGGCAGTGACTAAACAAGCGGGGCTGTAGGGCTCTGTATTGAACGTGGTTTGAAGCTAGAAGTGAGGCTCTGTTTTATCCCATACTGTTTTAACCCCATACTCTGGTGACCACTAAGATCTCTCTTAAGACTTGTATCTTTGAGGCTTGCTATCTTTTTTCCTTTGTATTCACTTAGTTTCTGCTTAAAGGAGCTAATAGCGTGTGTTTCTTTTTATTTCAGTGAATCGTGTGTGCTTAAGTTTATAGGTATTGCTATCAGTTGGCTTGTGCCTTTTTTTTTTTTTTCTTGGTAATGTTATGACTGATGCTGTGTTAGTTTGTAGTCTGATGTAATTGTTACTATGCCTGCCCTTTGAGCGTCAGGAAAGAGCATACTCTTCTAATTAAAAACATGGCATTGTGTTGCCCTGTGAAAATAACAATTCTCAGATTTCCCTTAGAAGTTCAGAATGTATACAGATATATCAGGGATAGTGGAATGCCGATGTAAGATGCAGCACTTGAGGGGATATATAAGGTGGGATGGAGGTAGCTGAGACATAGTACGCAGTAAAAATGCTACAGTGCAACAGTACTGCAGTACTACCTTTGTGCTACCTTGCAGTCCTTGCTCAGCTCTTGCTCAGATTCAGGGTGCGTGCCTTTGCCTTCTAACCTAGCTTTGGCTAGGAGAAAAGCTTGGCTTTTTTTTTTTTTTTTAAGTTTTTTATTTCTGTGCCCCCGCCCCCACGTAGTAGGCAGTATCGTATGCTTCAAGTCCATGGATCTTGGAAACGTACAGGAAAGAACTGCATCATTAAATTATCTTACTTTCAGGGAACTGAGTTGAAAATATTTCTAATATTTCTGGTTTAGCTTTCATTATAGGATGAAAGGAAAGGGATAGAAAATCAGCTTCAGGAAAGAGGAGGAGAGAAGGCAGGTAATAGAATGAGAGAAATGAGATTTCAATCTCAGTCTAACAGTGTTATGATACTCGGTGATGTCATATATATTAAATACCAGTGTCAGGAAAGATTCACATGATTTCACTAGATAACTCACATATGTTAGACACACTGTAGTAAGAAAGCAACAAATGTTTTTCTCTGAAGGCAAGATTGTAACTTTGGATTTTAATTCCTCCATGAGCTGAAGCACGATTTGTTGAAGAACTTGGTAAACGAAGTACTGCTGAAACAGTGGGGCTGCAAAGGAATTTTGTTTGTTTGTTGCTCTCCCACGGTTTAAGCTTGATGGTTTATGCAGCTCTGAAGAGAAGCAGCACGTCTAGGACCTGTTCATTTGGAGATTCTCACGGTGGGTGTGAAAGACCTGCTCAAATGCTGCCTGGAGAAAAAAGTGGTGCTAAAAATGTAACTTGTAGAAATACAGCTGTTGTCTTGCAGTGGCACTATCTCCAGCAGGTAACAGAGACAAAGTGCGGTAGCACTTCTGGGGGAACTGATAAGTAGTGAAGGACGAAGAGGAACATTGCTTGACAGAAAAACAGAGATCTCGAACCAAGTGACTTTGTAGAAGACTGAGTTATAGTTTTGGAGTTTCCTTTGAGACTGACCGTAAAAATCTATAGGAAGAGTTGTAGAAATAAGAGGAAGAATTGAAAGATGGAGTCGTATGCATGTGTTTCATTCAAATAGTGAAGGAATATAAATGCTTGGAGTTTTCCAGTAAAATGGCAGAAAGACCCAGTTTACTACTTTTTTATACTTTACCTTACCAGTGTTGACATATTAGGTCAGAAATGTGCTTGTCTTAGCTCTAGAGCACTGTCTGGATGGACTTCAGCCCAGGATCAGTCATGCAAATACAACTGATCCAAGGAAACTGCATCTTGTACCCATACATTTACTTTGCTGTGCTCCAACTTGTCAGATGGTCTTAAGTAAGTCTGTCTGTCTGCATTGGAATCCCTGTTATCCTTACGGCACTTAACGTCAGGCTGCTATTTTTCCCTCCAAAGGAACTTATGGAAAGAGGATGAGGGAGAAAGGTTTTGGATGAGCAGAATGTGTGATGGAAATGATGGACTCAGCATTTTTATGATAGAGAGGGACGTGCTGATAAAAAATAATCCTTGTTTTCCTCTTGGATTATTCCACTGGCCTTAGGAAACGACTTCTCTAAATGTTTTTGGTAAATGCTGACAGAATAATCTGAGCATTTTCGTTAGAGCTGTGTTTTGGAGGATAATGAGCCAAACTTGTAGAGAGTGAGGCATCAAAAGTTATGCTATTTAGAAGCAGAAAAAAAAGAAAACTATGCCCTTGTCTTTTGAGATAAAAACATTAGGGAGATATAATCTGCAGAAATTAACCAAGGAGCCGAGATGCTGCATTTTAGATGGACCTTGAATCGAACCTACAGAAAATATCATTTTGGGGTAGTTGTTACTCCGTGACATCTTCAACAGTTGGCAGTACCGTCCCTGTAATGTCTGCCTGGGTGAAACCAGGGAGTTTTTTTGCTTTGCTGAAGGTGGTCAGTGTGTATTTGCCTGCCTATTGCGCCTCTCAGCATTACGCTAAAGGCAAAACCCACTCCAGCTGCAGTCCCCCTCTACCCTTGCCCTCCCTCGCCCCCCAAAATCCAGCTGGGAAGCCCACTGTGACAAAACAGTATAGAAGCTGTTACGTTTCAATTACTTTGTCATGAAAGCCTGTGCTGTAATTGAAGGACATCGTTTTACGGTGGATACAGTCCTTGTTAGAAAGCCTTTGCGCCAGTCGAGTCAGTGTTTTTTTGGAGAGTGGTGTAGGGGAAATGGTATGGCTGAAACGGTGCCTTTCAGGTACTGATGTGTCTTTGTCCAAAGTATTTCCAAGAAAACCAGTTTCTCCATCTTTATAATGCCCTAACTATGCTCAGTTGAAATAACAGAAAGCGTTGCTGTTGACGCTGATGGAAGTACAGTCAGTTATCCAGTGCTTTTCTTGGGCCTTCCTCATGAGGGCCTGAGCACATTAGAGTTAATATTTCTATCATATAAAGTAAAAAAATTGCAAACACTGAAAACAAACTGTGGTCTCCAGCCAATAATTTAAGTACTGGTCAGTTAAGACTTATTCTGGTGAGGGGGCGAAAATTAATATTGCTAACTCTAGAAATTTTAACAGTATTAAAAATCTTTTATTTTGCAAGTATAAAATGTAGTATGAATATAGTCATTAGCTATTCCTTAAAAACAGCATTCCTCAAGGAGTGTTTGCTCTGAGTTACAAAGAAGAATTGCAGGAGAGAACTGAAATACATTTTGAATTGCCCTTGTTCTTCCTGAAGAACATTAGTAGACTTTAGATTGAAATTTTGTGGATCTTCCTGAAATACATACTACTTACCTCATCTTTGTCTCTATGTCATTTTATATATACACAAGATAGTATAGTATTTATAGCTTTGGATCATAATTTATGTTACAGGGTTATGATGTTTAACTCTGAATAACCAGCGGTTTTTTAAAGTGAAAAATCAATAGTTTGCTTTTCCAAGTTTTGATAATCTGATTTCAGTGAAGTAGGGGATAATGAAATAGCAGCTAATTTCCATTTCAAAACAAAAGGCTTTTTTCCTTCAGCCCTAAGGATTTTTTCTCTTGAGGTATTTCTTTTTGGAGATTCAATAGGAAGCTGAGGCGCATAATGACATGCAGTGACTTGCAGCCTGGTGTAAAACCCAGAAAGGGCTGGTGCCCACCTCTTCCAATCATTCACAAATGTTTGATTGTTTACTAGCTCATTCCTGCAGCCTCCAGTTTAAATCAGTGGATTGAAAGTTTTATAATGTGTACCTTTATAAAATGCTAATGCACAACATGTTTTAGTGAAACATAGCTTCTGCTGAAATTCAGTGGTAGCAGGTGACTGTTGAATTCTTTAATGAAAAAACATGGTAAATGTTTCTCACAAAGGAAGCAATTTTGCATCAGTTAACACACGGTGACATCATGTAAATTTTCTGCAACTCATCAGTTAGAACTTAAAGACGTTTTAGGTTAAGCATATAATTTTCAGGACAAAATACTGTGTTAGAAAGAATCCTGTTGTGAATGAAAATTACGTAATTATTTTTACTTAGCTAGTGTATTTGTAGAGATTGGTAACGTATTAAACTGCTGCTTACATTATTTCAAAATTATCCCTGGAGTTTTGTAGTTAAAAATCATATTTCTTTTAAGCTTGTTATAAGGCCATTGTAAAAAAACCACCAAGAACCCCACCACACCACCTTTCTTGTCAAACTTTCTGTACTTGATTGCTAACAATTCAATATTTCATTAAACAAGAGATGGTCTCAAATAATCACGTAATGGAAAATTGGTAATATAAAATAAACATGGTTAAGAAAGCCTAGGAGAAAAGATGGGACCTGATCCTGTATTGAACGTGGCTTTGTTCATCTTAGTTGGTTAAATATGATCTGGTTGTACTTTTAAAGCAACGTGTTCCAGTTGCAGCACGTCTTTTGATTTTCTCTTTATAGGCCCTATGGTGAAACATTTCTCTTGTTACTACAGAAACAGAAGATCATGAAGTGTTAAACTATCATATTGGTACAACCTTTAAGATTTCATCACTTGTTTCTTTTCTGTTGCATGATTACTTGACTTGGTAATAGTGGGCACATTATTTCCTTAAAAAACCACACACCCCCGCCCCCCAAACCCAAGAAACCCAAACAAACCAGAAGCTTTGGAAGAGCAGTAACGAGTAATGCTTTGAATCCCAACAGTTTTTAGAGAGATGCTTAAGCCTTTGATATAAGCCCCCATTATATTCATAAGTACAACCAACAAAAATAACAAAACTATGCTATTACAGTATAGTACTTTGGTTTTATATTTTGTAGACTGAATGTTGGTCTCGCTTGAAATTAGAAAGAAACCATGTAATTTACTTGACTGAAATCAGAACTAGTTCCCATTATCAAGAACTATGTGTAAACGTTTATTGGATGACTCCTTCCCGACAACACTTGAGAGTAATAGCAAAATAGAAGCTTGTTTCTTGTTCTGCTGAAGACAAAACAAGGTTTCAGCTTCTGTGATCGAGTTACGTTTCAGAGAGTGAAATGAGACTTCTTCATCAACTTTCCTGTTGAGAATTAATATCTAGGTATTCTAGGAAGTTGGGTTTTTATACATAAGTAATCTCTAAGGGAATGTTCAAATAAATGTATTTTAAAATGTGCTTTCAAAACCAGCAAGATATGATTATGTTTGATATTAACAAAGCAAGCACGTAGGTAATAAGTAGAAGTATTACTATGCAAATTAATGTTTAACTGCACTATGATGCAAGCCATGAGGAAAGGTGAAATGTAAATGTTATCACATGTAAGAGTCCTAGCATAGTTAGGATAATCCCAGTTACGGTAGCAGAGTTCAAAGTGAAGATATTTGCAACCACTCCTAGTGAAAATGGAAAAAAAAATTCTTTACCCAAGATAAGTAGTTCAAGAAGCTTGGGGACCCTTGAGGGCAAACACTAGAAAGGTGCCATCAGCCTTGATAACTCTTGATGTGAGGTCCAAGTGTTACCTCCACAGTGTGAGCATATCTGATTGAGACAGAGTATCATCCAAGCGACTCAAGAAGAGAGGTATAGCAGGTCTTCCTTGTAATTCAACTTGCTTGAACTACTCTTGTTGAAGATACAAGTAAACTTATCTCAAAGATCTGTCTCCTGTTATATCTAGCTCATAAGGTGTTTTCTGAAGATGATGGCATCAAGAGGAATTTGGCTATTTGGAGTCTTGCTGGTTTTTGTGGCTGCTAGTTGTATGTAGTCTCTGAGCAGGCAGAGATCAGATTTGCTGAAATAAAGGTTTATTTTTACTCATCTTAGTAAGAAAATAATCATATTCCTGAACTGGAGAAAGTTATCCTAACTCTTTTGTCTGTTCTGTCTGTAGTATGTAGCAATTTGAGATTGTTTCCAGGCTTATTTGAGCAATCCTCTGCTAAAAATCCCGACCAAATGTAACTTTTCCTTTTTAAGAGATACTATCTATGACTGTGGGCAACTTAGCTTCTCTGTTACTCGGTTTTCTGGTGATAAAATGATGGTAGGAAGTACCTCTCCTTCTGTTTATCTCTTAAATGATAAAATCTGTCTAATAAACTCTTTGGAAACTGGTATTCTGGTTCTGTAGGGGAGAGATCAAGAACTCCCATATCACGTATAGTTCTGTGTACTGTGGAATGATGCGAAATATGTTTGTGAAGTGTTGTTTAGAAACCTTACAGTTTAAAAAACATAACTCTTTTTTTTTTACTTTATTTTGATACTACAATGATAACCAAATGGTTGACGTTTCCATATTGTAGCATTTATGACTTAATACACATCTCCTGCTGATGGAAATACAAAATTTACTTGAGTCTTTTATACATGTAACCCCTACCATGTTGTAGTTTGGCTACAAATCTTTTACCAAGTTATTTATTTTAAAAAATAACAGTAAATACACTTCAGAAATTAGTGTTAGATGAGAGACCTTACTGTTTGAAAGAAAAAAAAAAATTGACAACATACTAACAAAGTCTGCAGATGCATTTGTCAAATTTACACGTATAGCCTGTATAATTTTACATTAACAGTATAGATTTAGACCTGTGTAATTGTTACAGATGTCAAGTTGAGGGGAAAAAAAATTGCAAATCTGTCGAACTTCTACTTGTGCTGTGCATTTAACCTGCACAGAATTTGTGCAGTAATGAGGATGGGGTAAGCCTTTTAAGTAAGTTCACCATGGAAAAGTCTGCCTTTTAAGCTCAGGAATCCCACAATTTTTAAATCAACCACTCTTGTGGCTGATTTCAATGCAGATAGAACCCAAGAAAATAGCCAGCGGTCAGAAAAGCTGTATTTTCTAGTTCAGTTACTATTAATATTCCATACGCAACAGCGTGCATTAAGTGGCTTCTTCGGCAACAAATAAATGGAAAAACTGAGTGACAAAAGCAGAATTATGCACTGTGAATTTTCAGGTTGCTATCATACAGAAGAGTAGCTCAGCCCTGCTTTCTCAGGTTTTTGGCATTAATTAGGAGCCCTTTGGTTTTGGACTTGGCATATGGTTAATGATCTTTGATGTTAGCAAATTAGCTTTGGATTTACTACGTGCAGCGCAAGTAATCGGAAATTTTTTTTCTCGTGAGTGGAATAACTCCATTTCTTACGAATTTAAAATCACGACATAGGTATCCATCCCATGGCAATAAAGGAATGACTAAGTATGAGTCATTTGTTCCCTTTTTGTTGTTTTATAATGTCACATCAAAACTATTTTTCATCTCTTTCTTTCCAGATGCAAGTCAGAGTGGTAGTTAGATTTGGCTTGAAAAAACCATTAAGGAAAATACATTTGTATTTTCTTAACTAATATGCCATGAGATCAATGAGTTATATTTGTTCGGTAGAAATATATAGTTACTATTTAAAGGACTGCACGAATCAGATTTTCTTGCCGCTTTCCATTTCAGTGCGGATTTAAATGATATTGTACAATATCATGCATGTTATAGACAAACCTATTTTGTCACAAAGATATCCAGCTGATAATTGGGCAGGGGTTTGTCTATGAAATTGAGGTCAAATTGAGACTTAAGGTTAAGAATTCATGGCAAGGAGAAGTACTTTTGATTGTTGATTCAACTTCCTTTTTCAATAGAATACACAGTATAGCAGAATACTCTATTTTGTTGGGTTTACTTGGTATCTTAAAAGCATGTGCCTAAATCTATTGTATGCACCTATATTATTGACTAAAAAGAAATTGATTTGTTTTCTCCTCTTCAGAAACTGTGTTCCCATTTAAAAAAAAATGTTTCAGCCAATGAAATTAATAATTATCTTTTACTGAATAGTGTAGGTGGCTTTTCTGTGCTGATCAAAACTTTGATGTATGTCTACCATGAAGAGTCTAATGTGAATGTCTAGTGAATTAGGAAATATAAAACAATTAAAGCTAGTATAGGTTGTTTCTAAATCTTTAAAATGTGCACAGTTCTTAAAAATAGTCTGTTGGATACAAGTATACTAGATGACTGTTCTCAAAGGATTGCTCTTTATTGATAGGAACACTAGCAAGTAAAACAAATAGTAAACACAATTTCATTGCCTGTCATACTTCTATGAAACCTTATTATTGTAGCTTTAGAAAACAGGTGGAGAGTGATAGTAACATCCTATACCAGTGACAGTTTGCTTGGTTTTATCTACTGAAAAACACTAACTTCATGGAAGACTAATTTTAGTGAGTGATAAATGACCTTAAAAATAAACGTTCTGTTTGGGACCTAACCACAGTCTTCTGTGTCTGCTCTTTAGGAATTTAGTCACATGTAACGGCTTTAGGGGCTCACACAGTTAAAGGAGAGAGGATTGCATTCTCTCTTTTTCAGTGCATTATTCTCCATCGCCTCTTCCACTGACAGTTGAAGCGTTTGAAAGGACTTTTGCCTAACTGCAATTGCAAAGTCACTTATATTGCGATCAAAGGTGTTTAAATCGCGTCATTGAGACTGACTTGGCCTCACAGATTTCTGTACAAGATTCATAACAGGCTTTGGGGAACAGTGGGAGGAAGATCTAACTTGATTTCAGCTCCCGGTAGGAGAACTTGGCTGGCATTTGCCATATATCAAGTAAGAATACTCCTCCTTTGCATCAGTAGGAAATTATAAATACAGATATTTGCAATATGATTTTTACTCTGTGGTTTCATTTATGGATGGACACAACCCCTAAACCACACGCATAATTTTGTAAGTTGTTTGTTTAATTTTCCTTGATCGCAATTATTGATGATCTTTTTTATTAGTATTATTTTGTGGAACTATTTTTACTAGTACTATTGCTTATGTAAAACAAAATTCACAGAGGAAGTAGATATAAAATGTATTCTCCCTGAGCATTTGCAGCAGAGAATAAGAGTACGAATTATCGTAATGTGGTCAGAAGGAAAGAAGCCCTACCATGAGTGGCTTTCTCTTGTCTGAACTGTAAACGTACTTGTACATGTCCTGCATGGAGAAAAGTGGAGTGATGGTGGTGTGTTAAATAAACGGGTCTTACTACCTCTGAGAAATAAATGGACGTAGTGGAAACAAGCTTTCAGTTCTCCCTGAGGGTCCTCTCCCGTGCCTGCGACTGTGAAGGAGAAGGTAGAAGTGAGAGATAGTTGGAGCGTATGGGACTGGGGGGGCTCTGGACAGCACGGTAGGTTGTTAGTGTGAAAGCGTGCCTTCCTAGGGATCCCAAGGGATCGGAATGAGGCTGGAGACTCCACTAGTGCGTGGAAGAGGACTAATTAGGGAAGGTAGAACTCTTTCAAATCATTTACGTGGGTCAACCACATTTAGGTAACGGGGTTCAAATTTTGTATTGCAGACTTTAGAGTACATACAAGCAGGAAACAAAGCAAATGAACTTTTACTGATAACGGGAATGATGATGAAATAGCTTTTTTTCTGCATAAGAACAGAATAATAGTTGAAAAATTCTATATGTATAAATGTAAATGCATTTCCTGTATTCCAAAGTGTGATGGATCATCTCATGATGTGAGTATTGATGGGATTCTGTAATACCTCGGAGAGGTACTGGTACTTGTGTGCTGCTGATAGGTCTAATGATGGTCTTCTGTTGCTGCTACTTTTCGTATAGGTAAAGGTTTGTTCAGGCTCTTGCTATTTTCACCGCATATTTCTTTTTTGTCCTATAAACCTGACTGCCTTCCTCTTCTGCCAGTTGTAGGTTTCTCTCGTGAGTGCCTCTGTTAAGTTATTCGCTAGTTAAGCATAATAAGGAAAGCCTGATTTTACAATCTTAGTCAACACTATTGAAGGGCTCGCAACACACATAAGACAGAAGTCCAGGCAGGAGCAGCATTATATGTAGACAAGGACATAGAAACCACAGATAAAGGCAACTGGCAGATTGGATGGTTTTGACAATTTTTTGACAATTCATGGAATCATTAATCAAAATGATTAATCGTGAAACATCTAATTGATGTTTTATTTCTTTTCCTGGGCTTGGCCTTGAATAGTCAATGTGGAATTTTACAGAGAGTAAGAAGTTTGCTTCTATAGAAACCGTGGCATGAATTAACATTCTTATGGGTTTTTTTAACGTCAAAGATGCCTTGTAAATCACGAAGTGTGTTGCAAGCTATTTGTACAGTCTTAGGTGACTTATGACTTGATATGCTGTAGTTGAGATCAAATTAATTAGAACTTTTTTCTAAAACTATTTCAACGTAGACTTCTAATTTTGTTTGACGTTTGTTCTATTCATACTACTGTATAGGCATGCTATGTGATGTGGACATGTAGTTCTTCTAGACGGCTAAAAGTAAATATCATTAATAAAAGGTATAAAAAAAGCAAAGTGCAAAAATACATTCCTTATGCTTCATAAGACTCCTTTGTACTAAGGATCCTTTAAGAGTAGTTTCAATATTGTCTGAGAATCAAAAAATAATTGAAAGAGTTAGTAGTGTGCATTTTATTAAGATCTAGTTAAGATTTTAAGATCTAGATTTTAAGTTCTATTTAGAAAAGCTTTATGTAGATCCATTCTCACATAACTATGCTTTGGAATTTGTACTGTAGCTTTACCATAAACGCCTGCCTGTCTCGGTAGCGGTGGCATCTTCCTTTAGCCCCGTTCTGTACTGCCTCTCACCTACTAGTATTAAGTACTGCGAGTACTGGTAGGTCACGTCAATGGTACACGAGGGTTGCAAATGAATGCGACTAAACGTCTCACAATATTTAATGCTGATTTTCTACTAAATCTGTTAACCACCCAAGAGCCGGGGAGAACAAATCTTCAGAACGTTAATATGTATTTATCATTGTGCCATTTAATACAGAACATAATGATTTCGGCTTATGTGCACAAGGATAAACTAATCCTCAGGTTTCAAGTCACATCATTGCCATCCTATGTTTGGTATTGACTAAGCAGTTACATTGCCTGCCTCTTCAGCATCAAGCTGAAGCAACTTGCTAGACATAAATGTGTGTATCTCAGGCAATTTTTGTTTAATGAGTTCTGATTATTAAGCAATTATCAAGATTGTAGTCTTTGAAGGATACCATGAGAGTATGGGTTACTTTGAAATTTGATTTAGACTAGTAGACCCATATTTATGAGAACGAATTCCTCAGATGTTATTTTTCCTCTCCCCCATTTCATAGTGGACTCCTATCTTTCAAGCATTTGTGTCAGAGGCAACAGAACAGATGATTTTTGTCGTTTCTAGGAGCGTGTTTAGCTAAACGTATTTATATCTAGAGGAGAAAGGATTAAATACATGCAAATTCTTGAAGAGAAATTATGGAGAGTACTTAAACATTGAAGAGAGAAAATAGGAAGACTACATAAAGATTTGAAGTTCTATTCGTTGCTGTTGGATGCTTGGTTTTTTTGGTCAGTACCTCACTTGTCGCGAATCAAAACGTTTCTCTTTCTGCTCCACGGTGAATTTAGCTGCTGCTTTTAATAATAAATTTGGGGGCGGCGAGGGAGGTGGAAGGGGGGTATTAATTTTTCTTCTGCTTTGGACTAAATATTTATCTTTAATTTTGTCTATGAAATTGTCCATATCGAAACATTTGTGTTGAGAATTAAAAAAAAATAATTGTTTGAACTATTTGAACAGTTGTTAGCTGTGTTGATTAGCTCCCCTTGCAAGGTTTTGTTAATGCTCTTCTCTGTAATGGGAGCAGAGATAGCGACCTGAAAGGGAGGATAGATGTGCAGAAGTTTTGTATGCATTAGGAAGCATCTTTATTAATCATATATTAATAAGATGATTAACTTTTGATGGGTACTTGGTATTGTGTTTTTTCATAAGTAGGTAATGCAGATTATGGTTGCCGTGGTGTAGAAAGGTATCAGTGCTGCTTTCCTTCATTGCAAAAATGGGTCAGCTCTAATCCTTTTCCCGTCAAAGGTGTAGAACAGATTGACTTTTGCAAATAACATGCATCGTATACTTCTGTTAGTACATTTCTTAAATAATCAACCAGTTTTGGAGGAGAGAGGGCAAGAAAAAGGGCTCGGTTATCAAATTAACTGTCTCCAGATATATGCTATGAAGGTAATGAAAGTTTAAATGGGGATTCTGACTTGGCAAGAGGAGAGGAGTGCTGTAGATAAACAGCTTTTGCCAAGATGCTTTCCTCCTTTCCACGTAGTGCTTAGTCATTTGGTTGAATAAGTCTTGCGCCTTTTCACAGAAGTGTTTCCTAGTTACTATTAAGATATTTTTTCCTAAACAAAAGAAGGAATTTTTTCTGGGTTAATGAACTTTCTTGGGATGAAAACACATTCACTTCATAATAAAAGAAAAAAAAACAAACAAACGAACAAAAACCACCACAAAAACCCTACAAAACACAACCCCACAAAACCTGGTAGAAGCTTATTCTCTGGTGGGTGAGTGGGGGTTTTTTGGTGGGTTTGCCAGTGGGTGTTTTTTTGTCTGGTTGGTTGGGTTTCGCTTATGGCTTGTTTTTTTGTTTTGGTTGGGTTTTTTGGGTTTTATTTTTGGTGGTGGTTTTTTTGTTTTGTTTTGTTTTCCTTTGGATGGGGTTGTGTTGTTTATGGCCTTTTGGGGCTTGTTTGGAGGGAGCTTTTTTGCGGTGTGAAGGGAGGGCTTGCTGTCTAGAGGGTTTTTGTTGCTAAGGAATTTGTATATAATGAATGGCTAACAAAGATAATGATCCCTGAAAGCTGAACTTATTTTCTTTTTTCCCTTCCTTTTCTTCAAAGGTATTAATACAAGTGGTTTGTGTAAGTAATGTAGTTCTCTGAAAGTATGTTTGCGAGTTAGTTACAAGGCCAAGTCTATTTAGGGCCCTCACGGAAAGCTTAAGCAACTTGACTAATTTGAATTGGTGAAATGATGCCAGGAAATTGAATTGAAACAGTTCAGGTACTTGTGTTGTTTTGGTACATTGGAAGTACTGCAAGTGTTCAATAGTACATCTGCTGTCATTATCTGGTGGCATCTCCTGATTCTTTGGCTTTCCATGTGTCATTTCCTTTTGTTTACGTCTTCCACGTTAGCTTTAATTTTACTGTAAGAACACTCTATTAATGTAAAATGTACTTAGGCTTTCAGATTCATATATGAGAAATAATAGAAGGCTGGCCAGCCAGTTTTGTTTTCACCTGTTTAATTCTCTATGTTCTTCTTCTGCACTTCCATTCAGAAAACCACCCTGGATAAAATTAACTGCATAAAGGACTGCAGGCATTTTAATCTCTTGAGAGAATAATACAGCACAGGAAAAATGTCAAATAGTACACAAAACTAGAATTCAAACAATGCGGGATTTATTCCCAATTCTGCATTGTTGGAGTGTTTGTGGGTTTGTTTTTTTTTTTGTTTTGGTTTTGGTTTTTTTTATGATCGTAGTAATTTTACTTGTTTTTTTGTATTTCGGCTTTCTTCAGTCCTTTAGACTATGTTTCTGAAATATGTATAGAACAGTATTAATAGATCAGTCGAAGCGCTTCACAGAGGAGAGGACATCTGTGTTATAGAGTTAAAACGTGAGCTTAGCAGACCAGTTGAAAACTGAGCTATAAAACTACCTGAAAGATAGTAGGCTAATTACAGAACTAGAACCAAGTTGCTCTTTGGTTTGGGGTTAATCTGAAATCTCTATATTCTACTGCAGAAAAATAGTGGTTTCTAGTCCAGAATCTATTCCCAGTACTTTCAGAATACATTTGGATTGAAATAATAGTGAGAACATAGTGTACTTGAGCAGAATGATCAGTCATTCTCTTCATGCAGAACCAAGTAAGAAAGCACAATTACCCGCCTTGCATAAAGCTCACAATTATGCAAGCAGTTTGTTTTAAAAACGAGACCTATAATATTTTCCATACAAATGTGTTTTAAAGACATTCATACAAATAGTTTGCTGAGTACACTATATTGAGACTTAAAATTTAGACCTTATTTTATAGTCAACAAACTGTACAAAAATTCAGTTTTGGAACCCAAAGTGATTTTGCTTGAACATGAAAAGTGAAGTTTTACTTTTTTTATAATGAATGTTAGTAGGGAATAAAATAATTTATGCTTTCTTAGGGAAGTACTCAAAGCCATACAACAGTTGGTTTACTTTGTAGATGTATATTGCATACATATGTGATAAATGAAAACATCAAGCCTCCAGAAAGTTTTTTCACTCTATCCATAACAGCTGGTGCAATGCTTTTTGCAGTAATAGAAATAAGTGACAAATCCAAATTTAAAACCTGAAATGAGAAAGAACTTGGATTTTTTTTTTGTTTGAAAATTGAAGCCAGTGAAGTGTGTTGAGTCCAAAAAAAAAAAAAAAAGCAACCGCTTATGCTTTACCATTGTCTTAGAAGAAAACTCATTGTCAAACTGAAGGTGTCACCAAATTAGTCATAGCTCGTGTATGTTTGCAGGGATTTATCTTGGCGCTGTCCTCAGCCAGTGAGTGCGTATGGTCAAGAGATTAAGGCAGAATGAGGAGACATGAAGATCATCAGATCATCAGTGCAGGCAGTGGAAGAGTAATAACTAGGTCCTGAGTCTCAAGGTGAAGCATGCATTACTTTCAGGAGTAAAAAGCTATTTCCAAGCATTTCTGGTTCTGGACAAGCCTGTTCAGTTTCCTGGTGTTGATTTGTTGAAACTATATTGTGAAGCAGTTAGAAGTATTTAAAATATGGAGCGGTACTGCTGTCAAAACCGATGGATGTCACCAAACCATCCCATGAAATATGCACATTGTAAGCTTTCTTCCACAGTTCTACCAGCTGAAGGATATTTAGGTAGTTTATGTTATATGAAAAATGTATCGTCCCTGTGCTAGAAAAAAATGCTGAAGCATAGCAAACCCATTTAATTGTAAGTGACAGTGCAGCAATCAAAGTAGAAGTAACTTCTTGCACAGTTGTTGCTGTTGACAGCAGGAAGTTTTGATGAAAAAGAGCAGACTGCTTTCTAAACTCTTCTTGAATAGTGTAAATTCTGTATCGGTGTCGAACAAGTATGTTGGAAAATATAAGAATAAGATTTATGTGGCAATATTTGGCAATGACTGTCTATGAAGTACAAAAAATATGAAGTATAAAGCGATGACAGTGACAGTTTCATGGAGAAGAAAGTCATCAAGTATCTAAAATCAATAATGCAATGGAATGTTTTTCATTTATTAATGAGCACGTCAAGCCAGATGGCATGCGTAACGACTACGAATGTAAATGTATTGGTCAGGGAGGTGCTAAATTAGAGACATCCACATCAAATGTTTTGTTTGATTATGATTTTAGAAAGTGGAAAACCAGTGATGTTTAAAATTCAGTATGCACTTGAGATTTTTGACAAAAGAAATCAGCAAATGAAGGTAGAAGTACTTACTAAGATTTAAAATGTTGAGAATGCGTACTGTAGAACATAGTAATTTGTTGGATGTTTATATTTAGAGAAGTGATTAATGCAAAGTAAAAACAAACACCCAACTCCCCCCAACCCCACAATCCATTAATAGTTGAATTGCTACTTAGTGTCAAGTTGCGTTCAGAAATCTTCACTTTATGAAACCTTAGCTAATGCAGAAAGCTAGTTAGAAATCCAGTTCATGTAAGTATGCAAACCTCCCTCTTTACTCTGATCATTGCTCTGCAGACAGAAATTTTGTACCTATAAATTTTATAAACTTTTAGTGGAGGTAAATGTTAATATCCAGCTTGTACTTTCTGTAACTAGATGTGAATGAAAATAAGTTTGAAAGCTCATTTTGACAGATTAATCACTGTGTATTTGTAAGAAACTGAAAAAAATTCATTGGAAATACAGAGATTTGGTAACAGTTTGATTCTATACATAGAATTGACTGGGTTTGTTCTGATTTAAGTGTATACGGTCACTGGACCCAGAGCTTTTTGAAGTGGACTATTTGGCTCTTAAAAAAAAAAAAATTAAAGCATGTTATGTATTCTAGCAATGTAGTTCTAAAGTGATGTTTTGGCTTTAATGTGCATGTGGATTACGTTCTAAAAAATTTCCTGAAAGGTGGAAATCACTCAACTGTTTGCTGTGTGATATCCATCTCTGGTGACTTTAGCATTGTAATATTAAATATGTACAGTTGAATACTACTTTTTCTGGTATCTCTTAAATCAGAAAATACACTTACTTGATGCACAAACACTCTTTTCCCCTTACTCCTTAATGAGCAATTAAAAAGAAGTATCTTTGTAGGTTAGATGGAGCAAACCCCTTAGAGCAACATTGCTCTGGGTCACAGGTGTGTATGCTGCAGAAAGCCTTTATTCTGGCCATCCAGCCAGCTTATCTAGAAGCTGCAGCCAGTCCAGAGTCTGGAAAATAGCAAGGATTTTGTGATTTAGTCTGAGGTAAAAGGGTAACTTTCTTCCCCCCACCCCAGCACAGCTTTCAGTTAGAACTTCTGAAAAGTACAAGTTACTTTCTGATCTAAAGATCTACAGTGAGGGCATGTTTGACCCTTGAGCAATTGTTCATAAACTATTGGGGGGGGGGCGGGGACAAAAAAAACCCAAACCCAAAAATCAACCCAAAATGAAG
Source organism: Leptodon cayanensis (assembly GCA_027564655.1). Classification (NCBI taxonomy): domain Eukaryota; kingdom Metazoa; phylum Chordata; class Aves; order Accipitriformes; family Accipitridae; genus Leptodon; species Leptodon cayanensis. The sequence continues at coordinate 24,253,900 of JANXJC010000021.1, read as the reverse complement.
CAAACGAAAAAGAAGCAGAGGAATTTATAAAAACTAGATTTTTCTCTCTTGGAGTATTTTGAGATGCCAAATAAACTTGCTTGTTACTTTTAAGATATAAGCTTGTTTTTCAAGTGCAGTATTAAAAATATTGTAGTCTGACTGGTGATTTCAAGTATCTCATCTCTTGGAAAGGCATCTTTTATATACCCTACTAAGTATTAATTATTTGCCACCCAGAAGGTGTCAGATGTCATGACTGTACTTTAGTAACTGGTATTGGCATATTGAGCAGTTTAATTAGGACCACATGTGTGTGGGTGTATATATATATATATTTACTAGATGGCGTTTTGATTACATGTACATGTATTGGTTTCCAGCTCTTTATGGCTTCTATGGTTCATTTTATTAGTAAATTATATTGCTTGGCCAATAAGGGGGGGTCTTTAATGTGTTACCAAGTTTTCTGACAATAGAAAGTTGCAAATGAGAAGGATCCACTGGTGGGAGGAGTCATTAGAAAAATGACAGGAGGCCTTATCTACTTGTGGAATTTCCTGTGGTCGTGCTTTTGCTTCTTGTCTGAGGGTGGAAGAGGTCAGCGAGCAGTCAAGATTTCCAAGTAAACCATGTGCAAATGCTTGCCTGGTGAGCCACTCTATCCTTGTTTTGGGGACCAAGACCTTCAGATTGTGTGACCCTGTAGAGCTAAATACAGACACACAAAATGTGCAAGTATGGCAGATCTTTTAGCAGAATTATATCTCTGCAGTAGCCGCACAGGTTTTATCTTTGTCTACCAATGTGAGTAGACGTTTAAACTAAGTTGAGCACAACTTGTTGGGAAAGAACTGGGTGTTGATGGCCTTACTAAACAAGGAAAACCCTATGTCAGCTATTTCTACAGGGAGGTGGGGGAAGAGAAACGTTTTGTTAACTTCAGTCCACGCATGTAGTAAGATTGAGCAGCTGTAAGCAAAGGCGTATTATAAACACATCAAAAAATCCCAGCCTGCTTGTCCACTAGCACATCTTAAATGATGGGGTTTTTTGTCTCCATGCTGACGGAGGCTGGTAGGGGTTACAGGAATAATATTAATAAATAAATTAATAAATAAAATTACATCCTGATTCTAACAATGCCACACGGAGAAGTGGAAGTGCTTTGCATTCAAATGACTCTAGCACATAGGAAAGTGTGTATCACTGAAATGGGCAAGCAAATGGTAGAAGAATCCCCACAAGCAGTCTGCCTATTCAGTGCTGCTCTGGAGGAAGGAATGAACAATGCTAGTATTTGGCATAATCAAGTAGGTTCCTAAATCATGTGCTATTTAGGAAAGCAGAGAAAACAAGAGCTGTAGAAGAAAAAACATAAATTTAAACAAAAACACTAGTTGTGTGAGTTGATACCAAGGGGTTTTTTTTTTACTTTCAAGAAGTCTGCGCGGGGTCTGTATGCCATTTCGTTTTTTAAAACTTTTTGTTCCCTGGCAGGCATTCTTAAAGGAAAAGAGAATCTGTTATTTCATCAGTTGTAGTGAGAAATCTGCGGTGTGATTAACAAACGTGAAGCTTTAATTAAGGAGAAGAGAAAGTACTTTTTGTGCTAGAATAAAATAGGAAATAAAAAATGGTCTGACTCTATTTTCCTTCACTCAAGTTTGCTCTTACTGATGTAAGCGGAATTGCCCTCATCTACAGGGATCTACATTTCTTTATCCAGTACCTGCATTTACAGACATGAAGTACCATGCGAAGAAACATTAGAATATGACTTTTAATATTTTTATTCCAGGCTCAGTGAAGCAGAGAGAGGAATCTCTTTACATTCTCTTAGCTGTGATTTGTACTTGTAATGTGGAAACCTATACATAATGTTTGCACATCCATTTTTCATTTTATGTTTTAACCTTTGTAAGGAGAATAGATTCACAGAGCTATACAGGTAGGTAGTGCTATAAATCAAACAAGGGCTAGGAAAGAACATTCTCCGAAATGCTTAAAATTTCAGAATCTGTTTTGAGGTGACTCTAAAGCAGTTGTCAGGACACCCATTACTCCTAGATTATATAGCCACTACCCATAAAAGCGCAAACCATTTTCTGTGCAAAAGGCATTTAGGTAGCAGTATTGTTGGACCACACGATCTCTTTTGGGGTAGACACTGAGACTTGTGAAGGTACAGCTTACTCTAGCATAGAAATGTTGCTCTTAAATATCAAGTCGGCTGTGTCATACATAAATTACACCTTTGTGCTAGTGTAAAGGATTTCTCTAAGTACCTTACACCAGTAAAACTACGCTGAGCAAGCAGCTGTACTGGCTGAGACACAATACCGAATTTCACCTGAATATCTTCTAATGGAAGAGCAGCACAGGTAATCTGGGCTTTCAGAAAGCTTGCCTAGATTATCTTTATCTCCTTTCCCCTTATTTGTCTCAACTTTCCCGTCTCAGATAAAGCCTCAGTAACTATTAATATGGATGTTAGCTTTCAGGTAAGTAGTACAACTGTGCAACTGAGGTAATTTCTTCTTCTGTTCAGCTTGTGATCTCATCAGAGTAGCGATATTCTTAGGTACTAGTACAGCATCTGGGGAAACCTTGATCCTGGGTATAACGGCATACAAGATTTCCATAAGTAGTAGTAGTTATATGTGCGGTTGAGAGAGAGGAAAGAATAGCTGTACGTGGAACTTGACTTTTATTGATAATAATATATTTTTGTTTATAATTGACATGCACTCAGAGAGGACGATTTAACTTCCCTTTATAACACTAAGGTCTAATTCGTACAAACCCTCCAAATAAAAAATTCAGTACACAGTGGAATACTAACTTTCTTAACCAGACACTTTCTTTGAAGACTACTAATAGAGAAGAGACCACCCCACATTTTCATCATTCCCAATATTATTTCGGGATAGAACTTCAGTTTTAGCTGTCTGCTATGTACACTGTGTAGGAAAGAATAAAGCATTTTGTAGATTTAAATCCTCTAATTGAGAGCAATTGGGGCCAACCTTTTTGAAAACAGAAGGGAAGAGCAGGATGCTATATTTTGAGGTGGACTATACTCCACAGTGGTATGATAAAACTGTTACACAAAATATGTGTGTGTATGTAGCTATAATGCAAATAAAAATTTCCATATGCAGCTGTAAACCTGGAAGTATCTTTCTCTGTTCCAGTCTGATCATTTTACATGAGAATATCCCAGTTGCTTGACAATTCATAATTTCTGGTTGAGGGTTTGCCGTGATTTCTCATGGCTGTGGTTTACAAGGATTGTTTTTTGTTATTGTTAGGTTTTGGTGGGTTTGGGGTTTCTGTGGTTGGTTTTTTTGTTTGTTTGTTTGGGGTGTTTTGTTGGGTTTTTCTGTTTGTTTATTTTAAACTAACACGTAATAAAATGAAGGCACTTTTTATGTGTGAGAATTTAGGAGTGCCATGCAGTAAGAACAATGCATGGGTTTTGGCAGCCAAGGTTACAAATTAGTAGTCCTCTGCACTGAAATTATTTTAGAAGTCAATGGCCTTGCATATGCAAGGTAACTGTAATTTTTGTACCTACTTTGTGAAAGAGAACACTTCTTATGTAGTGGAGCTGTCATTATGACATCAGCTTTCAAAGGCTGCAGAAAGAAGAATTATTACTAATCATAAACAAACTGTTGAAATGTTTATCTACTTACCAATAATTTCATTGTAAAAAGGATGTATCCTTTTTTATCACACTTGATCAGCTTATTTTAGTAAGTAGGGTACTCCAGTTGATATCAAGAGACCTGATTTCTATTCTTACCTATACTATGGACCTGCTGTCTGACCTTGAGCAATACTGCACTTGCGTATGCCCTTCTTGCTCCCCTTGTAATTTGTGATTTGTCTGTTAAGCAATGTAGGGCAGAAATAGTTACTTTTCATAGTATTTGGAACTGTGCCTTTCATGTAAGGGCCTCAATACCAATGTCAGTATTTCAGTCCTCTGGGCACTACTGTTGCACAAATAAATAATAGACTAAAATAATAACTGAATTTTAGATGGTAAAGCAGAAAGAATACCTGAGCTGTTAGTTTTCAGCAGTGAATGATAATGGAGCCTTTATCTTGCTTTTACTTTGTGGATTAGAAATAGTTCTCTTCTACCTGTTTATCTGCAAAGCTTGATTATAGGAAAAACAAAATCAGAAATTAATAGCTTTAATCTCTAAGGCTTGAAAATAACAATACGTTTATCAATGAGACACCTTATTCCATCGATGATTGTGCTGCATTTGTCCAATTAGATTTTGCTTATCTTTTGAAACAATATAAACTTGGCTTATCTTAAATCATAGACTAGACAAGCTCAGCTGTAGTTATAACTGCTTCTTTGTTCTCAGCTTTATGAAACACAAACTCATTAAAAGAGATTAAAGGTCAGAATATGTTCTCAGCATACACTGAATGTTTTCTTGTTATATTTGTCTTCAACAGAGTATCTCGAAAACTCTTTGACTTTTAGCAAGTACTTGTTGTAAATACCAACTGGTTGGTTGGTAAGACTAATGCAATAATAGCAGTGGGAAGTAGTTAACTGTGGTATTTCCTTAGTAACAATTTTGAATAGACTTTATATAGCTTACAAATTAATATGACTTCTTTATGGATGTGTCTTGATTAAGTTCCACCCCTAATTTTCCAGGATCTAAATTTTTGAGTGGTACTACAGATAATGCTGTTTCCCAAATGGTAACATAACAGCTGTTCAGTCACAGTTATAAAAATATGTTTAGTTCTACAGGTGTATAATAATGTAGAATTATGTTGTAAACTCTTCTTAAACTCAAGGTCTTTCCTATTTCCTGTTTATTCTACTGTATACTCTGTATTGCCTGCATCAAATTATTCATATAAAAATTCCGTAGAAGAAGCAATCGGTGAGTGATGGGAAGTTCTTGTTTATTCTGAGGTAAGCTCTGATGTGTATCGTCCTTGCAGGATATCATTAGACACCTTCTGCGTGAGCACACCAAGGTTATGAAGTCTTTAGTCACTTTGTTCTTGATGCTCTTGCACGAGAGCGGGGGGAAATAAGATACGCAAACTAAATACAACTTGGCGGTGAAGAGTCTTAAGTCCATGCTACCTGTCACTTAAGTGACAGAAAACTTCAGGTGAATCTAGGTGAAGCACAAAACCCATGCAACACAAAGAAAAGATTTTGCCGTTCATGAGCAAGATGATCTTAATAGATGGCTGAGACTGCTGTATGGTTTTTATCCAGCATGGATTTTAACAGGAAAAAAAACAGCGGAGAAGTTTGGTGTGACAAGAAAAATAGCTTCAAAAAACCCCACGTAACTAGCTCGTGTTGCTCAATTGTTAGTGCTGCAGTGTCAGTGAGATGATCTGAAACGGCGGTTCTTTGCTGACGCAAATAAAAGTTACGCAGTTGCATCCTGAGTCACAGGGCTGAAACACTGAAAACTTCAGTAAAAATTGGAAGTTAAGGCCAATGCTTTGAGTAGCAGAGGTGAAGAATGAAAAGAACAGATGAAGATGAGAGTTCAGTGTGCTGTTTCAGGATCAGTGAGCAATTAATGAGCATAATGGAACAGTGCGTCTTGAAGGAGACATTGCCAAAAGTGACAAATGCAGGAGTTAAACTGCATTAGCCATCTGAAAAAAGTGTCTAAAGAGAAATTAAAATTCTTAAAATATACCATCAACCTAGAATGGAAGAGAGCAGGCATCTGTTTATTACTGGAGAAGAATTAAAAAGTAAAAGTCAGACAATCTGGATTTAAAAGCATATTGCTTTTTTCTTTTTCAGGTTTGACAAGAAGGTAGTAATACATTAACATTATCAGTGTCTTAGTTCATCTTTGTTTAAGTATTCTTAAAGTTAATAACATGAGGAGAGAGAAAAACAAAGTGCAAGGAGAAGTCTGTCCTACTAATAATCACACACTTCCCTAAACAAGGATCAGGGAAATAGATATTGTAGAAAGAGAGTAAGTATTTAGAAACCTGACAACTAGGCAAGCAGCAGTTCGTCCCTGGGCATTAGAGTTTCATGAAGCATGAATCCTCAAGTTGAGCACAATAATGTGTTTTGATTTCAATCGTGAGTGTGGTCTTGAAAAGGTCTCAGACCTTTCTTGAAAATCTATAGTGCATTCTTACCCAAATAACACTTTTTTTTTTTCCTCCTTGTAAGCAAACATGCAATTATTTCACCTTCTGCCGATGACCTTTTTTTGGAGTGTATTTGGAGCACTTCATGTAGAAGTTAGGAGGTACTTTACAAAAAAATAATATTTAACTATGGAACTTGAATAATTTGGAAGCATGCAGGCCTTCTGTATTGACTGCATATGTAGCTGAATAAGCACCATATATGAGATTACACTTGGCATTAGTATCATAAAATATAGGCAAAATTGAACAATTAAGTAGTATTCATTTCAGATACAGATTCTTAACTAATTTTCAGTCTTAATTATATGATATTGTCTTAATTATATGTTAATAATATCCTTACTAATCTCTACTCTTAACCGAAGATCACTATTGGGTTTTTGTTCTCCTTTTTCAACCAGTCATTTGGAAGGAGAGTGAGGAGAGCAAGAGTTTTTATTATACAAAAACTTGACCGTTTTTCATATACTCTAAACTGACTGTTCTTGTTTTATCTGATTTTTTTTTTTTTTTTTTTTTTTTTTTTTTAGTGAGAGAAGGTATTGATTTCTCAGGTGAAAGGACAGCTATTTTGATTGAAATTACTTGGGTAGTAGCAGTGTTACTCTCTTGAGTCAGCAATTTTGCGACCAGCCAGCACTTAATCTGATATCAAAACCGTGTGATGCTTCTCCTGTTTTCAGATGTATGTTTCCTTATATATGCATTAGGGTACTTGCTTCGGAGGGCGTATCAAGGAAGCTTTATGCAAGCCCTGATTGTCTCTCTGTGACGGATTGTACGTCGTCACTGGTGCCTGCACGCACAAGGAGAGAGGGTCACGTGCTGACGGTCTGCCTTAGACTTACTACGCCGGGAAAAAAGAAAGGAAAAGATGCTCCTCGATGTTGTCTTTAATTTGCTAAACTAACCCCTTTGACACTAAGGTCCACGGATGGTCCTGGCAAATCAATTCCAGATACACTTCCAGTGCTGCATGTTGTGATGTATTTTATCTGAACAGAGAGAGGCAAAAACTTTCAAGATACGTTTAGTAGGTTGTAGCTAAGAGGGCATACTAACGTGTAGCGTTACATTTCTCCTTTTGGTACCCGCTGCTGTGTTTGTATGTGGGGTCCCTGCGCGCAGCAGTACGATGCCTGATTCTGGCCGAGTCTTACGGAGTTACCCCTTTGCATCTGTGCACGTGCGACTTTGGTCCGAAACCGGGTCTGTGCTGCTGGCTACAGCTTGCGTGGGGCCATAGCTCAACTATGTTGTCGGGGTGATTTTCTGAGAGTGGGATGTTCGTGAGCTCCTCTGGTGGCTCTGCTCAGTTACAATAAAGGGTGTTGGCGGTCTGCACTGATGAAACAGTTTTGCTTTCCTGGATAGCTCTTTACTTGGGACTTGGAGCTCCAGTGGAGAAATCTAGGTAGAATTTCTAGACCTATTCTATTAATTGACTTGATAATTCTTCATACTGATAACTTTGAAAACAGAATGAGATGGGCATTTGGCAGTGCCAAGAAGCTTTGAAAATTAAAGGAACTTGCAACTGAGTTGGGGAAACTTGTACACTTTACGCTAACTGAATACCACCACCTAGATGATAATTCCCAGATAATAAGGATTCATTGAGAGCTAAGGTTTCATTTAGATACTACACAGCCAATTTCTTTAGTTTTACTAACCCGTTCTGGTCAAAGGTTTCTAAACTTAAATGGGTTTTTCTAAGGTTTCTTACTTACTAACAGTCAGCCTATCAACACTGAAATATGCGCAAATCTTTGGTACTGATACTGTCACATAAGCAAAGTATTAGTGAGGGATTTTACTCTCCTCATTTCAAACTGAAAGCAACATTATTAAAACCCTTTCTAATTGTTCAGAAACCTGTAAAGCTACAATTAGTAGTAAAAGAGTTGTGTATCTAATACGCACAATACTGTAAAGATTCATTTTCCTCCTCCATTATCTGTCAGCTCAAATTAACAGCCTGTTAGTTTATCTATGATAAATGCACTATATTTAATGCAATGGGACAGTCCCTTAATTTGAGTACCTAGCATGGTGTCAGCCTAAATCTCCTTCAGCTGATTTAATTAGCAAAGCTTCATGTTAATCAATTTGCAATTAAACTTTCAGACTTGTGCTAGGAAAAAAGAATCCCTTCACAAAACAAAAAACTAGAATTAAGCCAGTGATAAAAGTAATTTACATGGGTTTTTTTAGTCAATGTGTTAAACAGTTGATGAATTATTCAACACTAGGTGTCTGTAACAGATTTACAGATTTTAATGAGCTTTCCTAATTTGACTTCCCATACTAAATTGTACTATTTCTTGCATATTTATTAATTGAAAAGGGTTCATTAGCAAAATATATTCATTGATATATTATCTCTTACTAATAATGGCACTATTTTTTCCATATTCAATGATTTATTACCTCAGTGATGCATAAAAACCTTGTTGGTTTTTTTTTTGCCCTGTGGGAAAAAATGATTTAACTAGTTTGCTTGTTTATTTGTGAGGATTACAGATGGGATTATTTTGCCACCTATTTTCAAAGTTCTCAGCTGGATGTGTTTAGTATTCAGCAATATGGTAGCCAGTTGTAGGTGCTTCCTCTTGGTTGCTGCTCTTCCAGCTTGAAGATACCACGTTCTTCACATTGCTCCGTTGAATGATAAATTTTTGAGGGGACAGAAGTCCTTTCCTGGGATGCTACTTCCCCAACATAGCAGAAGCTCCATTTTCTCAAAAGCTGCTTTGGCTTTCTCAGTGAGACGCTCTGGGCCCTTATTGTAGTGTGTGACATCTATGGACTATGAAGTGTGCGTTCACACGGTGGGTTTGTGTTCCCGCACAATATTCAGTGGTGTTGGTGCTTTACTGTGCCCCTGGCAAATTCCCTGGCAGACTGGAAGTGGTATTTGCTGGCTTATCGACTTTTTTGCTATTTATTCCAATCTCTTTGTAAATTCCTCCATAGGTGGGGTTTTGTTTTTTGGGGGGCTTTTTTGCTACCTGTTGAGTGACTTGAATCTCTCTTGGCTGAAGTGTGCAAAAGAAACTAACTACATTGCTTTTCTAGAGATTTTTTTTTTTCTTTTGCCTTTCAGGCATATGGTATGTAAGTCATATGTTCACATATAGTTCACATTAGAAAATGTCCATTTTAAAATGTGAATTATTTGTAATGTTGGAAATGTTACCGTTACTTTAATTTTAAAGTAAATCTGTACTTTTTAAGCTTCTACCGGTTTCAATGGAACTAATATGAGAAACTCGCACCCACTACTACCTCTAAGAGAACATAAACTGCAAAGTCCTTGCGTTGCATATAATTATATTTGTTGATGGAAAGATGAAATGTCAAACTTATTCAAATAATAGTGTAGCTTTTCCAAGTCCCACTTTGATGTTCCAGATTAACTGAACATCTGAAATAATTCAGCCCATATGTTATTGCATAAATTTGTCTCAGTAGGTTAGTTAGATTTTGTAAACACTCCGTGTATTTGTAAATGGTGGGAGAGGAGATAAGTAAAAGCAAATAACTCATAGAAAATAATAGAAAGAGATGGGAACAGAACCACATTTCCTCTGGCTGTGATAGTTACACATCCTCTATCTGATGTAGCCTGTCTTTTTTGAGCACATGTTTTCCTAACATTATTGCAGTCATAATTACTGGGATGTGCTACATGGGAGATGGGAATTAAGGAAAGCTTGTTACATGCAAAGAGCCCTGATATTTGGAAAGAGCACAGCCAAGCATGTGCTAAACTGGGATGTTCCAACAGATTAACCGTATGCTTATTATTTTGCTCACCTGAAATTTAGTGTGAATTGTTTAGTTGGGGATTTGAACATAATGTAGTTTACTAGCAAAGTAAATCCAATCTAGTGTAAAAACTACATGTACACAGTAACAGAAGAGATTTTTTTCTTTTATTTCTAAAAAGGATGACTGTCTATTTATCTGACACGTGAAGAAATAGGCTAAGTGTATACAGGTGTGAAGAAAGAAGATAATTTGTGTATCTCATACAGCTGTATTTGCTCAGGTTTCTTTGCTTTCATTGGGTGTATACAAATCAAACTAGGAGCTTGCTTGTGAATCGGGGAGAATCAAAATCAAATGAAATACTACTCCTAAGATTTCCTGTCAGCTCACATTTCACTGCATCACTCGGATAAACAGAGGATTTCCTCATTTAGGGTTTGTTTCTGTAGTTTGCAGTTGTTCTAAATGCAGGGTTCCCTATATGGCGAGTGATGTTTCCTCATGAGTTTCCATGATCTTTGTCCCCTTCCACAGATATTTTTTTTTCTTAAGCTTTTTTCTTTTGGGAGGGGAGTAGAACAGTAACTCTTAGACACATGAATATCTTGGTAACATTAAGCAATGCCTTCAAAATATCTTCTTCATATGAATTCAGGGAAAAAGAACAGCAGCTCAACACTTCTTTTCTGAAGACTAATGAGGCCCTGTTTAGAAACTCCTTTCTAGCCTTTTTACAGCCACATGCGTATTTTGTGAGTATCTTTCCTCTCCCCACCTAGCCCCCCCCCTTTCTTTCCATCAATTGCCTCATATCTGTTTATCACAACTGAGGATTTTAACAATTTGCAAAATACTTAAGATTCTTCCTTTTTCTGGAACTTGATGGTTTTACCCAGTAACATCGGTGGATGGAGAAGAGAAATAGTAGGGTAAACAGTGATTTTTATTAATTGAAGTACTGTAGCTGCAAGTTTTGAAAAAAATTCAATCCTGTATTCCTCCTGTATTGACTTTAATAGTTATCTGAAGTTATTGTTCCTTCTTATAAATATCTTAAAGCTGCCAGGGCTGTTTAAATTCTTGATCTTCATGGAACACCTAGTTTTAAGCTATATTGTAAAACCCAATGATTTTCTGCCTTTTTTTTTTTTTAATTAAAAGATCTAAATGTCTCCTATAATAATCTCATCAATGTAGCTTGCTTCATTCTATTTCTGGTATTGTGCCTGAAGTTCAAGAAGAGTTTTGTTCATTAGAATTACAGCTGCTTCTGAAATACTCCCAAACCAGTCCCTATTCTTCTCTGTGAAGAGATGTTATGTATTCACAGATTTATTTGCATACTTTTTTGCTACGTGAAATGCACATCAACAGTCCCAGTGCTACATTTACAATGCTCAAACCGTAATGTTTTAGTAGTCTGAGCACTTCTCTTCCTAGGAAGTGCATCTACCTGCCCATTCTAAAAGGTCCTGGAAACTTAGGACATTATTTTCTGTTTGTGTTGTCCATCTTTTGCTATTTGTGTGATTGTTTGTGTAAACTGTGTGGGTTTTGTTCCCAGATTGCATGCCACCTTCAGGGTACGGATTAGAATAATTAACTGTGACTAACAGATGACGCAGTTTTCTATATAAATTTTGAGATAAGTGATCTGTTTCAAAATAGTGTTTCATTTCAGAAAACTTTGTTCTTCAAAAGAATTTGTACCTGTAGCCTCCAGGTGTACAGGTGCTTAGAAGAGGAAATGATACAAACTTTATCAGGAGATTAAATACGTTATCTTAAAGCAGAAGATGAACAAAATCCTCCAAATTGTTGCATAACAGAATAATCAAAACATGTCCACTTTTCTTCAGCCAAATATACACCACTTTTCCTTTTGCTAAAATATTATATTCCAGATTTCAAAAGCTCTGAGACTTTTTTTGTTAATGTAAGTCCTTTTTTACAGAATAGTAGTACTCATCAAGGCCAATTTTTTAAGGTTTGATATGAAATTTTTTTAGACCAACTAAGCCTTTTTTCCAAAGCTCAACATTTTTTAATATTTTTTTTTAAGCTAATAGATGAATGAGACACTTGTAGTAAGAGGTTTTCCGTTAGTGTACATCTCAGTGCAGTCCTTCAAAAAGGAGACGGGTATTGAAGCATGCTGGGGAGGAACCGCTTTCATGTTTTCTTGGAAGTTATGGGGCAATAAACTTCACAGAAGTATACAGAAGTTAGCATTTAGGAAAAGAGATGCTTTTCCCCTGGAATTAACCACTTGGAATGGATGAAATCCAACCTGAATATAAAGCAGTACCTACTTCAGCAAAACTCGAAGTGTTTTATACAGGACAATAAACAAACCCACCAAAACTGGGTGTTCTGGAACCATAGTGAAAGACCACCTTGGGCAGTTTGAGATAAATACAAGGGGGCAAATACAAGGGCTGAGTGAAAATAGCCCTGGTATCAGAGCCGTTTCTTTGAAGTGCAGATCCATTGTCTTGTTCAGAGGGTACCGTTATTTCCTCTTCCTCCTTGAATTTACTGTCACTTTCCCATGTTTCATTCACTTGCACACCATCAGAAAAAAAGGAAAGCAAAATTCTGAAACCAAGACTACCAGAAAAACAACGCTTTCCTGAGATTGAAAACACTAACTTCTGAGTAAACTTGTTCTTCTGCAGTTCACAGACGTGGAAAAAGAAAATACAAAAAATAAATGCCTGGGCATCAGAATATAACTAGCTCTTAAATAATGAAAATGAATCCTGTTCAGTTCTGAGCGTGGCGGTGGCCTGACTACGGAATTTGCATTGAGTGCAGGGAGGACACAGGAACTTCCAGTCCCAACTTGTTCTCTTCAGAATTCAGGGCACACGCTGAGGCATCTCTTATTTGTAATGCTCTTTAGATAGCAACTAAGTAGGAGAAGCCTGTGGATTTGCTTCAAGTCATCACAGTTTGCTGGTTAATTTTTTTTTTTTTTTGCCTACACTGTATATTACTTGGATGAGAAAATGATACACTTCAGTCACCAGTGCCAGTTTTTCCATTTTTTTCCGCACAGAGTGGATTTCTCAGAGAGTCGGTTTTTCAGAAGAGCTCAGACAGAGCTATCTCTGTGTTGAGTAATGCTCAGCATGCAGCAGCCACAGTTACAGAGGAAAGCTGTTGGATGCTGACAACCAAACAGGAAAAAAAAGTTTCAAATACTGATTCGGAGACTTATCTTGCGGTTGGTAGGAAGGTAAGCTTTTTGTTGTAGTAGGCTTGCATGCTAAACTAAAAACGTTGACCATATTGTGTTGTTTATTCCATTAATAAAAATGACAATGTTTTAATTTTTTTTTCTCAAAATGATTTGTTGTTTCCAAATTCTTTAGATGCAATTCACTCTTAATTTCTTTTCTCATCTCAAAAAAAAAATAGAGTAAAAAAAGGCCCATCTAGCAATATGTATCACACATTGCTGAAACTTTATTACAAAGTCATCGGTAAAACCGGAAGGTAATGGCTGGAAGCACCTTAAGTGACTTCTTGGCTATTTATCTGTCGTGCTCATAGTAAGCATGAGAAAGGGAAGCGATGAACTAGGAAGCTCTGGTACCATCCCTTTTTTACTGAATCGGTGACAACAGCTTGTGCTGTGACTCAGAACGTTCTGCATGCACTAAAATATGTTAGTTATTATTAGAGTTGTTTGATAGGGTATGCTTCTATATGTAGTAATAATGTGTTTATCTTGCTTCTTAAAATAATGACAAGAGCAAAGTCAGAATGAAGTGCCATTTCTGCTAACTACTGAGCAAACAGAAAGTAATAGCTTCTTCATTTGTCTACTCCAAAGAGAAATGACAGAAAGAAGGAAAGGAGGCATAGCAGCTAGCAGGATGGTAATATCGCGCCAAAAAAATAAATTGTGCTGTTTTCTTGGAGGAGGGAGGATAATTTACTTAAGTGTTTAAGAAGTCAAAAAGACAGTGTGTTACAGAAGGTAAGAGTTAGAAATGATGTTAGAAATCTAGGGATGTTTTATCTGTGCTTTTATACAAATGATTCTGGATAACAGCAAAGGTTTTGTACAACTGTTCAGGCAAAAGAAAGTCAGCACAGTTCTAACTATCAGGAAGTGTTAAAGAATTTTCAATAGGTCCAGGAAAATTTATGACGCTGCTGCAATGTCTTTCTTGTATAAAACTTTTTTTGTTTGTATTCATTTAATGGGAAAGCAATTGGAAGTCTGAACCCTGCTACTTGTGCTTAAAAAAAAAAAAACCCCAAACCAACCAACCAACCAACACAAAAATAAACCCCAAAACGCAAACCACAAGCCATAACAAAAGACAAGAAGTGGCAAATGATAATCAGCTATTTCTCTCACTTGCCTTGCTTTTAATTTTTTTCCTGGATATTGGAACAAGGAGAAGGGAACGGAGGACCTGGTTCTGAATCGAGGACATGCTTTAGGTACGAAGCTGTATTGAGGCAGTAAGAATATTCTGGAAGAAGTGGTTAGCTTGGTATGCTTAGGCACTGATTGGCAAGAGTGCCAAGAATAACCCAATCATCCTGATCATGTGTTTGTATCTACTAGGTAGGACCATATTGCGGCTATCAGCCTTGGTCATATAGCTGAGCAAAGACCAGGTGGAAAGTTTTGGCTATTACTGCTGTTCCCTGAAACTGTTTAAATGAGACAGAGAATCATTTTACTCTCCTGAACCGCGCCCTGGTAACACCTCTGCCATTCTTTTCCTCATTTCATAAAACTGTAGCTTTGAAGAACTAGAACATATCTACAAAAGAAGATCCAGTCTAATGTCAAAACAACAAACCCAGGAGGGGATAATCAAGAGAACCTGAGGGAGAATTAATGCATGTTTTTGCTCTGTGGTGAAATAGTGCTGAGATTTCTAGGGGAACTTTGGAACTTGGTTGAGGGGCAGAGCTGCTGACTAGGGTGCAGTGCTTTAGCAACCGCAGTCCTTATGTTTGCGTGGTGTTGCATACTGTTGTACGAGGTCTATATTCAGAGCTTATTTGGCTGGAACGATCTAGGAAAATCTTTTGAAGTCTTGTGTATTACGTGTTACTTGCCTTGCTTCCACCCTCAGGGACTAGTAGCTCGCTGTCCTCCCCGTGGAGGGCGAGTGAGTTTGTGCTCTCATTGTAGAAATATTGGCTTTGATGGATCTCTGTCTGGGTGCCAGAGTCCAATACTCTGACCAGGTTTTTCTAGATACTTCTAGATACGCGTGCAGAGGGTATACTGTTTAATATCAAATTAACTTGTGTGAAAAAAATTTGTGTTACACAGGATTTTTGATTTGGCAGAATGAGACAGCAATATACAGAAATCACAATACAAGCGTAAATTATACTTAGCAAAATGTAGCAGTTGCAAAATACAGGTTAATCACAATACCAGTGTAACCTCTGTTATCGGTCTCTATAATATGCTTGCTTTCCTGATGCTGGCCATCCTGTCACTGGGAAGCAATATGTGGGTTGAAGCCAGATCAAGCCCATTGCTCTCTTTGAAATTCTTTTGTTAGTTGTTCAATTTTTATACTCTGTGTTGGGCTGAGCCACATATTTGCTCCTCCTCATGCTGATCCGGCTAAGTCAGACATTCACACACTCTTAATGAACTCTGGGAGAAACATTTAAACCATCAGTTATCCACTCAACTGATATACTCAGTTGATCCCCTCAGCTGTTGATAGCTGTTTATCGAAAACAGAAGACCACCCTCTGGCCCCATGGGTGCTACGATAGCCAGCTCTCTTTGCGAGAGCAGTGGTCAGTCATACCCTGGTACTATTCCCTGAGCTTCACGGGCGCGTTACCCTTGCCCGTCTCCTCTGGGCCTTCTCTCCTTGTAGGGGTTTATTGGCCAGTCACACTGGGTCAAGAACCGTTTTCAACCTACATTTTTATACCTTGTTAACAAGAAGTAGTGTGTATTTGTGTTTTCCTCTGCTTGTTTGGTTTAGCTACAGAGGTTTAATGAATGCTGATGATCTAAGAAGTTGATTCCGTATTTTACATGGTGTTTCTGTTGCTGTTCTCTAGCAGAAGAAGGAAATTCTGCTCTCATTTATGTGGCTGGTAATAGAGGTGAGGTCGAGCTCTGTTGGTAAAATTTGATTTGAAATTTCCCTAGACTGTAACTTCTTATTTAAATGAATCAAGCCATGAAAAGCACAAGCCTTTGCTGCTCTAAATTATGTTAATGTAGCTGAAGAAAAGACATTAATTTTCTCAAAAGGTTTTAAAACCTATCTTCCTTTGTACTTTATACACTTAATGTCTTTTAAGTATTCATTATTACTGTTTTAAATTCACTTATGATTTTCAAAATGACATAGGTATTGTGTAATTACATTACTTTTCCATCTCTTTGAAGAAGGTTATACTTAGACGATAATACAATCTTTCCAAACTGTTCAGGAAAAAAAAGTTCCTTAAATATTGCAATGAAATGTAGGTTAGAGTGTGAAGTTAAATTTACATCTCTGACACCATATTCAATTTTTTCCACTTGCAGTAAATGGCCCTGGGAAAACATTAAAGGAGATGCCTAAAGTTGTTGTAACTTTCATGGTGCAAGGTGTTTTAGGGACATCTTTGTGCAGAGGGAAGTGGACCTGGTCCATCCAAGTGGCCTCTGCAGTTGAAAAGACTCTAGACTTCCTGGAGTTTCATGTGTTTTGGTAGAGTTTTCTAGTAGTACGTGGAGACCAAGTATATCAAGTGAGCCAACACTTCTGAGCACATTTTCCCATTCTTTTTCCCTTGTACACTGTTGACTGGCCTCATATAAGATCAGAATTCGTCAGATTTTTATTATCTGCGCTTTTACTTGAATAGCTTGAAAATGTTAATTGAACATGTCATGTTGGCGTAAAGGCTAGTTGCAAGTTACCATCGCTGATAAAGCAGTTGCTGTAGAAGAGCAAGTTGCCGAAATAGTATACTGTCGTGGTACATTCTTCGCATACTGAACTCAAAACATAGCACCGTACCAGCTACTGGGAAGACAATTAACTCTATCCCAGCTGAAACCAGGACATATACCCATCAAGACGCTTCTTGAGGCTTTGTTCCATGTTTTTGTCTTTGTTTTTAAACATGTTTTTCATGAAGATTTTACCTTTTTTTAATCATTCATCTATTCCTGTAATTTTTTCCTGTTTCATTTGGGGTTAGTTATATTTGTATCATCATAATCTGTTTTGGTAGCCAACCAAAAAATGGGATGTGATTAGTGAGAGAGAACAGTGCTGTGCACATTCCTGCCTGGAAGAAAGAATAATCTTCAGTGTTTTCAGGGTGCTCAGGACCTTTTCTGAGCTGCTTTTCTTCCATGCTTCTCCTCCTTTACATGTTTTTTGTTGTTGTTTGGTTTTTTTTTTCTTCACATAGTTTAGTATCTGTAGCAGAAACTAGCCTACTAAAAAAGTCTGCTCTTTGTGCCTATTTCCACTTTAATTAGCTGTGTAGAAATATGAATAACTTGGATGCCTTCGTTTTGACTTATGCAGTAGCTTTTCTTCTTTCATTATCTCTGTACTCTGACTACTCTTCGCTGGGTGAAAAATTGGCTGGATGGACGAGCCCAGAGGGTTGTGGTGAATGGGGTGAAATCCAGCTGGCGTTGGGTCACAAGTGGTGTTCCCCAGGGCTCGGTGTTGGGACCCGTTCTGTTTAATATCTTTATCAGTGATCTGGACGAGGGGATTGAGTGCACCCTCAGCAAGTTTGCAGATGACACCAAGTTGGGAGGCAGGGTTCATCTGCCTGAGGGTAGGGTGGCTCTGCAGAGGGATCTGGACAGGCTGGATCGATGGGCTGAGGCCAATTGTTTGAGGTTCAACAAGACCAAGTGCCGGGTCCTGCACTTGGGTCACAACAACCCCATGCAGCGCTACAGGCTTGGGGAAGAGT
>JANXJC010000021.1:24203091-24221940 GCA_027564655.1 Leptodon cayanensis | reverse complement strand
GAACACAGGAGAAGCTTCCAGCAGCTTCTTACAGAAGCCACCCCTGTAACCCCCCCCGCTACCAAAACCTTGCCACTGAAAGCCAATACAGACGTAAATGTACATATGCATGCAGTTATTGGTGTGTGTATATGTACATGTATATGTATACATATGCAAATATATATGTGTTCCTTGATAGGGAAAATATTAGAAATCATACGAAAAAACAGGGCTTTTGAAGAGTTTATGTGAATCACTGTGCAATTATTTATTAGCATATGTATTTCTCCCATGCCATGTTGCAGAACACCCTTCCTAGAGGTTGGCAATAGGTGATCATGTTGAATTCAGAATGTCAGCGTAGTCTAAAAAGGGAAAATGAATGAGATGGACAGAGTACTCAAAAGAAGATTTGTCTGTGGAAAGCCAGAAAATGCGCCTTAGAGTACGCTGTTGATTTCGCTAACGCAAAAACTGCAACTGTTTTATGTGTATCCAAATGTTATATTCATAAGTGAGAATCAACATAGGTGAACTTCAGTACTTCTGAAAATGTTTGCGTTATTGAATTTCAGAGTGTGTCTGCTTCAGCGTGTTCTTGAATCATCCGAAGAGATTCAATTTTCAGGGGCCAAGCTCTGTGTGAAAGTCAGTTTTCTTTGGGCTTTTTTTTGAAGCCAGATTCTTTTAATAATCCATACAACAGGTCCAGGTCAATTTTATAGCTTTACAGCCTTTTTCAGAAAACCTATTGCTGTTGAACTTGCGTTCAGCCCCTTAACCTCTTCTTGCTGTTGCAGAAATCTGGAAGGATGGTTGTATAGGAAAAAGTTTCTGTTCATATACATCTAATGTTGATGTTACTCATGCAAAGAAGGGAAATGGAGGAATGGGATACGATCATTTAGTGATGATGAAATATTAGTGGGACATCTTTGGTTCTTAAATTTATGTAAAAGGATAGTGAAAATTGTTCTTATATATTGAGGCTTAGCATGATGACTTATTTTTTTTTTATTTTTTAAAAGCAACTTTAGCTGTCAGAGCAACTATGTGCTGGTTTACATAGCTTTGTAGATTGAACCTCCCTGTGGTGATTTGGTGGGCTTGATGATAGCGTTTACAAAAGTATTTAGATGTCAGTCTTGTATATGGTCTAGTCCTGATTATCTCGTACATCAGTTTAATTCTGGTGAACCTTCACTAACTTAATATTCATTTATTTCATTCTACCATAGAGCAGAGCAGAATCAGGACAGATTTTTTCCTTTACAGTTCTTTATAAGATTGTGATATCAATATTTTGTCATTTCCGGTGGCATGTCAATTCTTCTGTACTTGAATGTAGCTCATAAATAACTACCATTCTGGCTACTTACTGAGGTTAAAAAAGAAAAATAAATTGCCTGAGCAAAAATGGGTAAAAGGAGCAAATACTTACTGACCTTGCAACTTTATTCTGAGTTTTCTCTAAAGGCAGCTGTTTCCCCTCACAGTTTAATTGAGAGAAATGAGGAATGTAAGTGACATCACATGGCTATTATAAGCATCCAGTTGATTTGAGTGTGATAAATGCTATGAAAACAAACAATCAGTGTTTTGGGGAGAATTTTTGAAAAAACCCACATTTTTCAATAGGTGAAAGGGGAAAAATGCGATAGTGGGACGGGGAAATTAATAGGATTTCAGTTAGAATTCATTAAATGAAACTTTATGTATGTCTGTTCTGTATAATTTCTGGACCAACTGAATTTAGAAGCTAACGAAACGCCGTTCATTTGTTCTAATGGTTCTAGCATGGTCCCTGAGGGTTGGGAGGCTTGGGGCAGAGGATAGTGCTGGATGTCAAACTTGGTACGCTTCATCTGATTCTCTTTGAGTTTTATCATATCATTGATAATCAGATCTGCTCATAGGGATAGAAGAGGTAGGTAATATTTGAAAGAAATTGATAAAATCTTGTGTTTGTAAAGGCAACTTGTTACTGTGGCATCTGGCAAGGCTTTGAAAAGATTTACAAGTTAGGTTGCTTCCTCTAATGAACTTCTTGAGCTACTCAATGTGCTCTATGTTATGGGTTTTGGTGTGTTTGTTTTTTTCTTCAGTCTAGTGTTTCTCTATTTTTGATTTTCCTTCCTTTCTTCTGCATGCAAACTCCCGCCATATGAATTTTAGTGTTTTATTACAGGTTCGAGGGTGTGCAAGGAAAGCCTGACAGCAGGCAGCAGAGTGCCCTTGAATAGAGTTTACTGCAACACTGCTGGGAATCTCCTTAGCTATTATAATAAATGAGGGTTTCCTCTGTCTCTTGCTTGTATTTTAATAAATGAGGATTTCCTGTCTCTTGCTCAAACACAAAGACAAAAGTAGTATAAATAAGGGGGATATTTCTATCCACGTAAAAAGTATTCTTTAGTTAGGAGACTGCAATAAATTGGAAGGTTTTGGGAGGAGATGAAACACTTTTCCTTTTAACTAGGTATTAAACCTGTTATTCTGCTCCTCCTTCTGCCTTCTTTTAGTTTGCTTTCTTTTATTTGATTACCTGACAGATGCTGCTTGGGTATTTAGTATGGAGTAGAAAACAAAGATTAGATCGGAAGATAGGTGGTACTTTAAATAAATGCTTCTGGGTTAGTACTGGGATGGAGATGGGTTTTGTTACAGGTTACAGACCTATAACAGAGTAATTGACAAATCTACTATCTCCTTAGTTCAGAATTTAGGCATGCCTTGGAAATCTGCTGTATTTCACTAAAATTTGTGTTTTTCTTGATGAGTGTAAGTGCTGTGACTGTCATTTTAGTGGTGCTTGCTGTTGTCTTTTTGGATCTTGCTTCATTTTTATTTGGAAACAAACAGTTAATAATATTGCTTTTAGAGATTGAAATAATACTGCCTATATTTCTTTCTGCTGTCAATCTACAGTTTTCTAAGTTAAAAAAAAAAAAAGGAGATTGAGAATGATATGAATTTATATGTCATACCTTTGTCCCCACCATAATTGCTTGATCTTAAAGC
The DNA here is from genome assembly GCA_027564655.1 of Leptodon cayanensis. Classification (NCBI taxonomy): domain Eukaryota; kingdom Metazoa; phylum Chordata; class Aves; order Accipitriformes; family Accipitridae; genus Leptodon; species Leptodon cayanensis. Next base: position 24,218,937 of record JANXJC010000021.1, on the reverse strand, counting down.
AGGCTTATAGAGTCATAATTTGCATAGTAACATATTAGTCTCCTTGATTGTGTTTGGTAGTTCTCTGAAGGTATGCTTCATTACCATGGAAATGACAACATAGTCTGTTTTCAAGCTAATTGCTGTATAGAACATAAAAATAAGTTCCTTGAGGTTTAAATTGCTCATACAATTCATATCGGATGTCAATCTATGTTTGCCCGGTGTACCTGGAATACTAATTGTAACAGTAATAAAAATGGTCTGTTCATACTTCAGGAGACAAGTTGCTTGACTACCAGGAACCTGCAGGCTGAGAACATCTGGAGTAGGTTTATGTGCAAAGCATTAGACCACCAGGTTCTGAATCATTAAAGAGCAGATTATGACATCAAAAATTAGCCTTTGCGCCTTTCAGCATAAAGCTAATGATAATAAATTCCTAGCTCCTGGGTAGAGGGCGTTTGTATTTTCTGTTTAGCTGCTGGAACCCTGAGGACAACTAATTTCTGTATACATTCCTTGGTAGCGTTATGTACCTTCCTTGGTGGGCTGTGGACGGCAGAGCACGTGTATGAACTGAGTACAACAAAAAGAAAAGTGCAGAAAACCTGCTTAGCATAATACTAGCTCATCTGTCAGTCTTTAAATGTATCTCTGGGATTGACAACAGCATTGCACTCTGGAGATTATAAAAGCAAAATGGACCGTGTTTGCTAAAAAGACCCAGGTATTGGATTGTTTTTTAAATGAGGGTTCATTTTCCTGTTTCTTCCGTGGCGTTTACATGAGGGATTTGCCTGGGTACTCACAGTTCTGCTTCGCTGGTGTGCAAAGAGAGTAGCTGCAGAAGAGGCCCTCAGGCCTTAGGATTCCACTTTCTGTATGTCTCGTCCTTCTGTGTACTTTAAATGTGATGCCTTTCCTACCGTTTGGCAGTTTTCAACTTCCAGAGAAAGCTTTTGAAAAGAAGAGGATAGGAAAGCACTGTGGGTAGACTTACTTGGCACAGGCTTCTTCACTCGATTTGGACTACCGTGGAGGTCCTGTGAGTTAAATTTTGTAGGAAAAAGTATATTGCAAGCTTAACAAGAGATTGTAGGACCAGGGATAGGTTCCGGTTTGCATTGGATATCTACATACTACGGAACAAAGAAAGCTTGCTCTTTGAGTTTGTTTCCTCAAACAGAAGCAATTTCTATGAAAGATATTCTATGTTAAGATTTCACTGATAAAGCCATCAGATCCAGATGCTTCTTTTTTCCACTCAGTTTTGTCTATTTAACGTAAATATTCTTCATGCTGTTCTAATTAAAAACCTACACTCCATAAGGTAAATAGACAGCTTTGCCAAAGATAGCTTAAGCGTAAATTGTAAACAAGCTTTACAGGGCAAAGCTTAAATAAGTAGAGGAGGAAATTGCAGTTATCCAGGGAAAGTTTCAGTTAACTAGACAGCTACATTCATTTTTGCTGGGAACAATTTAAAGCATAGCTTCCCGTCTCCCCCCACCAACAAAAGAACTATACGGGTACTGTTTTTCCCTTTTCTTTTCTTTCTTTCCTCTGAACCACGTTTGCTGAAGAGCCTTAGCTTCACAGGTTATTTCAGGCTATGCGGTAGAAAATGAACCATGAATGATGAATTAGACATCGGTTTTTGAACTCCTAAGGTGCAGTGACCATAATTTCTTCAGTTTGGCTACATTAAGTATTTTTATGCTACTATTTTAAAACTAGGCTATATGAACTTAATACTTGACTTTAAAAACTCACTCTGATGAGAATTTAATATATCCTTGGAAACTGGCAGTAGAGAACTATTCAAAGATCTCTCAGGGAAGTATATAAGCTTTCTGAATGCAGCACTGAAGCAAAGGTTATAAGAATTGGAAAAAATACACATGAAGCTCAAATAGAAATTAACTCCTTACAGCTGTCCTCCTCTTTAAAACAAAGTAGTCTCCTGTATTGCTTCTCTAATTCTTGGATGTGTGGTACTAGCCAAAGGTACCTTGAAAGTGTTAAGCTATGAAAATTTGATAACAGCCAATCTCTATTGTACAATCTTTATTTAAAAATGCTAGGATATCGCTAGGAGCAGAGTGCTTATGACGATCAGCGTCAGGCCTTCCTTCCCCAAGAAATCTATATGCTGTATAAATTATGTTGGAGGAGCTATCGAAGAAAACACGTGTGAGGGACTCATTCAGAATCTTTTACGGAAGGCGAAGGTTACTATTTTATGGCCAATTGTGAACTATACCAAAATCCAGATTGCAGATTTTGACAGACAGCAGCTTCCAATATTGCTCTCCTGTCGCTGTTAATTAATGAAACAGAGCCATTTGTTTTCTAGTTTGTAGATCTGAGTATAGAATAGTGCCTTTTGAGCCTAAACACTTTATTTCCTGATGTAGGAGGGAACTGTATTTCACTGGGAAGCTTAGGAGAAGCTGGAGGTGTCCCACAAGTGAAATCCCAGACAATAAAGAATACTGTTTTGCATTTGATTTGTTCTTAGAATCGCTTTGTCAGGGGTAAATGCATGCCCGGAACATCTTCAGTATGGAGCTCTCCAGTGTCTCCAAAAGTTGGGGATAAAACAATAATTTAAAAAAAAAAGTTGAAGAGAAGATGGACAGAAAAGTAATTTTTATCAAATTATTATTTTTTTAATTTATTATCAATATTTGATTGTTTTGCAAGGGTTTGTCATAGTAATGGCGGGTAATAAGAAATCTTTGCAAGTGACCCCATAAAAGCAGTGTATACCAAGAAATGAGCTGCAGTTAAGGATTCTTGCTTCAGGCTTGCGAGCATAGATAGACATTAGGCTGCAAACACAAAATAATTGGCTGCTCCCAGTCCACCTGTCCTTTCTCCTGCATAGACTTCTATAGCTAAGCAGCAAAGGTGAACTAATTTGAAAAGAACCTAAAAAAGGACCTATCTTCAACAAAGAACTTCTCGTCAAACGCATTGCCTTCAACAGAACTGTGCCGTCTGACGCTAGCCAGTGGGTAGTCTCACCTTGGGGCTAATGTAAAACACTAGCACAAAATTCCAAAATTATCCTTCTCCTAGCAGTATGCCTAGTGAGGGTCCTGAGGACGAATTAGTGTTACTACACTTGTTTCTCAAAGCAGCGTTAGCAGGGCCCCGCGTACCGATACCGATTGCCATTTTAACAAATGCAGGTTTAGGGAGCTCAGTGTTCTTTCTCTCTTCCTCAGAAGTATTGTGCAGGATCTACTGCAAGTTGGCTGTTGAGTTCAGAAGATTTTTTTTCCGGTCTTACTTGCCTAAAGAGAGAAAGGTGATTGAGCCTAATTACTTATTAACCAAAAAGTGACATTTGTTTTTCTTACCCTAAATGTAGGTTGGACTTTTGGTGTTACCATGTGCAATGAAACAAACGTGTCAAAACAAAGCAAACGATCTCAAGAGCCGGAAAGGAAACTCGGCATCCTTTCTAGGGATAGGTTTTTTGACAACTAATAAGATGTATTAAAAAATCTTGTGTTTTTAAACGTAGACTTTTGAATATGGGTTAGAAGTAGTGAGGTAGATTGAATAATTATTTTTGATTCATTAGCCAAACAACACCAACCTTCAAATAAATTAGATTTCTTTTTTTCCTAACTTCCCCCTCTCCAGTATTACAAAATCCTTGAAGTGTTCTCTGTGTTATACAGGCTGTGAATTTGTGCTACCTGTGAAGTTTAATACATGAAATATGGAGCTAATGAGTTACTTTGAAAGGTGAGAAGGTGAAGTACCCATCAATCCCATTTATTTATAGCTGTTCTACTTTGTAGAACATAGGCAAATACATTGAGAATGCTTCTCTTTCTTTTTGAAAGAATCATTCACATGAGGGATGGGACTCTTGCACTCCTACCATGATGAATACTTAATTCCCTATAAAGTGTGAGCAACATCAACAAGAACTGCTGTGTTACCTGCAAGTGCTTTAAAACCTGGTTGCTTTACATTATTGTCAGAGGTAAGAGCTAAAGTACTTGAAAATATGGACCAAAATCTTTTACACACTAATAACTGGACCATTGAATATGGGCGATGTAGCTCTTCCTCCTTTGGTTTTGTAGATTTTTTGCTAAATTTTCCTTCCAGCAAGAGCCATTTAGTGAATCGGATCAAATGAAAATAATTTTGAAATTACTCATACTGCATCATTTAGTATTGTGCTCTCCCTTCTCTCATATTTTTCCAGCTTGAAGTAAAAATCTGGGTAGCATCAGAAGATAGCTATTGAGTGCAGCATTTGGTTGTCTTTGGAAAATATCTAGTGACCCAATGCAACAGAATGTTGCACCAGTCCCTCGTTCGTGTTTGCACGCGCAGCTCTAATAAGAGTGAGAATGGCTTTAGTAACAATAAGACTACTTCAGACATAAATAGTGAGAAATCAAAGATGTCCCTTTAAGAAAGGGCATTGTGGTTTAGGCTAACATGCATTAGTTCAACAGGCTGTGTAAGGAAAGCAAGTGAAATGCTATCCTATTTTGAGTTCATAAAGTCAAACCTGTGTAGCTGATAGAATAAGGCACAATTCTCATGACTATTTCATGTCATAAAGTGCCGTGAGGAAAAAAAGTGAATGAATACTGAAATTGTTACTGCTTTCTCCCCTTCCCTTCATACAATTCATCACAAAAGGAGTGTAAACATAAGAATTCCAATGTTTTTATTTATAATATAAACAGAAGATAGTAAGATAAAGAGCAATAAAAGTTGTGTAATGACTATGTAATTCTTAGTGAGTTCGCTACTAGGTTTAGAACATAAATGTTAAATGTTATGCTACCAAACATTTGGATCTCTTTCACTGAAGTAGACTTTAAAAGGTACTGTCCTGCCAAGTCTACGAAATGTGTATATAAAATTCAGTTTGTCTAATTTTGTTACTGGAGTGTGTTTTCCTGGAAAAATACAGGTTTTTATACATAGCATAATTTCTGTAGAACTCCATTAAAATACTTAGAATCCTATTGTTTTTAATGTGTTAAGTTATCTGGGATTTTTCCTCTGAGAATGAAAGCTCTTGACTCACATCAAAGAGTTTCCATTACAACGATGACCACAAAATATTTACTGTGAGGGTGTGGTGCCCAACCAACTTTGACTTTAAAGCCTGACTTTCGGTATTAATTAATAACCACTTTTAATATTAAGCGAACACAAATTATTGACACGTAAGCATTCATCCAAAGAGAAAGACATAGATCATTATATAGCTCCTAATGCAGCTTCTACTGAGGTCAAGGTCCACAACTCTGTTGACATAATAGTTAAGTTGGTCTCGTTGCTCTAATTAACGTGTTGCAATTCCCTTTATTTTCATGTTTGCAGTCTTTGAAAACCTGATGTATAGGTAAGGATGTACTGTACGCAAATAAAAATAATCTCTGTTTGTCCAGAGAATAGTCCTGCTGGTCTGACTTGTTCTGCCACCTCTTTTTGCTACTGTTGTGCTTCAGTTATTTGATCTTACTAACAGTGTCAGTAATTGAACTGCGTGCCATAAATAAGCTCTTACAGACAAGTGTGATGATTACTTCCTGAAAAATGTGGATATGGGCCAACTCTTGCAACAAGAACAGGGAACAGAAAATACAGGTGAAAGACGTGTTGGGCTTTGAGCAAGCCTGTAAGAATTGGATTCTTCAAGTCTTGATCTTAATAACACTTCAGAGTTCACGCCTCCTCACTGGCATTTCTGCACATATATGAGGGCACAGTTGTGCTGGGTGTTGCTTGTAGCATAAATGGATGTGTGAAGCATGGGAGTTTGAAGTACGACTATCCAAAGTCTTTTACCACAAATATCACTTTTGATTTCTGAGCTACATAGGAATGTGTAATTTTAAATGTGCAGGCATTTTTTCTAAATTCTTCCAGCTGGGAGTGTGTAAATATATCATCAAGGCTCTTTATCACCTCTGTTTCTCTGAAGTTACTGAAATAAATACAGGATTCTTCCCATGATACTGAATAGTACCTATAACTAGAAAAGCATGTGTTTGTAAGACTTCAAGTGTTTCCAGTTTGGTCCCCAAGAAAAAGAAATATAGAGGAAAATACCTTGTATTCTGGCTCGGTGCATTTTTAGATATAAGTATGTACACTTTTACATACAAAGGCTTTTTTCCCCCTGTGTACGATTCCTTTCTTGGTTTCCTCTAAGAAAGTGCACCAGGTAGAAGGAGCAATTGCTCTGAAAATGCAGCTGTTATTTTCTGATTTTGGTTTGGTTTTGGTTTGTTTTGTGGTTTTTTGTTTTGTTTTGTTTTACTTTTTTTTTTCCTCCAGAATAATGAACCACTCACTGGGGGGCAGAACAAACAATGATGGAATTATCAAAAGTAAATATCCCAAATTTTGTAGTCAGCACAAATCATAAAATGGATATGTTAAATACAGCTTTCACCCTGTAAGCAACTAATCCTTTTTCATATCTAATAATACCTTAATTCACTATAATTAAAATCCTTCATGCATATTTTCTATAGTTAAACATTTGGGTATAAATACTACAAGGCAAAATACATCACTCTGGAAAAGAGTGGACTTGTCCTTGATAAGTTATCTGATATTGTAATTCCCCTTGAGAAAACCATTCTACAATTCAGGTACAAGCTAAATCAATAAACCCTTTAAATTGCTGTTGGGTTATATAGGTTATACTCATTTTCTAACCTTCTTGGCATGTGTGGTGGTAAATAGAAGTGTCTCCTTTACAGCCCCCTGAAAGACTGACTACTGTTCACTTTGATTGTGGGAATTTGTAAGTAATCTCTGCTAAAGCCTGGATAGTTTCTCACAGTCAGACTGCTCTTCAGCGATACTTCCAAGTGCAGTAGGAAAGGTTTTTCAAACCGAGTACTCATAGTGGCGGACAGGTTCTTCCCAAAGACTCTGTCTGCGTTATCTGAGGTGCAGTAACAGCAAAAGAGCTCAGTTGTCTTAAGTTCTCGGTGTTTCCAGAAAAGTGTTTAACATTTTTAGCTCCCTAACGACTAGCCATTATTACAGAAAAGTTGAATATAGGTTTAAATTAACTGATGTAAGTTATTTAAATGAGTTACTTAACAGATGAGAGATATCTAAGTGCAGTTTGACCGTCACCTTTTTTCCTAATGTAGGTGCACGTTGACTGTGCAAGAGCACAGTGTTCAGAGAGATGAGAATACATGCAGACTAGCTGTCCTAGATATTTCCATGACGTTTATTTTTCTTGGGTGGGGAATTAGGAGGATTTCTAAGCTGTGCCTAGGGTTGTTGAAATTTTAATTCAACTCCTGAACATCTTTTGAATGGAACTCTTTACTTTTTAACTATGTGTTAATTTTAGATGTGAAAACAAATAATCATTTGAATGCAATGATGGAATCTGATGTTTTGGGAATTTAGGAGAATTTACATTCTGCAGTAATATTTGTAGACTGGAAGTGGGACAGCATACATGTATTAGTATGCTGATAACCTGGGAAATCTCTCCAGCAGGAGATGCGTGAATTGAAATGATCGCAGCATTGTTACAGTACTGCTACGGCCTGTTCATTCCAATTTTGATATAGAGTTGTTTTGGAGATCACTTGAGTGAGGATCACAAAAGACAATGTAAAACTTAGAAAGAAAAATGCGTGACAGTAACGCTAAGAAAAATTACAAGTATAGACCATTTCATTAAGTGATGTCTGGCTCAGTTCTGATCTAGTAAAAATGGGCTGAATACAGAGTGAAGGAAGCTCTTCTTTTTCAAGTGAGGAATGACACCCAATATATTGAACCATCCTCTTTGGTTTGTATGTATGGTGAATTTCAGGCGTGTTCACGTACCGTTCTTGGAATGAAACTTTCGATCACACAAAGTGTATTGATGAAGTTAGCTATGTAGCGTTTTCTTCCATGGAATCTGCAATGGAAATGTCATTCAAAGCAGATATGGAATGGGAGGAAAAAACAAATGTATGGGCACAGCTGTTTTGTGTCAGTTACATATTCTCTGAGCAGGTTTAGTTCACATAGTTCTTGATGCAGCTGAAGAAGTGCTGATATCCCTGGGAACTTGATAAAAATAAAACCTTTGGAGTGAAGTTCCATTTTGTTCCATCTAGAAGACTCACCAGGTGCTGGCTACTGATGGAGGCATATGCTGAGGGAAAAGTTAAGAGTCTGAGGGAAGGAAAGTCTGTAGGAAGTGAGATGGGCATTTGTTTTCACCATTTGCTTTTTATATCTGCTTATTAACATAGCTGCATTTCAGCCATCCAGAAGGATTTTCTCAACAGCAAACACAAATTTGCCTGAAACTTGATAAGAACATTGTTCTTTAGCACCTGATTTGCATTCTGTATGTGGTAAATTTAGCTGTTTCTTCCCTCCCTGTGTAATTCTCATCATGATGTATTCAGAAAGTGAGTTTTTTCAATGAATTAAAAAGATTGTAGTGGGAAGGGATAGAAACATTTATATTTGCACTTGATAATGCTTTCTATTATAAATTATGCTGTGACCTTTGGGAAACCTCTTGGATATCTGTAGTTCCCACACAGTCTCTAAAAAGCGAAAGGAAAAGTTGTAGAGTTAGTGATATTTTTTCACTGTTCCAAGTCATTTAAAGATGAAGCTGCTATGGAATCAGTGTCCAACTGAAAGTACAGCATACACCTGTAGTTTGTCTTTTAGTTTTTCCTTCCTCCTTGTCACAGGAGCATCATGACCTTGTCTTGATCAAGAGTTGAGTAACTGAGTGTAGTGAGCCCTGGCGACCAGGATGATGCAAACAGGAATTGAGTGTAACGTGTCCTGGTTTTGGCTGGGATAGAGTCAATTTTCTTGCTAGTAGCCGGTATAGTGTTATGTTTTGGATTTAGGATGAGAAGAATGTTGATAACGTGCTGATGTTTTCAGTTGTTGCTGAATAGTGTTTATACTAAGTGAAGGTTTTTTCAGCTTCTCATGCCCAGCCAGCAAGAAGGCTGGAGGGGCACAAGGAGTTGGGAGGGGACACAGCCAGGACAGCTGACCCAAACTGGCCAACGGGGTATTCCATACCATGTGACGTCACACCCAGTATATAAACTGGGGGGAGTTGGCCTGGGGGGAGCGCTGCTCGGGAACTAACTGGCTATCGGTCGGCGAGTGGTGAGTAATTGACTTGTGCGTCACTTGTTTTCTATATTCTAATTCTTTGTTATTATTATTTTCATATTATCATCATGATCATCATTATTATTTTCTTCCTTTCTCTCCTATGAAACTGTTTTTATCTCAGCCCATGAGTTTTACTGGTTTTGATTCTCTCCCCCATCCCACTGGTTGGGGGGGGAGTGAGCGAGCGGCTGCATGATGCTTAGTTGCTGGCTCGGGTTAAACCATGACAGTACGGTTTGTGGATCGACAAATAACAGCAGAATAATACCCAAAACTGCTGGAAGATATATCCACAGGATCATCGAGGGCTGGTTTGCTTGTAGGCTTGTACTGACACCTGGTTATAAAACCAACCAGTAGCAGAGACTGGGGGGGAGGCAATGTAAAAAGGAGAGGGGAACCATGGCACGTCGGTGCCCGCCCGTCACCTGGTGCACGACACCGAGACCCTTTGGAGAAAGTGCTGCGTTTCCCCCGGGTACAAGTGTGCCAAGTCATGGGAGCGGCAGTTGGGGTGCACCTCAGGCAGAGGTATGGGGTGCAGGTGTGGCTGCGAGCGTGAAGCTTGTCCTGACGCAGTTGGTCCCAGTTAATAAATAGAGGTTAGTAGTGGCTCGTTACCTGGTGTTCCTTTTCCTCTCATGGCGTTCTGGTCACTATGGACCTTTACTCCCATGAAAAAAAATGACCCGGTCGTGTTCTGGATTATTCAGATACTACAAGATAGATGAAAATCCAACCAAAAAAAAAAAAAGTGTTTGTGAAGTGCTTTAGCCACTGGACAAGGAAACACAGTATGAACGCTGATGGAAAGAAGGGAGCAAATTACGTGAACATTTTCTCATAGACCTTAAGTGTTTTCTGAAATAGAAACGTTAAGTGAAAGCCGCCAAAGATTTCATTAAGAATTGATCCGGGTCTCACCAAAGTCCTACACGCTAGTAAGATAAGTTTCAGAATGGATGGATGACATGGTGATTAATAAGTGTAATTCCTACTAAGCTAAAATTTCTATTATAAACATAAAATCTTATATCCAAGTTTTTGGAAATACAAATTTGTCTTAGAAGAAAATATATCAACAAACCTAATGTAAAAAGGTAAAGCATGCCTGTTTTGCTGGTGTCTTCTATCGTGTTATCCATTGGAGTCTATCCATTCACAGGTTATTTTATTTTTTCAGATATATTACTGATGAATCTTCAAGCTGTGAATATCACAGGCATTTTTTATTAGACAATTCTTTTTATTAAGATTAATTGTATGAAGACTAACTTCAAACAGACTTGATAAAGAGAAAAATCAATATGGTTTTAGGTATTAGTCCAAGGGGAGCAGCAGCTGTTACTTAAATTCCTGTGTGCTACTTTTTTTATTTTTAACTTGGGTTTCAGTACATTTTTGTGGGAAACAGAAAGAACCATTTCACAGGATAAAGAAGTGTTGAAATAATATACGTAGCTCTATATCATCTGTTGAAAGGAGGGCCACAAATTAGATATTGTGATATATTGCAAGGTTTCCTGCATACCGCTATTTCTGGATAACTTTTCGTGGTTGAATTTGAGAGGACTATGTCTCTTTTATTCAAACTTGCAATGTTTTGGCAAGTGTTTGACAGAGAAATAATTTTGTTTGGATGTCCCTTTCATTTATTTTGCATTTTTGATCTTTAAAATCTCTTTTTTTTTGTTTCCAGCATTTCTCTTTAATGTTTCAGAAATTAACATCTTTCTGAAATTGCCAGTTTTCTTGCTTCCCAGGCTTTTCCTCATCATTTGTATTCTCTGGTTGTTTAACCTTTTTGTTACTCCAAATTTCCCTGATGTGAATTATGCTGAAAGCATTACTTTTGTTGTCAAGGAGTCAGAGACACAGTAGTGGACCTCAAGTTCTTTATTTAGCCCTCTTCATTGCTTATCCAGGACTTGCCAGTTCTTTTGGGCTCTTCAGATATTTCTGACTCTCACTTAGATTTCAGCTTGCTCTTCAGAATTTCATATTTATTTTCTGCTGCTTCTATATCTTCTTTTCTACTCGATGACTTTTGTCTTGTTTCTGTCTTTCTACAATCCACATTGTCTCCTATGGGACCATACTGTGATTCTTAGCAGATACAGCAGTATTCTTCTCTTCAGCTTGACTGTCTTTTCTCTTTACTTTGTTTTTTACCTGATGATCATATCACTTCAAGAAGTACAAATGAAGTGACATTATGGCTAAAGTTGAGATAACAGTTTTGGTTGGTTGGTCAGTATATGACCCTAACAAGCAATGCATTTTGGGGCTACTATTTAGTTGTATTTAAACCAGAAATTCAATATATCTGTAGAATTCAAGAAAAATGCCTAATATAGTAGCAACGAAAGCAAATTCGGTTGTTCTCAAGAGACTAGGGGGTCTCTAGTTAAGTACAGCTTATAAGAACACAGATTTTTATCCAGAACAACACTTATACATAATTAGGCTTTATGAGTATTTTAAGAAAGTGCTTGAAGTTTAGTGAGGACAAAATTCAAGATGCGGAAGATAATTTTTATAAGTTACATAATCAGAAGTGAAAAAGACATCCCGCATGTGTCAGTGGAACAGCATCCTCGTTGTGCCAAATGCAAACAAAAAAGTAACAAAGAATTATTTCAATTATTTTTGAATATATTAAAGATCCTAAAGAAATGAGTTGCAGTGTGCATGGTTGTGTGTTTTGTACAAGCACAGGATAATAGTATCTTGAGAGAATCTGTTTTCACAGTGGAGTGAACAAAGTTAAAGGTAGCTTGATACCATAAAGATAAATTTAATGGTAAATTGTTCCGAGTTGTCCTTTCCGGCAGAAAATGAACTATACAATTGTTTCTGTCTATTCCGTTTATTGTTCTGATGCCACCAGGAAGGGGTGAAGAGCAGGTGCAAGGACAGACCTGCTAACAGAATTGCCGAGCGGGTGACATGCATTATAAGGACCTTGGGTTTCACTCTTCTCATTTTGTGCCAGATCGAGTAAAACAAGTATCTAGAAATCCTTCCACTAGGTAAAAATAGAATATTCCTACTGTGCTTTCTTTAAAAACTAGTCTTATGAAGGGGTTTGCAGGATTTTCTGCTGTATAATTATCTAGCAGATGGATTAAAAAAAGAGGAGGTTTACTGCAGGCAAGCTACCCCCACATAGTTTTGAAAAGTTTATCAAGAGTCCAAGACAGATTCTGGTATTCCCCTGGACAAGGGCTTGATATTGTAAGACCAAGGATGCGATATCAGGAGAGTCAACTAAAACGGACACATTTTCTAGTCATGTCCGGGAGCTATTCTGTGGCTTTTGTAACAATTTCTATACAGAAGGAAAAAGTTGTTTTTATCAGGTTATCGATATTGTCTTTTTCGGACAGACACTTCCTTGCTCTGCTACCACCCTAAGCCAGTCCGAAGATAATTTAACGTCGTGCTGGCCGTCAAGTAATGAGAGACGGTCCTCGAAAGAGCTTGGGCTCAACGATGTGCTATCATGCCCTTTTTTTGGATTTGCCAACAGTGCGTCGATAATATCTGTGCTAGTTTTATCCTTTATTTTATCCTGTTAATTTAGTAGCAGCAGTTATGTGACAAGTTCACCTCATGCTCTGATGCTTTTTTTTTATTATTTAAAATTCTTTCTTTTTACAGTTGTGGGACATCCACAACATAGCACACTTTACACTCTATCATTCGGGAATAATATAATCAATATGCAATTATTTAATTAATATCTTGTGGTGATAACGGTTTGGCTTGGTGATATATTGACATACTGAAATAATATTTTAGGGCGAGATATCCTGATTGATTTGAAAATTGAATGAAAATTAAGAAATATTCACCCTCAAAGCAAAAGATATGCAGACCTACCATTCTCTGGTTATAACCGAATACACGCAATCATTCCAGGTCAACCAGGTTCAGTAGCAGGTAGGACTCTGGTACTGGTGATATTTCTTAATCTCAGATGTCAAAGTGCATAAACAAAAATCTAAGTATTAAACTAGCCATATGACTTGCCTACAAATCACAATAACAAAGTAAGTTGTTTAAATCTGATGCCTTTCCAACCATGAGGTTGTCCTTACTCTTGATGTGCCTAGCATATTTTAATTCATATCACCATGAAGGAGAAAAAGGAGACAGTAAAATTGGATGCAACAGATTTGGTGGCAAGGGTTTCCATGGTTCAGGGGAAAAAACATGAAAAAAAAAAAGGAAAATATAGCCTGAAAGTCAGGAATTATTTTTTTTTTTTTTTAAATATTCTGATTTAGGTAGACTGTGGAAATACCTCCTAGAGGTGGTGGCAGAAGTGCCAAGGCTTTGAGCCATTGCATAACTTCAAGGGCTGAAACGCTTCAAACCGTACAACAGAGAACAATAAGGTCTCAGCAGGAGAAGACAATAGAATATTCAATACACTTTTTCTTCTTGAATTTCTAAATTCCTGTAAGAATACCTGGAACATTTTTGATCAAATGGAGAGGGCTTTCATTTCTCCAGTTGAAAAATATTAGTATTTATTTTTTGTAATTATCTAGGTTGAATCACACTAGCACCAGAGCATGTGATAGAAGAGAGGAAGAATCATACCGAACTGACCGTTTTATTCACGTTTGAGCAGAACTAATGTAGAAGTTAGGATGCAACAGCAATTTTAAATATTTGGAACTTGGGAATATTTGGAAAAAATGGAAAATTTCTTGCAAGACAAACCTAATATAACCATATTTTGTAATGGTATGAGTTTAAATAACAAAGCAATTTATTTTTTTCCAAATATTAGTGTGTATATATGTATCTTTGCTGCTAGTAACCCAATTATTTTGCTAATACCTGCAATCTCAAACACGTGAGACAGGTGGACTAGAAGTGGAGGTGCAGATACATCTTCTAAATTCTTAAGCAGAGTAAGGATTTTGAAAATCTGTAACTAAAGTTACATTCAAAGGTGATGCCTTTCTAAGAAGTCACTAGGCTTTGGGAGCAGAGGCTGCTCGACGTGAGCGAGCCCGTGTGGGGTGAACGGGCAGCCGGCCAGTCTTTACTGGTATTGCTACTCTGCCGTCGGTACGACACCTGTGTTTGTTGGTTTGCTGTTGCGATCTGGGTATTTGGGCAATGACTACTGCACCGGCTGAATTGAGTTGTTCTATTCGGTAGCTTTATTCTGTCTTCAGTCTTTCACAGAAAACATTACCCTGATGATGCTTATTGCTAGGCTTCCTCGGCAGTCAGCGGGAGAGACGCATCTTGCCAGAGAGTGATTCGGTCCCTGGTCACTGTGTTCCCTGTCTGAAGGGGTTTGTTCCTCTCTGTGAAATATCACCAAATATAAGGGGAACAGCCCACGTCAGGCTGGAATTAACTTTTGTGAAGAAGCTGTGTAAATGGGATGCCCTTGGTGCTGAAGGAGGGCAGAGGCAGCCCGTCTGGGCTGCCGCCTTTGGGAATCTCTGTAGCATTCGCTTCAGCGAAGGGACTTTAGATTCACTTAGCAGAAACCACAACTCTTTTCTTATTACAGTTTACATTATCAATACAACTTCCAGGGCCTCCCAAGTTTCTGTAAGTGCAGGAGAAAACTAATTTTCACACTGCTTATTCCTTTGGCTTTTCTCCCTGCGCTAATAAATACTCACAAGATCAGCACTTAACTTGCATTGTCCATAAAGCAGATACATGCTTGGTCACCAGGCCATGGATTCAATGTCTCCTTTTTCTTTTCTTGGTGTCTCTGAGCAATTCAGCAGAGTCAGGATTTAATTTCCAGTAAAACAGAAGATTCTTAGGTGCTTGTGGTGCTGGGTAGCAACTGGTGAGGAATTTAGGATCTTAGTAGTAAATGAAGGGTTAGTCAAACACCTGAGTCCTCGAACTACTTGTATCACCTTTATCCTGACTTCTTAAGATGCAAATTTGAATAATGATTTACTCCTATATTAAAAAAAAAAAACCAAACCAAAACAAAACCAAAAAAAAAAAACCCCATGGTACAGTTTAGTAATACAATAAATCTAACTGAGTAGTATTAGATTTTTGAGAAGTGCTACATGACACAAAGTAGGTAGCTTATCATTAGGACGAGGCACATTTATTTTTAAAAATAGAGTAGGGGAAGTTAATTTAACTAGCTAAACTTATACCATGTTGTTTGCCCTTCCACAGCCAGTAGCAATGTTGAGTGGACTTTGGCAATCTAGATCGTACTGCCAGCCGATCTCACTATGCATGTTCTTGGCATGATCGTAGGATTCCAGCTTGAATTTAAAAACAATACTCCTGTGGCATGTCTGTGCCTAGAAATGCATTAGCCCTAGGTTTATACACTTCATTTGTGTGCACATTTATATATGTATACATTGTGTGTCTGTGTGCGTGTGCATGGCTATGTACGTAGAATCAAATGATCTGGGACTAACTTCTCATCTTGTTGCCTCTGAGTTCACTAAAAAAAACAAGTTTTGCAAGTCCTATTTCTAAAACTTGCTTATAGCTGATCAGTGAACTTTACTAAACTAAGTTATTAAACAGTGAAATAGACTTTCAGAGGATACCCATTGACAGTTTTGTCAGGTAAGGTAGAAACATTGTGGTGGGTTGACCCTTAGCTAGACGCCAGGTGCCCACCAAAGCCGTTCTATCACTCCCCCCTCCTCAGCTGCA
>JANXJC010000021.1:24176039-24202991 GCA_027564655.1 Leptodon cayanensis | reverse complement strand
CTTCCAGCAGCTTCTTACAGAAGCCACCCCTGTAATCCCCCCCCCACTACCAAAACCTTGCCACTCAAAGCCAATACTAACATTTCAGTTTTATATCAACTGAGATAACAGCTTAGGACAGAGAGAGTGAAATTTCCTACAGAAGTCACGATGTTGGTAGGTTCTTGTTTTATTAAACAGCAGAATTAAATGTAAAATTCCAAAACACTACACAGTTAAATAGTACAGCTAGCTGAGACAGAAATATTAACCTGATTGTATTGTAAGAGAAGTTGGAAAAAAGCCTTGCTGATTATCTGAGGAGATTGGTGTAACAGTACTGTATTTAAGGGTAACAGCATTGAGGTCATAGTCAAAAGTTTTAGATGTGCAGTACAAAATGAGACCAAAGGCAGTATTATGGGCATAAATGATGAAGAATATCGGAACTGAAAAGGGGAATGCTAGCTATCAGAAAAAGTATGGATTTGGTGTGAATGGATTTCCTATTAAAGACTAAATCCTATAGAACCGATGTGAAAAGTCAACTCTACATACAGAGGACAAGTCCATGTTTATGCAGTCCATATTTGAATAGTTGTAGAGAGTTTAATAACTTCCTTTTCAGAAGATGTCTGTTCCATATTACAAACTGTATAAATCTAGTAAGGATTCATTGCTCTAGGTAAAGTGCCTACTGAATGATAGCTTGAAGAAGAAAAAAAGCTCCACACATTTATCTGTATGCTTGGGAGGAGGAGTTATTCTTCTGTGGGGTCAATCGCAGGGTTTTGTACAGTCTGTCTTTATTATGTTAACTCTTTGCTTTTGTGGCCTGCGCACTTGTCAGTGAATAAATACAGCTTTTTTTTTTTTTCCTTTGGATCGTTATTTTCAGTATCATGTTATTCATGATGATTCAACTTGCTGTTTCATTTCCTGGGGCCAGGTACCTACGCCAGCTGCAAGTTTTCAGAAATCTCCTTTTGCTCCTTTACTCATTGATGGGAAGTGACAGTTGCATCTTTTCCCTGATGAGTCATTGATTCTACCCAGCCAAGAGTCTGCCAAAAAGATGCTAGATTGTTTTGGTTTATTTACGATGAGTGCATTAAAAAAATAGGACGGAATAGATGCAAAGGGTCTGATTCTCTAGCAGCTAGCAGTGTAGAAACCAAATAAAATGCACCGGCACTGCTACCATTTTGCGGGCTATTAAAGTTAGAATAGGTCGGCCGAGTGACTACTGAAGTGGTCATATACCTACTGACAATGTGGTTTTTATTTGAACTGTTAAAAAATCAAGCCTGGACCACAAGATCATACGTTATTCTCAGTAGGTAGGGATGAAACATTCCAACGAAATATTTTTCACAAATTATGAAGGTCAGGTAAATAAAAATTTTCCTCATCTCACCCTAAATCCCCGAGTTTTCTGCTCCTTTTTCTTCCTCCCTGCCCCCATGTGAAACACAGTGTTTAGATAATGCCCAAATACAAACCACAGAATGTAAATGCTATTTGAGTATGGAGAACGGTTTTATCTGACAAAGGCTGGATTTCAGCAAGAGCTTATCTGCTGATCAACTTAATGCTTATATGATTTCTTCCATTGTTAATTGTTACTTCAGAATTGACTAAAATCAGATAAAAGTAATTCAAACTCAGGTTGGATACTATTATAGTATATTATATAGATACACATTATAATGATATATAATATATATTGCATATTTTGTTTAGGTAACCTGATCATTCTTTTTGATCATTAATAAGTTACTTCCCTCCCACTGAAATTCTAGATAAAAACCGCTCAGAGAGAAAAGCAGCATTACAATGCTGTGTTACCATTGTAAATTATTTCCATCTTGTTTGCTTATTTTACAATTTTAAAGATTCGCATCTTCAACTTCCAGATACGTTGATTTAGAATTACAATTAATCTTTTTCTCACTTGAATATAAACCACATTCATGTGTACACTTCTGCCACCAAGAATATCTTGAATAGGTTGCTTTAGAAACACCCAGGCGATCACGCACTTTGCAAGTGTACTCTGTAAGCAGTATTTACTGTTTGTGTTTGTGATGCATGAAAAGGTATACGGTATACTCTTTTCTTAACTATTGCTGCTTTCAAAAAATTGGCAAACCCATGAGGCTCTATCCCAGCTGAAACCAGGACACCATCTCATCATCTCACCTAATTTTCTTAGAATTTGCAGTAGAATGCCCTAAACTATTAACTGCAGTTAGAGCAGAAAAGTTTTTTTAAAAGATTGGCTTGAAGAATATAACTGACAACAGATTTGCAGAGAGAGACATCTATTTAAGTTTGTCCTAAACTGCTGTGTTCCAATTTTCTCTTTTGTTTTAAGGGTTAGTTTTTTTTTTAGTTTTGTTTTTTTTTTTTTTCCAGTCAGGGACATCTATGTACCATAAACAATTGAACTCTTTGTAAAAGTTGTATTTCAAAGACAGGCTTTGTAAACCTAGTGGGAAAACAAAATCAATTTTACTTTGTCCTGGTATAGTACATATTATTCAGTGAGAAATAAACTCAATCCTTATTTTGATGACTAAAAGCTTAACTTCTAATATGTAAGGAAATAACAGCCAGAGGTGGAGTGATCTCTGGGGCGCAAGTCTTTCTAGCTAGTAGACATTTGTCTCTGTTGCATACTGAAAATTAGAGTCTGTTGAAATGTTTACTATAATCTATTAAATCATGTCAGTAAGAATAATAGAAGAGTCAAAACAGCTGACTAAGCTTAAAACTATAAGCGTCTATCATTCCCTTGAAAACAAATGATATTGGAATTTACACAGACACTACGTCAATACGTAAAAGCGAAACAGCTTGCAGTTAGAGTACTACAGATGACATGAACGTGCAGAGTATTGCTTAATTGTTCTGTTTCATAGTGAACACTTTTAAAAGCGTAGTCATGTGCTGATAATGACACTCCATTTTGCAGAATGGTGTAACCTTATATTCAGAGAAGAGATTTAATCTGTGTATAATTACATAGTGAGTTTCCTAGGAATGGGTTTAATTTATGTTGGCCACGTATAATTATACTGCAAAATGAGTAGAGAACCCTGACAGTTTTTGAGGGTCAGAAGATTTCAGAAAGTCACTGAGATTTCGTGGTGTTTATGGCAAGGTGGTACAGTGGTGACATGTCACATTGACTGAGTCACCTTCTTCCAGAATCGTCCTGTATTACAAAGCTGGCATCCAAGTTCAGCATAAGCAAATTGTTCAGTTTAGAGCAAATTTCCTGGCTCCAAGTATCCACTCTCCCTCCACACCCACATCATTTGTCATCGAGTTTAACATTTCACTGTTTTCCTACTGAAGTTCCGTCTCCGTCTCCCCCATGGTGAGGGATGAGGCCGTCCTTCTTAAACACCCATATGCTTCATTCAGGCTGGTACCTAGATACAGCTGAGGTGTTCTTTCAGTTGAAATCTTCTCTGACCAGAGGAATTATGCTGATTAAGTCTTGTTGAGATCTGGTCCAATTGCTTTACATCTTGCAGTTTTTTCTTAATTAGACAAGTAATCTTCTTGTTAGTTAATCAAATTCAGAGGACTTTGCTGATGTTTATCAGGACACAATTCTGTATTTGCGATTCTGTGTTTTGTAATTGGTGCGTTTTCAAATACGAGAGAAATGTTACTATGTCATTGTAGAAATATTTTTTTTTTTTTTTTAATCTAGCTTCGGAAAAAATACACTATGCTTTTCTTATAATAGCACAGCTGCAGTGTATGGGCATGCTGATGTGGAAAAGTGACTTTACTTCTTTTAGAATGGCCTGCCTATCCATACTTAAAATTATATTGCATATATATGTGTGAAACCTTCCAAAGAGTGCTTATCAAATATGTGGGAGACTAAAATCTGGTTATTTAGAATTTAATAAGGGAAGAATAAGAAAACCAGTTGACCATGGATCTCTCCTTAAACCCAATCCTGAGAATCCTGTTAATATTAAGGAAGTGTGAAAGTGAAGATGTATTCAGTTCTGTGGGAGAATGAGAGTTCTTTAATAATCCAAGTGATGCGTGATTAGAAAACCATATTACAAATTTACATTTTTCACTTGAACTGCACGGTGTTGGTCTAAATGACTCAAGTTTGCAACGTAGAAATAGAGGTGACCAAAACAGATGAGCTAATCTGAGGGTTTGTTGTTTATCATATGGGTGCGGAGTTGAATTTTACTATCTTCAAATACATGGGCACTGTTCTTGGACACAATGCTAACAGTCCAAGCTTGATATCAGAGATAATATTGTCCAGAATTAAAAACCTTTGAGGACCAAATAGTTAATAGATCTGATAGCTATGTCTTGTATCTTCATTCTTCTTTCCTTTTTTAAAAATTATCTTCTAGGAGTACTGAGAGTTTGATCTGTTTTATGACTCACTGTGGTAAATTGGTTGTTGGCTTTTTGTCTCCTTCTCTCTCCCCAGTGTGTCATAAAAGATAATATGAAGGAAAATAAAAGTGCATGCATAGTTTATATTAAACTTAACTTAAAAATTCTGGAGATGTCCTAGTTTATGCAAATCGGTATGTGTCATTATTTCGAAGACAATAGAGTGAAATCTGTGCCAACTGAATACCCATGGGGCACCATAATTGGCTGCTTGGGACAGATGGCTTTTAAATGCTCAAGCTACACTGGAATTGTGGGTGGGGTGTGGGTGTTTACTTTAAAGGGATCATTAAAACAGAGTGTTACCACTTGCAGGTAATTTTTTTTTTTTTAATGTAGGGTTTAACTTTAAGCAAAAGCACAAGGTTTCGATGGCAAAAGAGACCATCAAGCCTAATGTGCTTTTTGTGATGCTTAAAGAGGAATGGAAGCGATGACCTTAGTGAAACTACCTGATTACTTTAGCAGGAGGAAATTCCTCCTTGACCTCTGTTCATTGGCAAATTAAAATGGGAGCATTCTCTGAAGCTTGTCGAGCTGATTACGCAGAATGTTGTTACTGTTGAGGTGAGCCAGCTCTTTTACAGTGATGTATACCTTGCTTAAAATCACACATAGCTGGAGCGGTAACAAAAATCGTATACATGTTTCTATGTAAAACTTTATGTAGGAGATTTTATGTACGTTGCATGTAATGACCAGAATGCTAATATTTATCAGGTATTCTAGCACTAGCTTGGTTTAATTCGTATAGGTTCTTTCATTCAATTTGATAGAAAAATTTGAACCAAACCCTCCATGTAAATAATGCTAAATTCTGGAAGGGTCATAATCTTGGCATATAGATCTTCCTGTAAACCCATGATGAGTTTGACTCCATGACCTCTATTTGAGAGAGTTTTTACTTTTTATAGCACTAATTATCCATATCAAGGATAACCAGATTACTTATGGGTGCTGTTTAGTTACTAGTGGGTAAACATGCTGAGTCCTGGTATTATCTCCTTACACTGACTTCACCCCGTGTCTTTTCACAGTTGTTCTCAGAGGTACTTCTTCTTCCCCCACTAGATTCGCAGTTTTTCTTTTCCTCTGCTGGATGAATATAATCAAAATGGTCTGGAACCACAGTTTCTTGAAATAAAGTTCGTCCATGTATTGAAAGAAAAAGCAAAACTTACCAAGAGAATAAAATATTTTACTGACAGCTCAGCTTTTTATCTACCAGCTATGGAACGTGTTAGAAGATTGTAATTTTTATGGTACCATTCTGGGAAAACTTAAGAATGTTTTTTTTGTTTGGAGGGGAGGGTGGTTCTCAGTCCTCTTGTCCGTTTCAACTTTCCTCTAAAAGAGAACTTCTACTCTAAAATTAAACAGTTGACCCAGCAATTGTGCTGAAGATCTTCACTGAGGGTGCTACGTTGCAGACCAAAACATCTCAGTTCTTATTTTGCAGCAGCAAGCAGAAATTGGACATGTTTTGTGTTTCATTAGAGATGCAAACTCAAAGAACTCTACGCTTTTTCATTTGCAACATTCTGTCAAAGCCAAATATAATTATTGCTGAAACTTCGGTATAATGTTAAGTTTCTTTGCCTAAAGTCTTGTGTTGATGAAAGAGATGTTTTATAAGCTTTCATCTCTTCTAGGTATCCAAAGTATGATTTAATATAGAATAATTCTCTTTTTTCATAAATCTATCGTATTTCGTGAGCTGTCTATTCCTAAAATAAATAGGACTGGTATTAGGTAGCATATTTAATCTGCTTTACAGAGTTTCTTTGCTAAAATCTGTATTCAAAACCCATTAAAGGAGCGTTAAGCTTCCTGTTTAACTTCAAGGTCTTGTATCTGATAATAAAATAGTACTGATGTGTGGCAGAGTTGAGGCTCTTTTTCCCCCCTTTTTAGAACCAGAGGTAGAGCAAGGAGGAAAAAAAAATAAAAATAAGTTGTAGAAGGAATGGATTTTTCAATTTACTGATCAGTCTTCCTAAAAATGACAGTTTTAAATGAAAAATTATGTTGTTTCAGATATAACTGTAATGTTTGTTTTTTTTTCTGAAATGGAGTGTGAGAGTTGGATCTGTGTTTCATTCAACCTAAACCAATATGTGTTGGATTTGTTTCATTGTGGATTTTATAAAACCTTTAAAATGTATAGTTACGTTCCAAGTAAAAATGACCATTTTGAAAAGGATAGAATATTTTGACTTACACATTAATTAATAATTAGGTTTGACTCCTCTTAGCATATTCGTCAGCTCTAGTTTATACTGTAAGGAGGTTTAAGTGAGGAGTAATTGCAGAATGAAATAAATTTTACAAAGTTAAAATAGATCCGGGCCATCCTTCCCTCAAATTACTGGGTGTCACAAAACTTCATACTTCTTTCAAAGTTTTACTTGGTTTCTTGCATGGGATCTCTTTTGAAACAAGAAAAATCTCATGCTATGTACCACCAGGCATGTTAAATACATCTTTTCTGTCTCCCGTTCATCACAGACAATATACCATTTGCAGTGTTTCAGTCTGATAATTTGCATACGCAAATGCAGCACATCATTTTGACATGTAAAACATCTCTTTATCTACATTAGGAGAAACCAAGTTGTTATATAGGTGAACAGGGGGACACACTCCAGTTTGGAATCTATAAAAAGTGTTGGAATTAATTCAATTTGGATGAACTAAGACTGTTTTCAAATGCATTGAGTAATGTTTTGAGAAGATATCATGCTTTTATTTTTCTGTGTTAGACAGGGCTATGAAGAACTGGAAAGACAGCTGAAAGAAGTCTTCAAGGAGAGGAGCAATATCCTTCGTCAACTGTCGAAGACTTCTAAAGAACTTGAGGGAATTAAATTAAACCTCCAGGTTAGGTTCTCTCTTGATTTTTGTAGGATTACTTACCTTGGCTTTTTCATATTGGTATCTATTTATTACAAAAAATGTGGTGTGTGTTTGTTTGTTTGTTTTTAAAATATGTGAATAATTATTGTTTTGTTGATCTTTGACTTAACAAAAACCCGACGTTTTTATGTAAAACATAACCCTCATGAGTTGGGCCCTTTGTCCACTTACTCAAAAAAAAAATAAAGAAAATATGAAAATAGGGCATAGTAGAACAAAAAAGGAAGGGAAGGAAAAAGAATAAGCTGTCTTAGTGGAGTTACCACACATTTGTCCTGGCAGCTACTGTGAAGGATTTCCTTTGCTGTTGCAGGTTGCATCTTTGCTGATGAGTTACATATACTCAGCCTAGTTTAGCTGCTTACTTTACCCACCTGACATGCCATCTACACGGATTGACTGGATTTACCGCAGGGCATTACTTTACAAGTTGAGCTGACAAATTGTGCTAGATGAGCCAGCAGATAGAACCGAGACACCTCTGCATTTAACTTTTCGGTATCATGGGTCGGCTGAAAGGGCTGTAGTCAGATTAACTCTGGAGTCAAATCAGCTTCTCAGAGTGAAAAGTAGATTAAAAATCCTGCTTTGGATTTGAGGTCCTGAAATCACCAGATGTTCACTTGAGAGCATGCCTGTCTTTTCCAGATATAGTCTGTTGGTCTGGTGAAAACATTCAGGCTCATTCTCAGTTGAGATTTGTCTCTATTTCATACCATTTTAAAGGACAGTATTTTACTGACATTGCATTTTTATTTTCATGTTGATGTAAGCTAGATGGAAAAAATATAAGGAGTGAAATCCCTATATCTGTTCACAGAAGAGTACTGGTACAGTGTATCAGTACTGTGCTATATTATCTTAAAAGGTTATATTGTCTTATATTCCAGACTTCTCTGGTTCTAATTAATGTGAACTCTTGAATCTTTTCTTTTCCCTTTTTTTAGTGCTTTACCACTCCTTATTATGGTAGGGGTTTTCTTCTTCCTTTTTAGAGAAATGTGCTCCTCCTTGTAACAGTTATTTTAGAATTGGATTTTTTATGCAGCACAACTGAAGCTAGTATTCAGCAAAATTATACTGCGAGATGTTTTAGACTCAACGCTGCAGAGATGCAGATATAGGTAAAGAGCTGTAGTAATATCTTCTGTATATAGACACTTATCTTTGTCATACAATTTGAATGCTTTTAGTCTTTTGTTTGTTTCTAAATCTACTTACTTTATTTGATTAGCTCTCATTTAATATTTGAAAAACAGCTGTGTACTGTTAGCTGTGGTGAGTTATGGTAAAAGAAAAGTCAGGCTATTCCTCTGTTTCTCACAAGTGGTAATATCTGTAATTCACCGGGAGCATTTTATGAAAGAGGACCAAATTAATCATTTCACAGATGACTAATAATAAAGATCTCTTTGGTAATGGAGTTCTTCCTTTGCTATCAGTCTTTGAAAAATGACGAAGCATCAGCCAAAAGTGATGTGCAGAAACTTCTGGAACTGGGCCAAAAGCAAAGGTAAGACCCTACCTCCTCCCTTCTCTTTCCATTTCCAGACTGAAAACTGTCAGACTAGGAAATTCCATTTTTCCTTTTACTTTAATGTATAAACCCTACTGTATTTCAGAGTCTGCTGATTATAACAGTAAAATAGGGGCAAGGAATGCTGTTTGGGGAAGCTTTTGAAACAAATGATGTATTTACTGATATTGGCCATAGGTTAGGAAAAGATATTAAAATGCTATAGTGAGATATAGCAAAAGAAGTGTGGCTAGCAGGTCGAGGGAGGTGATTCTCCCCCTCTACCCTGCTCTGGTGAGACCCCGCCGGCAGTACTGCGTTCGGTTCTAGGACCCCCAGCATAAGAAGGACACGGACCTGTTGGAGTGAGTCCAGAGGAGGGTCATGAAGATGACGGGGGGCTGGAGCACCTCTCCTATGAAGCTGGCTGAGGGAGTGGGGCTTGTTCAGCCTGGAGAAGAGAAGTCTCCGGGGAGACCTTATAGCAGCCTGCCAGTACTTAAAGGAAAGATGGGGAGGGACTCTTTTACAGGGAGGGTAGTGATAGGATGAGGGATAATGGCTTGAAACTGAAAGAGGGTAGATTTATTTTAGACACTAGCAAAAAAATTCTTTACTGTGAGGATGGTGAGGCACTGGCACAGGTTGCCCAGAGAGGTTGTGGATGCCCCATCCCTGGAAGTGTCCAAGGCCAGGCTGGATGGGGCTTGGAGCAAGCTGGTCTGGTGGCAGGTGTCCCTGCCCACGGCAGGGGGGTTGGAACTGGATGATCTTTAAGGTCACTTCCAACGCAAACCATTCAATGATTCTAATCTGCTAAAGAAAGGGATTTTTAATTTTTCAGGAAGGTTTAGTCATGAAATTTTCTCTTAAAGAGAATAAAATCAGAAGTTGTAGAAAATTATTAGTGGATGGTAATGCCCTGTTAACTGAATTATTAGAGTATCTCAATCTCTGAATTTGGAGGAGATGATATATATTTATTCAGGCCTCTTAATTAAATATTCATGCATGTAGACACTCAAAATCACTAGTCATTGTGCAAATGTAGCAATACTTGCACTGGATATCTGTGAAGAAGGCAGTTAGGAGGAGAGAAAAATATTCACTTCAGATTATTCATTGAGCACTTCAGAAATTCAAGAGTTTCTATGGCTGGGAATGCTAGCTCCCAGTCTGGTCCTTAGTCTCAAGTCCCTTAGTGCTTGATCGCAAGTAATTCTCATCATTCTGCTTCTCTTAATTCTTGGAATTCAGACCAGCAACTCACAACATCAGTACAGTTTTAATAACAAGAAAACATAGCTAATATAGGGATCACTTTCACTGAAACAATATTATATAACGAATGCATCTATACTTCATATTTTTCCTTAGGAAAAAAATCATTTAAAAACTTAATCAAGTTCATATTTTTTTCATTGTTAGAAATGCAATATTTAAATCCCATGGCCATCTTATTGCTGATGTTGTATTTAATAGAAGTACATATCAAGTTGCATTTCTATAAAGAAGGTTTGTGATAAAATGACCTTCAGTTCTTCAATACACGACAAATAAGAACCATAATACAATACGCATAGACGTTCTCATTTTTACTGTGATAGAGAAGGATCAGATACACAAGGATCTTTCAGGTATTCCAGACAAATCTATTAAATGATGAAAGCAAGACTTCAGCTAACGTCCTATTTAAACACTTATATGGGTTGGGTACAACTGAAGGTATACGTCTCAGCATCATAGCTGCCCTTGTCAGTGACTCCATCCTTCATACAGGAATGTGGTTTTGTAGCGGTTTGGTTGTTGTGCAGCTTTTATGAAACAGAGAGATTAACTGATTAAAAGTATTAATGGTCTGTTTAGTAAATAGATCTTCATTGCAGGTGGGAAAATTAAGTCTGCTAAGGGAAAATTTTACGACGTACTACAGATATTCTTCTCAATCTCCTCTTTAAATCGCCCCTTAAAGTCTCTCGAGATCCACCCAAAAGTACATGTTGACTTTTGTTTCAGCTATGACTTTTGTTTCTAAGGGATTCAGCTATTGAGTATACTGCACAACAGCAGTTCCCAGAGATAGACCATGCATCAGTGCAATGTGCTGCTGAGCAGCCCTCGCCCTCTTTGTGAAAATAAAAGGCTTTCACAATATACTCCAAGAGAATGCTTTGTTGCTACTAAGGTCACTTGACAGCTGTTTACGGGCTTACTGGATTTCACTTCCAGAGGGGTGCGAAAGTTCAGAGTAAGGAGGTGGTGTTAAAAATGTGCCAGGGAATCTCCCTCAGAATTCCACTAAAGGTCACAGTTTATTTGCCAAGAGCCTCAGGCTGTACTTCATCCGGAGTAAGTAAAGAACAGTGAACATAGCGTTATGCTTAAATCTATTGTATTTGAATCAAAATTCAAAATATATCCCAATATTAATCTTACAGTCTTCTTTCTCTGGACAAACGTGAGCTGCGTTTGGTCTGTGAAAACTACTTTGATTATTCTCTGCGGTGATGGATGATACAGTAAAGTTTAGAGTGCTAGAAGCTCAGCTTGTGTAAGTAGATGTAGTTCTGCTGACTTCAAATCAGATTTATTTTTTTTAAATCCCTTTTGTTAGAATTCTTCAGTACTTCCCAAGTTGCCAGTAAAACTTGGTCACTTACTATGATACCTCAAGTTTTATTCTGTGCACCGCCAGGATTTCGAAATGATTGCATCTGTTTGTATGCTATATTGTGCTTATGGTGCATTGGTTTCATGCTGCTCAATCACTGTTTCAATTAAATCTGTTCTGTACTAGTGTTGCCAAAATTGCTATAAGTAGTAGAGTTATCGGCTAACAAGAAAAGATGATCTAGCGGCTCACAAGTTCTGCTCTTTTATGATCTAGATGGTTTCCATTCCAGTTTAGTTTTCACTGGGCTAAGTTATTATCTTGTGTAAACCCAGTTCTGCGTTGGTCTTCTCTGAAGGTTTACCCATGGAAGCAACAACCCAGAAAAAGCTCTGCGGCTCTTCTGAAATATGTCACTGTTCTAATTTGCCACAGCTCCGAAGTGCGTCATATGCTGTGGGTAGAAAGAGATGGCCAGCAGAGGATCTCAGCCCACTGTAATTCTTGCAATTTGGAGAAATTCTCTGACTGCATCAGTAATGCAAAGGGGGTTTTTGATTCAAATAAAGCCCAATCCAAGCAATTATCCTCTTGGTTTTGTGTTTTTTTGTGTGTTGTGGTTGGTGGGTTTTTTTTGTTGTGTTTTTTTTTTTTCCTTCTATACTAGAATCTTCTGCTGAATTTTGTGTTGCTTGCCTCTGGAAAGAGCCAGGTAAAGGTTGAATTTTATCAGAGCACTATTTATTTATTTATCTTAAAGCAGGTATAAACTAGTTCTTCTTGATAATAATATGGTTCCATTTGGATGTGTTTTCAGTAGCTCACTTTCCTCATTTTTTTGGTGCCAATCCTTTTTGCTGGAAATTATACACTGGCAGATGTTTTGCAAGGCAGGCTATTCAGTAGATGTAAAAGATGGCCAATTTCCATCATAGATAATTTTTGTCTTGCGTTGGCACTATCGTTCATGGGGTCATTATGATTTTATTAGCAAGACTCATAGACACAGTACATCTGTCTGTTGCTCTGAATAATTAAAGGTGCTTTTTCTTGAATCTGAAGAATTATTTCCTAATGGACACTTGTGATGAAGTTTGTGTTCTGTGTTTTCAACAAACTAGGGAAGAAATGAAATCCCTCCAGGAGGCCTTTCAAAAGCAGCTTAATGAGGCAGCTGAGAAAGCAGAAAAACAGCAGGCTACCGTGAGTGATTCCCTGTCCCTCTTTCATTGTTTTTGTTTGTTTCTTCTGTCTTTTTTTTAATCCTTCTGCCTTGAGATTTTGTCATGAGCTCAAATAACTTTGCATGTAAAAAGCTTGGATTTGAAGTGTTAGTACTCTACAAGCTTCAGGAGAAAGGAGCTGAAAAAAGTTTGTATGTTCAGAATCGCTAAGATCCATGTCTTCACTTATTTCTGTGGGATGTGGGTGTGTGTATACACTTTTGGAGATTTGGGCCTGGAGACGTGCGCCTAAGTCCTTTCCCTGATGAGGTAATCTTTATGGACCCTCATGTCTCATCTATACCAGCATACACTGTCATACACCCATTGACTGTCTTGGAATCACTACCAATTTTCAGCAACAAAATAGGTAATAGAGTGTCTGATTTTGACCAGAGCTGATGTAGTTATCACTATAGGAAGGTGTCTGGTCCCGTTAATATTTCATGCTTTAATCTAGTTCTGTTTCTGGATAAACTGTACAATTGGTTGGATTTTTGTGTAGCACTGTAATGTTGTGGGGCATAAGTTGCCACATTTTGCTATTGCGGAAAAAAAATAAAAACAGAATCATGTTTGCTGTTTAAGATGTAAAAAGGAATTTTTTTCCTGTGTTGGTTAGTAGTATTCCTATAACAGAAAGACCGCTGAGCATAAGTTGACTAGATAATCTCCAGAGGTCCCTTCAAACCTCAAGTGCTCTGTGATTCTAACTCTGGACTTGAAAAGCTGCTAGAAGGTTTTATAGATCTATTTTTAGTTTCATATTGGATAATTACTTGTTTATTTAGTGAGATTTTACTGTTTTCTAGGCTCACAAAACAAAGGTTCCTCCAGGACAGACATTTAAAAATAATTATGAAATTTAGCAAATATTTACAATATGTGGCTTTATGCCCTTGGTGAACAAGATACGAATTTATGCCCTGAGTAAACAAGTTGAGAATGCATGTTTTACATGCTACCTTCTAATTAGAAACAATGTAGGTTTTGAACTAAAATATTCCTTTTGCAGGTTTCTTTCAACTAAAAAAATCGGCACTTGTTTTAAGATTATTTTGTACTGAGGCAAGATGTATAGTCTGGAAATAAGAAAAAAAGAGAACCTAGTTGTCTCTGCTAAGTACGAAGAACACGCTCATCGAAAGTTGTCTTTTGTCAGGTGTAGACAGATTCCCACAAGCTTTATCAGCACAATGAATTCTAGTCCTACAAATTAAAGGTGGAAAACGTATTTTGTTATTTAATCTCTGTTAGATTTTGATATTCAAGACTAATTCAGCTGAGGGTTAAATAAATCTCAGCTGTAGTGAATGGATTATCGGCTCTGTTGTTCTTTGTGATATAGTGCTTTTTTTAAATTGAGCAGCAGTGCCTTGTGTAAATCCAGTCCACACCCTAGCACTGGGGAAGAGCACAAGATTTGTTCTCCACAAGTCAAACAAAATCTACTGTTTACTGTAAGCAAAAATATTACCTAGTGCAGAAATCGGGGGAAACCCCTCTGAGTGTATAACAGAACTTGGCTTGGGGTGTTGTCGGCTGGTTAGAGAAACTGAATTCTTGAGCTGCATTATAAAACTTGCCAATAGTAGAAATTAAACTTGCCATTGATTTTAGGGAGAGCAGAACTGTGTCCTTGGTTTGTGACATTTATTTCTTTATGCCTCAGGGTACAATGTACATAATGAAGCTCAGCAATACAGTGAGACTGAATGAACATTCAAAAAGCGCTTGAGGATTCTCAGATGAGAGCTGCAATAGAAATGGAAATAAATATTATTGCTGTCACACAGGGTTACTTTACACCTGGTTTCTCCATGTGTTTCGTGTTTTTCTGAAAGCAATACGATTGCTGTGAAAGAAGGTCTAGGTACTTTGAGGCAAGCCTAGCTAGAGGATGGGAGCTTGAATTTAATTCTAGTTTAATGAATTGTGAGTCTTGTTTCTAATCCAATTTAAGCACATGTTATTCTACAGGATTTAGTGAAGTAAATCTTGATTTTCATCAGAGTAAATAAGAACAGAATCACATTTCTCAAAGCCAAATGAATAAAACGCTGGAGGGGGGTTGGGGACATATACTTCTTTTCTGCACTTGCCAAGGAGGCATAATATAATGCTCACTGTATGTTAATTGGCTGCGTATATTCAACAGGGAACACCTGCCTGAAGGTGTTCTTTATTAGGTGAATGCAAAAGCGTAAGTAAGAATTTACAAGAATTAAGTCAAATTACATGAAAAATAACCTGGAAAGTATTCAAGGACTCTGACCAAACCACAAGAACAACGGAGACGCCACAGCAATATATTACACTTTGCATCCACATCTTCTGCAACGTATGGCAAAACTCTTCGCTATCAGTTGCGCAAACGATTCATCAGAAACAATTTTGTCAATGTTATTGTGCATGCTTATCTGTTTTTCGGGCCCTTTCAGATGACAGAAGCTGAGAATGGGTAGGCAGCTGAAAAGCTGCTCTTCCGAGGATCTGCTGAAGCGCTGGTGGGTAGAGTCTCTCAGAGAGCAGCCAGTGGAGCTGCTGCGAGGTAGTGACAACTTTCTGAGGGTAGAAGCAGCATCTCAGGCTTGAGGAAACAAAAAAGAGGTGTGAAGATGTTCCTGTCCTTTAATCTACTAATTGCACTGAGGACTGACCTGGGGGCCCGTAGCGGGAGCGAGCGCTCCCTTTCTGGGTTCTTGGTCTTCTGCATTTGTAGTGCTAACATCTGGAGAACAGCAGCGGTCTGGCTTGGGACAGGTCTTTTCTAGACAATATATGGCAGACCTCGGGTAAATTTATGCCTCACGTTTCAGCTGCTCTACCTGGGATAGTAAAACGTGCAGAGAAATACTAGTTATGATGTGGGTGGTTTAAATTTTAGAGTAACCCTATGTTGCAAAGTTCAAGGTCAAAGACAGTCTTCCAGGAATCCTTGTTTTGTGAGGGAGCTTCTCTACAGACCATCTCATGCTAGAAATGTGGATTATTTATATATCAAAAAGCATTTCTTAAATAGGTAAAGCTTGTTAGTCAGAAGCACTGTTCTGGGTTTAGTTACATAACATGTATATAAAATACGTGGGACATAATTCCAAATAACTTGTTGTCCTCTTGAACAGTTGACAGAGGTTGACAGAGCTTTTTGTTCTGCATTTAATATCAAATACTTAAGCAATATAGAATAGATTGTTATGCAGTTAAAAAATGTATTTATCATGTCAAGCTGTATCTCGAAATGTGAAGTGGAACCACTTCTTCCAGAAACAGGGTTAGGGACCATGGGCTAATTTTCACTTTTGTTAACAAAAAGGCAGAGGGCAAATGAGACATGTAACTTGAAAGTGATTTTTTTTTTTTTTTTTTTTTTCCCCCAGTGATTTTGAAAAATAGAGTAAGTAGTGATTCTGTATCTCTGTGGTAGGGTAACAGGCTTAAAGCTTTTTGCAGAAGGGGTTTTCACTTGACTGTACTTCACGCTAACTGCTTGTATCTTAAGAAACAGTTATTTTTTTAGGAAGTAACCTTGAGGTTTGCAAAGCTGTTTCCCATTAACTGCAATTACAGTTTATAAAAAGAGCTGGATAGCTCTGGATGAGGGAGAAGATAAAGAATGAAACAGGAAAACACTCAAAAATAGTTTGGCAAAGCAGAGTAAGCTTTTAATATGCCTTTTACATTTTGTTTCTGTTGGTATTTTATATCATACTAACCATTTTTTAAAAAGACAT
Source organism: Leptodon cayanensis (assembly GCA_027564655.1). Lineage (NCBI taxonomy): Eukaryota > Metazoa > Chordata > Aves > Accipitriformes > Accipitridae > Leptodon > Leptodon cayanensis. The sequence goes on along the minus strand of JANXJC010000021.1, from coordinate 24,186,560 downwards.
GGTGATGGAATTGTTTGACAATACAATTATAGTACTGGCTGTCAAAATAAAGGAGAAAATATGTCTGTGTAAATTCCTTTTTCCCACTTGCTCAGTGTTCACTTTGAAAAATGAGAATTAAGTAACACATTATGCGTGACTTGTAAAAATAAACACTATGGTTATTTTGAAATCAGAAGGGTTTTTCTTAGTAATAAAAGACTGAGAGTATATGGGGAATTTAATTCAGAGATATCCACCTCCAATCAAGAATCTTAAGACCCATCACAAACTCATGTCTGCAATATTTTTAATAAAAAGTTCAGATGTTCATTTCACTTCAAAAATATGTATTTAGTTTAGTAACAGCCCTTGTGACAGATCCTAAATGTTTCTTTGACAAAAATCTGTTTTATTAATTAAAATATAACTTACAGCTTAAAAAGTTGCGTTGACCGAAGAAATCCTAGTAGGTAAAAATATATTTAGCTTTGCTTTAAAAGTATTTAACACTTTGCAGAATGTTTTTTCCCAAAGGAAAGAATATTTCCTAGGTTTTAGGTAATAGCCTAACCAGTTCTCCTTGGTTTTTGGAGTCAATTCCTACATTATAACCTGAAAATTAGACCATGAAAATTAATATTGAGTGTGTTAAGGTTTCCAGATGCTGCCAAAATAGTTAGGTGTTAATCAATGTATTCCAATCCCATCTTAATTGCTCCCATCTTAGTCCTGAGCAAGATAGAAGAAGTCTGGAGGTAAGCAAATAAGCATACAGCTGAGCTTTGACTGTGTGGTAATGATGTTACATTGGTAATTTTCCATCCTTCGTCTGTAGTGAATAACTAACTATTGTCTGACTCTTAGAATTAGATCACTGCCATCTGTTAAAGCATTCTGTATTTCGATGGGGAAAAATTTAATCTGAACATTTCAAGGTCACAAACTGCTGTGAATAAAGGCCACTGGATGGAAGCTGTTGCCTTTAATAAACGTAATGAGCTCTGAAACACACAAAGCTCCGAGTACTTTGGATGTCTGTCTCCAGGAGACAGAAGCAGTGTCCTTGCTTAATATTGCAAAGTTCAGCCTTAGAACAATATATTTTCATTATGTATTTTCATAATTACAGCTAGATAGTAATTAAAGGCAGCCAACATGTAGAAAGAGGTGAATGTCAAACAAGAACAATGAGTGGGTAGAAGGGAGGAAGAGATGTAGAGAGTTTCTTAGTTTCAATATTTCCATTTTCTGTGCCTTTTTATTTGGAGCTGGGTATAAATGGCCGTTCTTGTTTGATATGCTGTGAGGATTTGGTGACTGAAAGTGGAATTCTTACTTCTCTTCTGGAAAATGGTGTTATGCCTTGTCCTTGGGACTGACTAAAAGCACCATGCCAATGGTCTGATGCAGACTGATCTGCCTTAAAGCATGAAATTATAGACATAGGTGCACTTAAATGGATAGATAGGGTTATTTCTACATTAGCTCTAGTAGCCAAGCCATATAAATCCCTTCTATGCAGCTCTCTATAGCTGTACTTTATGACTAAGTGGTTCTTCAGTTGTTAGAGATTTAGAAGAAGAGCTTTAAAAACGCTGGTTTAATACCAAAGCAAAATTGAATGACTTCTTAATTAACTTTGGTATTATTTTTTAAAAAGAAAGGGATGTAAAAAAAATTGTTTTAATTATTCAGATAAGCTAAAACAGTAAGTTTGCACTATTAAAGATGTCCACATCAGTGATATCAGATGCATGTGTATGTGAATAGTAATTAACAAAAATTACTGGTTTAACTAACATAGATTGCTGGTTAAATGAACAGTACTGCGGTGTCTTAAATATCTCTGCCCTGAAAGATCCAAGCTGATACTTACTAGCTATGTATAGAGAGCACAGAGATAATAATTTTGGTATCATATCTCTTATAATTATTTCATATATATTCAGATTTAGGAGCAAAGTGCTTTGAAGGAATATTAATATCCCCTTGAGAGTTAAGACTAAGAAAGGGAACACTCTTTAATGGAGGTCAGTATATGATTTTTGTCAGTGTTTAATAGTAGCTGGCAAATCTTTCGAACAGCTAAAAAACCAAAACCCACCATGGGAATAGTTATTTTATGTTTTTCCCTATCAATCTTGATCTCATATTTTGATTGTGACCTTTATTTTTGGTTGTGCAAAATCTTCATATTTATTACACAGTATACATGGACTAAATTTCAGTATTTCTGGATGTGATTGCTAGGCAAGTGCTGAATATTAGTCTTCTGTTAAAACATCGCCCTCAGTGGTAGCTGGATGTGGAGTTAGCGTTTCCACAACCAGACCACTTAGACAAAGTTTTGGAAGGGTTTGCAAAAGAAGTTCAATTTGTGCCTGTCAGGTGGCGCTAGTCTCGTGGACCCCTTACCAAATTTTCTCTCTTAAGTGATGATCGTGTTCACTGACTTCTCTTTTGACATAGATGAGAGTGATGTCAAGTCTGGTGATGGTTTTTAAATTACTGACATCTGTCTTCTTGGGTGTGGATGTGATTCTAAGAACAGCTGTCATATCATGGAGATTCACTGTCATTTTTTTATCTGCATGACATCCAAACCATTAATCTCTAGGTCAGTGTCTCTATAATCTAAATCTGTTTTCTTAGAGAAGTTTTGTTTTTCTTAACAAGTCTGCTGCAATGTCAGAACAGCGGTAGTTTCCAATTAAAGTAGGTAGACTTTTGTATCAATGAGGGAGACAACGCGGCATGGGGCAGTGAGCATATAGGGATGAGTATTTTGCTAATGAAGTTATCCAAGAGCATCCTCCTTGAAAGCGAAATGAATGTGTTTTTTTAATCCTAGTTGTTACAATTGCATCCTTCTTTCTCCCATTATGTTCCATAAACCAGCAGGAAAGCTCAATCCTGAGAGAAATTTAGACTGGCGTGTAAAAACAGTCTCTTTTAAACAGTGTTTGATGAAATTCTATCTCAAAACTAAGGTTGGAATTTCTACTTTCCAAGCCAAGTTATTGAATTAAGTAGGAACTAAAGACCAGATTTGAATGCTTTCACATATAATACATTTAAACCCCTGGATTCTGTGGAATAATCTCATTAGGACCAGTATTGTAGCATTCAAATCAAATAACCTTGTTAGAAACCTGCTGTGATAGATGGTGTGTTCTTAGAGGGTAAAAAAAGTTTGGATCATAAAATCAGTTAATAATGTTGTAAAAATTCTTAGTTCTCTGAAGATCACATTACCAAAAATAAACACTGTATCTACTGGTGCAAAAGCAAAGTAAGCCTATTTATGTACAGCGTTTTTCTTCTCTTGATTGTAAGTTTTCTAGTAAATGTCATGCTAAATGTTTGTAGATTCAGCAAATATCTAACTGTGGCCTATACCAGTTTGGTATATAAACAGTTTTTTGTTTGGTTTTGTGTTTTGTTTTTTGTTTGGTTGGTTGGTTGGTTTTTTCCAAAGCTGTGAGTAGAGTAAAAAAAAAAAAATTAATAGTTGTTGAAATGTACCTAAACATCAGTTCAACTCACACTCAACATTTCTTTAAACTTGTAGATTAACTTTTTGAAGACTGAAATGGAAAGGAAGAGCAAAATGATCCGTGACCTCCAAAATGAGGTAAGATGAACATTTGATTGTCATCTCCATTTAGAGTTTACACTGAAAGAGATTGTGGTTTTGCTTCATATTTAAAACACATGTTGTTGTAGTAGAAAGATAAAGCTTCGGTGAAATACCCTAAATACAAAAGCTAACAAAAAATCACGGTGTGCCTGTAGAAGTAGTGTCTTATTGAATGCAACTGTCGACTCCTTGCTACTGGTGCATAGGTCCTTAGTACACCTCTGTAACTTTTGCTGTACTTAGGAGTTTTGTTTTTTCAGAAAGGAATACTTAATTCAGTTCTATAGATTATTGATACACAGTGAAACTTGATCCACAGAGTTATTAACTGCTTTAAAAATAAACAGCGAGAGGAGGAGAAAGGAAATACAGAACTGAGATTCTTAATAAAATTTAAAACCCCCACATTCCTAAAATGTTTTTTTAAGCTTTATGTGTTAAGACTATTAATCCCAGATTGATCCCCCCCAAAACATAAAACATGTTTTATTTAATTTTTCTTAACATTAAACTGTATTTATTGTGAAATTTGATCTTGGAATAGAAACTTAAAACATTTGACCAGCGTCGTAATTTTTTTTCCTCCTTATCTTTTTCTCCCCAAACAGTTTGTCTAAATCAGAATACAGTTTCCCTTTCCCTTGCTTCATTTTGCAAAGAACTTTGCACTTGAAACTATCTTATTCAGATGATCTCTTGTCCTCTTACCAACCAGGCTTCTTGTCTTTATCTGTTCTGTTCAATTCTTACATTTTGCTCTTCTCAACTATTCTGAGTTTGATGTGTATGAAAACTTGATCTCCTTAAAACACTTATTTAAAGAGATCTCTGATGTCTTTGGTCTATGAGAGTGTATATATATGGTCAATCTGAAGAAAGGGCACATTACTTTTTAACTCGCAAAGGAAATATTGTCTATTTCAGTCGCTCACGTTATTTAAGCCACGTTCTCAGTTGTCTTCATGTACAGTCACAACCGCCGTGCTTTCTTTTCCTACCTGTGATCACTGGATGTTTTGCAATTGAGCCTGTTAATTCTAATATATCAGTCCGATCCTATCGACCAGCCGTAAAAAATCCTGTCTCTTATTGCACACCAATAAATACGTCATTAGTCAACATGCACACCGTCTGACTGTTAATGATTTTCTTAGGTAGGTCAGTAGAATTCTGTAATATTTAGTGTATTTATAGCACATTTTAGAAAATCTGCTTTGAAAGGAATCTTTTGTTTTGGCATCAAAGGTATTTGTTTCTCAATTTAAAGATGGAGTGATTCAGCAACATTTTGTTTCCTGATACCCTCCTGTCTGAAGTTGCAAGAGCTGACTGGGTAAACTGGATGCACCGATGTTGCAAATGTTTTAGGCCTATCGTGGGCCCTTTCAGAGAACCATCTAATTTGCATAGCTACAATTTTATGTTTCCAGTTGTATCTCACTCCGCAGAGTGACAAAACATCTCCATCACTACCTAAAATGAACAAGCAATTAAGAAGGCTCAACATTCCTTCGATTCAAAACATGGGTATGTTGACTTGGGTACACAGAGATGTACCACTTCACACACATTTTACATGTGTGTTTCTCTCTTCCTTTTATGGAGAGAAAAAAAAAAAAAAAAAGGAAGTCTGGTGAAATTCTGGGGAACCCAAGATTGGCGAAGGTACATGGTGAATAAATTCATGCCAGTGGCAAATCCCAGAGTCACGGTGATGTGATGGATAGCGCTCGGTGTGGCACAGGAGTGTGACTCCTCCCATCTTTTGAATGGCAAGACCATAAGAAATGCTTAATGGTCCATCAATCTCAGTGTTTCGTCGGTGACAATGGCAATAGCAAACGCTATTAGGGCAGAGCGGGTGAGCCTGCCTCCCATCCCACAGCATCCGCAATCGCTGGGTTGGGGATGTTGGAAGATGTATCCCTGTGTATTCCCTGTAGCATATGTTTATGAACCTGCTGTCCATTAATTTCTCTGAATCCTTTTTTGATGTCATGTACCTCCACAATTTCTTACACTGTCAAATTCCCTCTTACTTTGCTGTTTATGTTTAATTTTTTCTTTATGTCCTTTCCCGTTCTCCTCCCTAGAGCAAGCTTTTCTAAATTCTGAGTTGTTCCCTGTGTAGCCTTCTTAGCTTTATAGTCATTCAAGGTTTTAGGGGCTTCTAATACAGCATTTTTCAACAGCTTCTAGGCAGTGTGTATGTTTTTCGGTCATTTCACTGTTCCTTTCAGAATTTGTCACTATTTGCCTTATTTATACGTAGTACTCTTTCATGAGATGGAATGTCTGTGTGCTGGATTTATGTGTGTTTTGCTGTCCTGCCACAGTAGTACCTGTTATTGCACTTTGTTAGCAGTTGCAAAGAGTCTACCATAAGTTTCTCTTGAACTCAGCCCAAGGAAATCCTTGAGAACAAACCAGAATAATGTCTTGTCTTGGGGGCTGCAGTGCTGGCTGCAGTCATTTGCTGTGTAGCTTCTTTCAGTCGCGTAGCAAATGTCTGGTGCTAAATGAAGCTTCAGTCTGGTTAGGGTCTCTACGCTATGTGAAGAATGAAAAAGATTTCTCTTTAATGTCTTGGCAGATCCTTAGGGAATAGATAAACGCGCAGGGGAAAAGTATGAAAGTATAAAAAAATGGAGTATGAGCTTTTTTAATATAGAAAAGTATAAAATTTAACTTAAAAAGTAAAAAGGTAAACTGAGTGGCTGACATTTATAAGATGATAAATATTTAAGGAGTACTTCTGATGTGTATCTCCACTATCCTGCCACACCTGGTTGTGATTTTGTGAAGGTTTTAGGGAAGTACTTTGACTACACAACAGCAGAGAAGACGGATAGGGGTTTTGTGAGTCACTGAGTGCACGGTTTCTAGAGTCCTGTGTAAATGTTGTTTGGGGCATCTGTGATCGAGGCTTCTCAAAATGCAAAAAAGAAATAGCACATTGAAAAATTAGAGGTAAGGCTATGATTAAACTAGAGATCTTGGTTTAGATGGGAAGTAGAAGACATCAAGCAACTAGAATAAATTTCCAGTTTCCTGAGGCCTTCAGTGATGTGTGTTCTAGCCTAGCTCACCTGCTTCTCCTTCTTCCTCTATATATCCAAATTATATAGGGTTTAACTATCATTCCTGGGATTACTTGAAAAGATCTGTCTGATTTGTATTACTCATCTCTTTTAGGTCATAAAAAGGGGGGAGGGGGAAAGCTTTAGTGAGGAGAAGAAAAAGGGCACATTCTTCTCTAGGGAAATAGCGAATTAATGTCTAGATGCTCTAAATGGAACTACAGAACCTTCCAGTAATTTCTACAAACATTTCAAACTCGATGTGGGAATAAAAGGATTAAATCTTCCAGAAGGAGTATAATAACAAAGGCAAAGAGACTTACTATCATATGCAGCAAAGAAGGAAATGAGGTGTAGAAAAAAAGGCAATAAAGATTTGGTCTTCTAGGTTTTCAAAATTGCGTGAGAAGTGATAAAGGCCTCTTTCCTCCACACCCACCCAAATGCCCCCCTCCCCAAGTTACAAGGGTTTTGCACACCTATATGTTTAAAAGCAGAAATGATATGTAGCAAAAAGAAAAAAAAAAAAGGCAGGAAAAAGTTTGATGCAAATACTTGATAGTGCTTCCATTCAGGTGATCTATCTGCCACTCTTTTATTACTACTGTATCCAAATGCATTCCTATAGATAAATACTGGAAAAGTCTGCACAAGTGATCTGCTTTTTGTTTGTTTCTAATTTAATCTAATTACCTGAAATATTTCCATTTTTTTATGTTGTCAACTTGCAAGATGTTCCAAGAGCTGTAGGAGAATATTGTGGGCACTGTTTATTTTGCACTTATTTTAGAGGAAATAGTACTTGTGATTGAAGAAGCAATATGGTCCTAGCATGCCCTGCAAATCAGAAGCTCCAGCATTGTGTTCTTGGCTCAGTCAACCAAACTTGCCTTGAGAGAAATTGGATTTAAGAGCGTTGCTTAGTCCTTCTGTGCATCAGCTACTGTGTGGAAAAGGAACCAATAGCTGTACCTACCTAACAGCTTTCTATTAAAATTCTATGCTGTGTATGCCAGTTTCCTAAAAGTAAGTCCACTAATATCAGTTTTTCTGGAATTTCAGTAATTGGTTTTGAGGGTTTCAATGAGGTCTTCATATTTTGACAAAGATTTGACTGAATTTAAATGGGATGATTTTGAGGAAACATGTTATCTAGGTCCTGCCTCCAATCACTGAATGTACAGTATGCTTTTAAAAATCTTGTTTGTAAGATTGGATGTGCTATATATTTAAATAACTGATAGCAATTTATATGTATTTTTTAAAGTGTTATCTGTGTACAGATATATAGAGACAGATAATGAAAATGGAATTCCTTTCATACCTACTTTTGTCCTTTCAAATACCACATTCATCCTCAGTTTGTATTGGCAAATTGTGAATTTTGCAACGTCAGGCTCTTCTGCGACTGTAAAAATAATTCCCTATTTAGTTCTGTTCCTTTGGGATGTGCCCTACTGCCATTCAACTTTGCAATTCAGAGATGGGAATAGACAACAACAGCTTTCCAACTGAATGCAACAGCTGCGATGTAGCGTATGAGGAGAGGACATTGTACAGAAAGGCAATAATAGTCCCTGCTGTGGCGGAAAAAAAGGGCCAGATAGAGTGCATAGGGATTATGTGTCTAAAAATACCATCTTTTTTTAGAGGTCTCTAAGTGCTTCCTGCAACACCAGAAAAAAATCTGTCAGATTTCCAGCTGTAACATCGCGTGGATTGTGTTAATGTAGTCTAATGAAGGATTGACGTGTAAACAGATGAGCTCTTATTTTGAGAAGTTTCTATTATTGACAAAGAAACCAGGAGGAATGGAAATTCAGAAGCACTGGTGGAGCTAAGAAAATTGGCAAAAATGTAGAGTAAGATAGAATATATACAAAAAATACTTTGAAAATTTTCACTTTAGGGGATGGCCTATTACAGAGTGAGCAGTTCACTTCTATCATGTCAGTCGTATATAATTTGTGGAGAATTATGCCAAAACTGCTCTAAAAATGAAGCTAAAGCAGGATGCTGTTTTAACCCTTGTTTATATCAGAAAAATCATGGGTCTTAACAATTGCTATTTGGCATTCAGAATTTTGGGTGCAACTCTTGAGTATGCATATACATCATGGATTAATTTCTTAAATGAATGACTTCTCTGCATTGATGTGCGTCGTGCATTTTGTTAGTTTGTCATTTATTTCCTACTGGTATACCCATAAAACTCATCTTCAGTTAAAGGTGAGTATCTGAACTGATGTATGATTATGTAAGATTTTCTTGAGATAAGAGAGTCAGGAATTTTCCCTAAAAGTTAATAAGTAACATTTCACTACCTTTCCGTAGAGAATATACATCATTTAACTTTGTCACACAAACGCTATAGTTGACTCACATTAGACTTAGAAGTGTCTATAAAAAAGGTTTGCTCTTATTTAAATGATTTAATAACATTTGATTGGATAAGAAATAACTGTCATATTATCTTTGGGCAAAGCGTTTTACAATATCTCTGTGTATACCTACGTTAAGGTATGTTAATATCTTCACAGATTTACAGCAATCCCGTGTATTTATAAAGTTGATCCAGTCGTTTATATCAGGCAATATATTTCTTTGCTGTTTAGGCTGTGGCAGAACTTTGTAAAACATGAATTACATAAAAGATGTATAGTAGTACAGGCAATACCAAGTAAACCAGGAGTGGAAAATGAATTTGCCTGTAGCTTTCAGTAATATGTGTTCTTTTTGGTAAGAAGCACAGTTTTAAATAACTACCAGGTAAACAATACTTTTGCTCTATTCATGTATAAATTGTGGTTATACCTTTAGTGTTGAGTAAATTATCCTAAACCAGCATTTTCTATGATCTCTCTGTGCTTAGCTGGACTAACAAAAGGTAAAGTCACAGCAGTTTGAAGTCTCACCTGATCTATTGGGAATTTCATGCCCTGCAGGGTGAATTCAGTTGAACTGCATCGAAATGTGGTGGGGGGAAAAAACCAAAGCAGAAATGAAATTTTAGGGCTTTGAGACTGTATGTTCATACTGTTCTACAAAGGAGGACATTGTAGTTCTTTACTCTCCATACTCTGCAGAGAACGCTAACTTTTTTTTTTTTTTCCCAAAGTTTAAAGGCCTGTCCCCCTGAGAAGAAAAGTGGGTAAAGTCGTGTTTCCTCTTTGGGTACTGCATTGGTTCTACAATTCAAAAAAACATCCACAAGTGTCAGAGGCAGGGGCGCTGCCCAGGGAAAGGTGAATGAGCAGGAGGAGCACAGGGGCAGCTTCAGATATCATCTTCTGTTGAAGGGCTTTGAATTCAGTATTGTTTCTTGATTGTTTACACCTTCTTTTGAAGTAAAATACAGTCCAATTTTAAAAAATTATTTGCTTAAAATTGTTCTATGAGTTTCTTTAATGAATACGGTAAGGAAAAGGTGGAAATGCAGTTTAATTAGTTGAAAACAGCTCTTACGGGACAGTATATGAGATCATTCAGAAAACAAATCCTACTGCATCAAGATGGTCAGTGAGATGTATTTATAGTGATACAGCAGCACCTGCAGTGAATGTGTTGTGATTTAACCCCAGCCGGCAACTCAGCCCCACGCAGCCGCTCGCTCGCTGCCCCCCCAGTGGGATGGGGGAGAGAATGGGAAGGCTAAAAGGGAGAAAACTCGTGGGTTGAGATAAAGACGGTTTAATAGGGAAAGCAAAAGCCACACACGCAAGCAAAGCAAACCAAGGAATTAATTCCCCACTTCCCACGGGCAGGCCGGTGTTCAGCCATCCCCAGGACAGCCGGGCTCCATCACGCCCAACGGGGACT
>JANXJC010000021.1:24150598-24175866 GCA_027564655.1 Leptodon cayanensis | reverse complement strand
GGGGTGGGGGGAGAGGCAGAAAAGGCCTCGGCTCTGCGCAAGCGCCGCTCAGCAGTAACGAAAACATCCCTGTGTTACCAACACTGTTTTCAGCACAAATCCAGACCATAGCCCCCTACTAGCTACTTTGAAGACAATAAACTCTGTCCCAGCCAAAACCAGCACAGAATGTTAGAATAAGCTTTTGTTTTTAAAAGTTTTGTTTTCCTGACCTTGTAGACCGAATAGTGTGGGACACATTTTCTCAGTTGCTGTTCAGTGACAATCAGAATCAGAGCATCAGTTCAGGGAATATAACGGATCTGCTATGTCTGGACCTCCCTCTGCTAGCGACTGCCATGGTTTTGGATTCTTCATTCATTCTTTACATCCAGATCCAGTGTTTAAAGATTCACAGCCATGAACTACTAGAACGTGAAGGGGATGTTCAAATATGAATGTTTAGGTAAAATGTATCCTTAACAAATGAGAAGATGAAAAATTAAATGTATACCTATTAGGGCTCTCTTTTCATCCTGTACTTGGCCACAACATTTAGAAAGCTCTCTGCTTGGATTTTGCCTGTCAGCTTTTCCATTAAATGCAGTGTTGAAAATCATAACAGTTTTCTTTTGTAATCTTGCTGAAGTCATTCTCATGTCTTTACTCAGTTTTCCCATGCTGCTCAGGACATTTTATTAAATTCTTATTTCTGACATCCTCCTTCATTAAGTCCAAAATTCCAAAATGGGTCTGAATTCTTTATTTTTCTTACTCATCTAGTCTCAAATCTGTGTAATAGGCTTTTTATCCCTGAAGCTTAGTCTTTTTCAGTTGTCATTTGTAGCAAAATACTATCCATGTAGAAAAGAAAGTGATTTCCAGTCTGTGCCTTCATTTCCTTTCATAGGAAATTGCTACTGGTAATCAGTGCTCTTGTATACTGATGCTACATAATGTGGTAGTGTCTAAGGTAAACCTCTGTAAATATTTCAAAGATTAGATTGTATAGGTCTTTGGGTAAGGGAGGTGCTAGAGTTCTCTGGTGATCCATTTTGTCTTATTTTTATGCAAGTATAACCAGTATGTTTGAAACTAAGGGTTAAGAATAGAAAGTCCTAGTAGTTCCTTCACTACATCTTATTTCAAAAAGGCAGCAAAACATGAAGTTTAAGAGATTACCTTGAATAGTGAAGTTTAAAAGAGCTGTATTCTGTCATTTGCAGACACAGCTCTCAATGACATCTGTTGCAGCTTCACCAGGCAACAGGGGCAGCATGAAACTAATTAAAATCTTTGATCTTTGAACTCGTACAGAAAGTTTTGTGAATCTTGGTGAATCTTATTCAAATCAGTGTTTTCCAGCATTACAGATCTCAGGGGCCAGGTGGCTCGGAGCCAAGCTCCAGAGAACGTTAAGCATAGATGAAATTTTATAATTAATGTAAAACTTTCCCTGAAGCTAGTGTAAATTTTGCCCAACAGGAAAAGGAAAGTGTTGATCTTATTTATTCGTGTTATGCAGACAAGTGGAAAAGTTTGTTTTTAGTACCAAGATGTTAAAATTACCTAGTGGAAAGACTACTTAAAAGGAAGTAACAATGACATATGTGGTTAAAAAAAGAGAATGCAAATCGTTACTTCAAAATCTCAAGTAGACACTGCTGATTTTTATCTTAGAGGAAATAATAAAAGAGCATTTAATAATCAAATTTCCATGGCTCATAAAGAAAGAGAAGGCGAGCTGTTGATTTCGTCATTACAAGTAATGCTATCAATTACTGATATTTGTCACTTAGGATCAGAAAGCAGGATTACCCTTGAGGAGCTCTGAGTCATCCAAAGTCAGTATCAGAATATTGTTTGCCTCTGGAAACACCACACAGTACTTAATAGCATAAGAATTTATAAAGGTATATGGGACATAAAAATACGCTTGGCTTATTAATTTAAAAAGTTGCTTGATAAAGTTATGTCGCACGTGGAATGCTCCTGTCCTGGGCTGAGAGCTCTCCAGAGACTCTGAAGCTCAGACTGCTATATTAGATGGCAGGGACATGGCTCTCGTAGTTATAACTCGATTTCCATGAAAGTCAGTAAGAATTTAGAGAAAAGAGACTGGTGAGCCCCAAGTTGTTCATATTATGGTACACCATCCAAAACTTCCTTTGATCTCAGGGGAGAAGGCTTGGAGTGTTTGCGTTTTCTTTAGGATCGTACTGTTGAATACAGATGTTTATTTGCTAAGTTCAGTGGGTGCAGAAAGTAATTTTTTTAGAAGATATTGTTTGCTATTCAGAGGTTTAAATTAAACTAGACTGCTGTTGGTTTGTACTTTTAAATTTTAATCAGGAAGAGGGGTAGCTGCAAAATATCAACTTTATATGGTGAAGTATTTTTCAACTGAGAGTTGATAGCCTGTGACTTTATAAAGATTATAGTCCTCTCCTGAGACTCATTATCCTCCAGTTGTAATTTGATCAAACCAGATACAATATTTGGAATGATAATTACAATTATGCATGGATATTCAAAGAGGATAAAAAGATAACAATCAAAAAATACTTAATTGAAATTCATGTTAGAATTATTCTAGAAAATAGCCTCACATAAAATTCTTAAGTTGTTAGTCATGTTACTACCTGAGCTAAGGTGTCTGTACAAGCTGTTCAGCTGTAACGTAGCCCCACCATGTTGTTCTAAAAGAAGTAGAAGCACATGAAAGTGTTTTTTCTTGACGGCAAAAAGAATTGGTTCTCACCTACTTTGCATCTGTTTCAGCCTGAGAGACCGGAATATTTTCAAATGCAGACATTTTTGTCGCTGCAAAAAAATTCAGTGCGCGTAGGAGGGATGTTCAAATTGGTTCAACTCAGATACTTACGTGTCACTTTTCCTAATGAATATCTCAGCCTTGCTAGGGAGTTGTTTGCCTTAAAAATGTGAAAACATTGATTGTGCAGTGCGGCGGGAACAAAACACTTTCAAATTTGACTGGCCTCTTCCTATAAAGTCGCTGCAGCAATTCATTGTATTTTACTCTAGTGATAGGAAATAGTTCACCCTCAGTGTCCAGTCAACCTCCTACTGAGTCTTAAATGTAGAAATTGTGCTATTCTGGCCCCAAGTTGCCCATTTTCTGTTATCCAGAAACATTTTAAATGACTTGGTTCTGGAGTCTTCTCTCCCACACTCCCCTTTGAACACTGTTCCAGCCATACTTGGAGATGCAGATGTTGTTGAAGAAGGAAATATTGAATAGATCAATTGACTTGTCACTAAATTTAGGCATAATAACTCGAGTGAGTTGCATTAATTTTTAGTTGTTGTTTAAGTACTGTATTGATCTTACGAAAGCTGGGTTTAGAGCTATGCTATAATTTAAAAATACACTTTTCATTAGACTACTTCAAAGTTGCTTTGCCATATCTGTCCCAATTATTTTGCCCATTTGTCAAGTTTACCGATAAAAGCCTTCCCGTGGAAAGAATCTTCTTTTCTTCAGAACTTGATTTCATAGTTTTTACAACCAAAAATTTTTTAAACCAACCACCACAATGATGCTTGAATTTTTCCCTTTTTTTTAACAATCTCTGTCTTGTAAACAATTTAAAACATGCATAGTTTAACAGATGTGGAAATGTTTCTTAAGTGAAATTATAAGGGTATGATCAAGCAGGTGCTGCATAAAGTAATCTGGAAGGTGTTGTCTTAATCTCAATTTTCTTTTGTGAATAAGGATCTGAGTAGTATTTTATCAAATAGCTACAAGAACTCAGGAAAGGTCTTCATGGATTAAAAAAAAATTGTAAAAATGTCAGATTCATATGGTACATTCACAAGCCGTGCTGTCTTTTATGTATTGTGATTACTTTCAGATGTAAAATAGTTATTCTATTTCAGACTACAAATTTAATCCTGTACAGACTATACATTTAATCCTGTATGTGTCAGGTATCCACTTCCTTGCCATGTGCGTCTGTATTTGTGCATGTATTTGTATGTACGTATTTATGTGTATATTTAAGTCAAAAACGTTCTTTACATGCAGATTCAGATACATATTTATGTGTGTATGAGAACATAATGTGATGTTAAAAAATAGCTTGAAAGTACCAAAATGCTAGCAGTTGATTCACTGAAGACAGTAATGGCTCAGTTTCTCTGGATATGCCCAGGAAACGTTTCTCTTTCCGGTATTGATTTGCTGATCTTATTTCTTGTATCAAAAGTTCAAATCTTCCCGTGTCACTCTCAAATTATTCTGTTTGTGACCAGATTTTTTAGTCCTTATGTAAGGGGTTTTTTTGCTTGATTTCAGTGGAGTTTTGCTCATTTACTGCAGGAGATAATTTGATCTTAAATTTAAAGTACTTCAGGATAGCACCGAGCTAGAAAATCCACGTTTTTTAAATTAGACTCAGCAATTGTCTCGAGTGCTAATTTATGGAAACGTATCCATTTAGTCTTTCTTAAAATGGTATCAGCCAGCCATCCTTAATTTTAACAATGGATAGCTGATATTCTGCAAGAACAAGTACCTTTAAACATGAAGGATTTTATGCCAAGGCCCATATTGAGAAACAGGTTACCGGGACAGGTCTACTTGCACAGTAAAATAATGTTTCAGTGGAAGACCATGGGATGTACTGTGGAACGGTGGGGCATGGTATGCTTTGGCTGTATGGCTTTGGGTGCTGTGCCACTGGGACCCATAGAAAGGGATCTGCGAAGTCTTTTCTATGTAGAAAAATCCCCAGACACCATAAAAAGCCAAAAAATTGAAGCATCTTTGTAGAAAATAGAATAGCCATTAACAACTTCCTTCTGTTTGGATATGTTTTGGCTGTGTACTTCTCTTTTAAAGGTCAAAGCAAGATGGTACAAAAAATTGTGACGGAATCAAGGATATTTTCGTGTTGGGGTAAATGCAGGAGGTAGGGTTATCTTTTATTAATTTCTAATTTGTCGATTTCTGATAAGAAACTGCTTTCCATTTAAAATTATGTACACGGAGAGCAAAAAATATTGGATATTAGAACTAGTAAAAGAGTCGTGTAAAACAAAACTCCCAGGAGACTCGTGACGATGCCTTGTTTGATGGCTAGCTGTGGCTTCAGCTTGGCCTAAATGAACGAGTAGGAGTTGACGGATGGTCGGTCAGCCTCTCGGCTTGTACTCTGCTGCATTGCCTCAGTAGTCGCAGAGGGTGGATGAACCCCGTTAAGTTTCTGAGGTAATTCCCACGGATTTTCTGTATTAAATCAAATGCTTGCTATGCTGTAAATGTCTCATTTTTTTCTGCTGCATTGAGTCTGTAGGCAGATTAAAGTTAATGGACTTTTTTTTTCAAACCTTGAATTCCCAATAGCATAATTTGTGCTTTTAAAAAAAAATCTTTTCTTGCTGTGCGTTTGTGCGTTACAACTGTGAGCTCTCGTGTATTTGGTTTGGCCAATGCTAGGCACTCAGCATTTAAACTGTAGATTTTTATGCTGATGAACTTTAAGTCTCAGGAGAAAAGAAGTGAAGATCTGGAACCTGGGAGTTAGGATCTTCTCCTTCATTTGCCAAAAAATGGGCCTAACTAGATCAAGGAGATGTTAGCACCCAGGTGTGAAATTCATATCCTGTGGCTGTTCAATGAATGCTGATTAGTTTGGGGTAAAAGGTGTAACCTGCTCTGTACCGATGCTTCCTTCCTATAGCGGTGTCTGTCTTGTTGAATCGGCATGGGGATTCGCTAAGATACCTGATGGGGCAGCAATTAATTCTTGTCATAAAATCCATTTTTTTGTTCTTTTTTACAATGCTGTCACCTTATTTTAATTTCACAAGAAGATAAAATGTGTCATGGAAATTCATTGTGAAGAGCATATTATTTTTAGCAAAAATGTAAATATGACGTAGCAAAGAACCAGTCAAACCCAGAATTGCTGAGACAGGAGTAAGGATGGAGTGTTTCGATACTCTTCATGAATGACTTGTGCAAAGTCCCCCTACCTATATAGTATGCCTCCTTGGTATGCTCTACAGAATCGAGTTTTATTTTTTTTTTTTTTTAAGCTTCATGCTGCTCCTTTAAGCATCATTTCAACAACACACAAGAATTGGCCCACTGAATTGGCTCACGTGATTATAGATAATTACATCCTTTTCTGGGTCAGAGGGTGACTTTTTCTGTGGCTGCAAAAGAACTAAAAATAAAATTTCTTCAACTGTCTATTGTTGCAACAAACAAAAGCAGATCTAGTTTGATTGCTAAAATATGCATGGCTAAATTAGAAGCAGTATTATGGCATTGCGTTTCACCAAAATGCCTTCTTAGGTGGAAAACACATTGTAAATGTTTCTCTGTTCATTGATGCAGATTCCCAGCAACCGCTGCCAACTCCTGTTTTTATCTTTTGGGTAAAGCCCCAACTTATTTACATTTGAAAGAGGCAAGTGTGTATGTGCAGTTCATAGTAATCTTATTTGCACTACATGGCTTACTACAACTTGCATCTTCTGCACAGAGTGAGTACAGTGTAGAAAATAATCAGTTGGGTAGCACTTCATGTACTACAGATTGCATGGTTGCTGAGCGTTCTTTAAAAATGTTATAAAATAATACCCAATTGTTATGGTGCCCTAAGCTCAATGAATGACGTAGAGATCAGTAGTTTTAAGTTAATTATTTATAATCATTAAACAGCCCACATTTTTTCCTTTGGAAAATGTTTGATTTTCTTTTAGTCATTCTCATCTTTCTAATGTAACTATAAGTAGTCCTACAAGTGTTAAAAGGAAGGAAATTAAAATGCAGCTTTGCCCTAACCTTTGGGGTTTTTTTTCTATTATTGTTAGTGATCTTTAGAGGGTATATTTCTAGATCTAATTCAGATTTCTTTTGAAGTTTGATTACATATACTTTTAATGCAGCCTAAGTGATATTACTTTGTTCCATTCAATTAAGGTTGTCTTCAAAATAGCATTCTCTGTTTTTGTGCTGTAACTCTGTTTCTTGTAAAGGTGGGTGGAGGAGCAAGACAAGATACTCAACACTGTAATGGGAAGTACTGTTAGTCTTTACAAGCTTATAAGCGCAATTATATATTTATGGAGAGAATTCAAGACCGTTTGCTTAAAAGAAAGAGACTATGCTGTTTGGTAGGTGGCTTAGAGTGAGAAATGTGTGTCTTTTGTCAGGGCTGCAGCCTTTTTGTTTTGTAGAAATCTTGAGGAAAGCTTTTTAAGCTCATGAGTGCGTTTATTTTGTGATGCTGCTGTCTTTTTTTTTTTGGTTGGTTTTGGTTGCGGTTTGTTTGTTTTAATAATTTCAGAAACGGGGCTTCTTATTTTACAAATATCAGTGTAAAACCAGTATTTGTACCTGCTAATTTTAATAAACCGCTAACCAGATCTGCAGCTGTATACCTCTTCTACTTTCAAGCCTCAGCAGAGGTGATTCAGCCATCTTAAAGTCCCAACAGAAGTTTGTGAAGTATTTGGACAGTTAGACCGATTAGGTTTCATCTGTTGAGCTTTGCAATCAGGATCCCTAAAGTGCACAAGCATTTGCTGGTTCTCTTATCTAGGTGAGCCGTGGTATCAGCATCCCCTCTGAGATGGATGCCTTTGCTGCAGCGTGAGTGGTGATAGCTTGGTTGGCTGTTGTTCTTCACTAGCCCCTAATCAAGATACTGATTGTTCCATGCCTCGTTTTCCCCTTTCCTTTCTTGCCAAGTACCTTATTTCTCTGATTAATCAATTATTCCAAAGAGCAATCAGTAGGACTAGTTCTTCTTAAACAAAGTCAATTGGGATATTATCAGTTGTGTTAAATATAATTAGTGTAATTGGGAATAGGACCACATATCTGCCTGGCTTGGCAGATTTAATGTCTACGTCATGATTATGTCATGTCTTGGGTGTTAGTATATCAAAGTATATTTACTCATATTTGCCAGAAATTTGAGTCTATGAATTTATGAATATAAATCCTGAACTTGTGGGAATTTGGAATGACACAGCTTTATCATCGATGTGGGATTTGGATTTTTGAGAAATAATTATGGATTCCAAGACATGCAGCTGTTGAGCAGTAAATTCATTAAAAGATTGCTCCTCTGGAAATCCAGCCGCATTCAGAATATATTGAAATATATTTTGCGGATAAAAACATACCACTTTTAAATAGTATGTGTAGCCAGCTGTAGCTTTAAGAAGCATTCATGAGAAGTACACCTTCTATGACCTAGAGCCAGATCTCTAAGATAGTTCTGGAAAGTATATGAGTATAGAAGTTATTAAATTTGCTGGGCAGATGCATTACTTAGATTGCCTGCCTATGACTGACAGACCAATATTCTATTTGATATCATCAGATTGGGTAAATTACATTTTTACATCCTTTCTTTTCCAAGACAAATATTAATGTGAAATCTGCTGACTGTCAAATTTGCTTTCTTGTCCAAACCTATTAACACTTAGTTTCAACTGAAATAAAAAGGAAAAATCTAATAGGTATTGAAATACAAAGTACGATTGAATAATAATAATAAAAAAAAGATGAAAAAAGTAATCCTGCACAGATTTTTGTGGGTACTCTCTGAGGAATAAGTGTCCTGAACGTTTATATATTTCATGCAAAGCGGAAAAAATTTTAGAGAGGGGATTAAAATTTCGGTGCTTTTCCTTCCATGACCCTAAACCATGAAAAATTCGGGAATTAGAGCACCCTTTTGAAAAGATGGCTATGTGTGTATTGGATCTGGACTCGTTAAGAAAGAAGCCAAGCTTAGATCTTCTACAGTCTCGGTGAGATGCAACACGACAGCCCTCATTTTGTGAGTCTGCGAGGTAAGGGTGAGCTGCTGAGCGCTGGCGAGGCTGAGACCTGCCCAGGAGCATCATGTTGGTCATATGAGGTTTTAATACTGTGGATTGAAGGACTAGAGCGCAGAGAGAGAGAGAGAAGATGAACGTGCATTTATGTATTTGAAGTATTTACCTGTGTGGTTACAGTTTTTTGTGTGTGACTTGTTTGCAACTTGGATTTTATATAATGTTGAAAAACACAAACCCCCATAAGACCTGTTGTCCGACGCTTGCTTAGCGTTAAATCAGTGTAATTCAGTTAAGTAATTTCAGTTAAGCTACCGGACTTTACAACAGCTATTTGCATCCCTTTTTAAGAAAATACGGATCTCTTGCACTGGTTTTGTGCTTACTGTTTTTTTTCTTGACTCTCGCGAGCTTATTTCGCTGTTTTCATGTCACTCTAGAATCTGCACCTACGGAGGACGTAGTTGATAAGCTTGGCTTCTGGCTTTCTGTGTAAGCCTTTTCCCCTTACGGGAGCAGTAAACGCTACTGGGCTGTTCTACATCGCTTACCCGTCCTTGCGTTTGTAGAGGAGGTATCGGTCATCTTTTGCTTTTGCGTGCGCGCACGGGTTTTCTTCACGTATTGTGGGGGTAAATAATGTGTATTTGTCATTTATTTTGCTTTCCCGCGTTTCCTGGGTACTTTATTCAGATAGTAGACCCCTTTAGGGTTGTGATGCCTTTGATGCTGGGGGAATGCTACAACAGTGTTCTCCATGGTTATAGCGGCATTTGCCAGCTCCTAGAGTTGAAATCTCCGGCTGAGTCATAAATTTCATGCAGCTGCATGAAAATTTCAGTGTTTATTAATTCAGGGCTCTACACAGCAACGATGGACCTGGTGCATAGTCGTCTTAAATCACCGGACAGACAAAATAATTACTTCCTCCTTTTGGTCTCGCAGTTTTGTTTTGTTTAATACGTAGCTTTGTCATCGCTTTTCTTGTCAGCGTGTACTTGATGTGGTTAGCCAGCTCTGCTAACTGAGGTCTGGGGGCAGGGGATGTGTTCAACTCCTGACTGACATTGCAGGCAGTGAGGCAGTCCTCAAAGGACAGACTATCTGGCTCAGTCTCTTCGGGTTTTCTTGCTTCTCTTCTGGTTTTCCTGGTCTTTCTTAGGATAGATTTGCCTTCCTCTTTGTATTTTGAGAGGTGCAACACTTTAGTCCCAACCAGATGAGGTTTTTAAAGCATTTGTTATAGTTCTCCAGATGCATAAACTTTCTGCAATATTTTTCCGATTCATCAGCATGTAGTGTTTTCCCATCTTAGTTCTGAATCGAGAAGGAATCCAGAGAAAGTGCAACTAGGCGTTAATTCTGATGTAATTTTATGCATCAGTTAGCACATTCAGCAAAATATTTTGCATCATGCTAATCTCAAGCAGGAACATAAACATTCCTTATGCACATTCATCATCCTCTGAACATTTTAGTGGCTTTGGTGTTGAGATGGGAGAAGTGAAGAGCTATCTCTTTCTTACTCCACAGATTTTTTTTGGTTCTATTTTTAGCATGAAAGGTCCTGTGAAGGTTTAGTTGAATCAATATCAAAATAATTGCTATTATGATTAATATGCCTATATTCTATCCAGCAATATAACAAAGATCATAAATCTAGAAAATGGCAAGTCTCTGTATCTCATAAAGCATGTTTCCAGTCCTAAAAATACCTTGCCAATGTGCATAGACTGCACGTAAGCTGTGGAAAACACAGCCAAACAGATTTTGTAAATACTATTTATCAGACTACTGAGTTAAATAGAATTTTGAGTGATAATGTCTTGACAATTGATACTGATTTTTTTGCAATGATTAAAGTAAGGAGAAACAGTCTTACACAAAGTTTCCATCTGCAAACCACTTTCCCGTGCTTAAAAGACAGAGCAGCGTCTAGCCCGGAAGGTAAGGGCATAGCATCGTTTTACTGGGGGTATTGTTTACCGAAGTATGCTTTGTGTGCTAAATATTTTAAACCGTGACGCCGTTCAAGGACAGAAGTAAAATCACGCAGTTCCTTTCTAACTTCTTCAGAGAAGATTTTAAATACTTTGCTGACAGCTTTCCAAGTCAGGCCTTGAAAGCAAGGTCTTTTCATTGCTACCTGATGGAGAGGGAATAATTCCTTAGTCCGACTTTACAGACACTGGCTGTTGTCAGGAGGCAAACATGCAGTAAATCCGAGATTTTCTATTGACATGCACGTTCTGTTCTTTGTTATTAGGTCTTGCCATGCTTTCCAAATAGCTTTCATTGGATATCTGAAGCAAGGGGGAGGGGGCAAACAGCAGTCTTGGGAAAATCTAGACTCTTTTTTTATGGCCACCATGAGCAGCTGCATATGTGGGCCATCACTGGTAGATGAAGTATCTGGGAATGTTCAGCAGTCCATTTGACTAAGTGTTGGCTCCCATCCAAAATGTCCGAGTCCTCTGTTGAAATCATAGCTTGGAAACAATATGTGATTTATATCACCTGGACAACATAACCGTATAATTGCAAGACTGCAGATTCAACTTCAGGTTGTTCATGGCTGTGTTTGGTTTCTGTTTAAAAACATGTTTTGTCTTGGCACATTTTGACTGTACAGATCTGTACATGTCAGATGACTAACACATGGGCCGTGAGGTTAAGGTAGGCAAAGCTTTTCCCATCTAACCTCTCCTTCTGTGTGTGGGGGGGGTTGAACGTGTACAGTTTATCACTGATATCACAAGCTTGTTTTTTCTTCTAATTCATCGTTTGTCTTTATTAAATCATTTTCAGTGAAACTACACACATTACTGTTTACAAAAAGCAACGTGTACATTTACACTTGACATGTCACTAGAGCAAAGCTAGTCCAGTAGACTAGCTGAAACGTTGTTTTTCCATTTTGGAAATTTCCTTAAAACTTTAAGGGTTTTTTGTTTATGGAGACTTGCCAAAGATGATCAAAGGACAGTTAAAATAGATCAGAATGAAATATATTCTGCCATTACTTCTCTGCTTCGGGAAGGTGAAAGTATGGCAAAGAAAAGCAAAATGCTGGTTTAGGGATGCTAATTCAACATGCCAAGCATTGTAAAATAGCTGGACTCATGGCTGAGGTTCTGACATATAATACTAATAGTAACTTGAACTGAATGGATTATGACTTAATTTATGAAAATAGGTTTAGGGGAAGTTTTGGTATCAAGCAGCCTGAAACTTGTTTTGTTGCAGAAACAATACAGAACAAAATGTGAAGTTAATCAAGAATTATAGAATATTTTTCTGACATTTAAATACAGTAAATAGCCCCAGTACTTTAAGGCAAATTACTTTTCACAGCTTGCACATCAATGCAGCTGTTCAGAGAACATTTTCAATAATAGATGACATTTGGAATGTGCACAAAAGCAGGATGCCAGGAGATAACAGTAAAGACTAACAGTGTGCTTAGAGAGGAAAAGATTTCTTTTATACACTGAAAAGTAAGGCAGTATGCAAGATGTAGCAAAGTACTAATAATATATTTTTCTGAAAAAGGAAGCTCGTGCTTTTCTTTTGTAGGCACAGTTCGCTGCCAGATTTTGGAGGTATGTCTTTGCCAAACGTTATAGCCTGTTGGGCAGAGATTCAGAGTGGAAAACAACACGTGTGTTTTGATACTTTACGTATTTGGGGCTTTGTCCTTTCTAATGTAATTCAGAATTGTGGTCTGTGTAATTCACAGTTACATAGTACAACCTCTATCATTTAATTATATGTTGTCCAAGGTAAATGATCAACAAATTCCCTTTGTCCTTTGCTGAACATCAATACTGAATCAAGTCATGAACATGATAAAATGTGGTAGTTTATCTACAGAGAAATATGTTTTGTGGGAATAATTTTGAAGAACTTTGCATTATCACATAAAACACTTCTAAAAATAACTAAGAAAATGTTTATTTTTTAATATTAAATTGTTGCCATTTTAGGGCATGACCCCAAGTCTCACTGAAACCCTCCTTTGAGGTATTGACTCAAGCCCGTATTCATGGCAGCGTTAACATAAAGGAGATATTTTGGTCAGAAATAGGAATTGATTCGCATATGACCAGGCAGATCACCTTCTATTCCAGATGTTCTTAGAGGAAAGAAGTCCCATGTCCTCTTGATTGATTAGGCTCTCTTAAAAGTACGAAGAAATGTTTTCTTCGACTTTTTTTTTATGATGGTCTTTAATGTCTTCAGTTTTTCACTGAAATATTATTTATTGGTTGGGGGTTTTTTTGTGCAAATATTTAGTTAGTTTATGGGTATGTTATTTAATCTCAGAAACCAAAGAAATTTAAGCTGTACTCAAAGACTTCTTTTTTAGTTTTTTTTTTCATAAGAACCCTTAGGAGCCCAATATGAAGTATCTGTATCTTATATTGCTGTACTGAGCTTAAATAGGGGGAAACACTGTTCAATAACATAGAAAAATAGCTCGGTTTAAATTAGGATATACTCCTTTTCTACTGCCTTCCCAAGAGGAGGGATCCTGGCATAAAAAGGTAAGCTCGCTATCACGGGTAGGTCAATGATTCCTGAAAAAATAGTGTTAAGGGCTCAAAAAAATGTCAGTTGGGTCCTCTGAATCAGATCCTCCTCCTGACTTCTCTTCATCTTGCTGAATGACTTTTAGGAAATAATTGAAGATTAATGATGATTGAATTAAAGTTCTGTGCCAGTAGAGTAAGAATACCCCTAATTGCCCACGCAAACTGTCCTGTGCCTACGTTTGCATCGAGCTATTTACTGATTTACTCCACGCTGCTTATAGATGACACAGTCTCCTGCTAATGCAACTGGGCCACTTCAAGGCTGAAGATATCTCCTGTCCTGCCGGCTTCCAGCACAGGTAGAGCTTGTGTTGCTGCCTGCACCTTATATCGTAAGACAGTGAATGGTGTTTAGGTTAGCTCCTGATGTTTTGAAGATACACGGATGTGGCTTGTGGTGTTGCTACACGTATGCTGACGGCGGTAAATTGCTACTGCGATTTGCTTATCAAGATACGAGAGAATGTGAACTCATTTCTACTTCATCAGTTCCAAAGATGGAGCCAGCATTGCATTGCCTCCTGGTATGAACTCTGCCCTCACAGAAGGTAGCGCTGGTGATCTTACCTGCATGGAATTTGTGATTTAAAAATTAATATTTTAGCAAGTGCTGAAACATCCTGGAAATCACTTTGTATTCTGTAAGTGGGGACAGACCATACCAGGACAGAGGCAAGAAGAAGGTATTACCTAGTACCTATTATGTAGGTACTTACGTCTCAGTATATTGAACGAGCACAGCATGGTGGAAATATGTTCAGTATGTGAATCAGTCCAGTAAAACTGCCTCAGGGGTATCTATTTCCTGATTGAAAGATATGGTAGTAGCTTCTTCAAAACAGCTGATGTATATTTTAGATGTCCGTAGATTGTACTTGCAAAACTTCTTTTAAAAATTAAATATATTGGCCAAAAAGTTCTGTAACAACAAATACTCGGTGCACTGCTACTGAGAGAATTCGGGAGACAGAGCCTATTAATATTAAAGCGAACCTGAGCGATAAGACTCCACAGAGAGCAGCATAAATGTATTCCTCAGTCATCTCCTGCCCTTCTCCTTTTATAACTCTGCCATTTATGTTTTAAGACAGATGTTGACAATTCTGGATCTAAAATATGCTTAATGCAGCGTTTCATCCCTTGCTGCTGGTACAGCAGAAAAAGTGAAGTTGTAGAATAGAATGTAACCAATGTGACCCTTCACTCTTCTGGTGATAGAGGAGCTTGGTTTTTTCAAAGTCAGAAATACATTTTATATTTAGAATATTTTTATTTACATGCTTGGGCACATTCAGCATGCTCTTTTCATTTCTGTCACCTTGCCTTAATAGAGCTCTCACTGAGCTGTTTGGTGTTAGGTTTTGGTTTGTTTTTTTTTTAAGCCTAACCTGCAGCTTGCAGCAGCACCAGCTTCTTTTCACCGTTCTGTTCACGAATGTCGAACAAATGAAAAGAAGGAGCTTCAGGCTAACGTCTACCTAACTAGGTGTTCTGCTTTATTGATCCTACAAACCATCCCCAGGGCACTCAGCCACCTCTACCAAAGGGAAAGATGAAAGAGTTGTCAGGTTTCTTCTCTACATAATCCTGCATGGCATAAGCAATTACCCTTCATTTCAGATATAAATTCTGTAAAATGGGATTCTGTATTTAATATGCTGCTACGTTTTTAATTAGAATATCTGACACGGAAAGAATTAGAAGTGGCATTTGCTTTCCCATAACAAAGTCCTGTTGAAATGACTGTAAAGGTGTAATTGAACATTAAATCAGTCCAATAAATATTTTTGTGTATCATTTTCCTAATCATAAACTATCTTTGCTCAGAGATAAGGAAAATAAATGGCCCTGACCCCTCGCAATCCAAAAGAAACGTACGCTGGAAAAAAAAGAATACTTGGTTCAGTACACTGATTCATTGCCGTAACATAAAAATCCACTGTTTCCGAGTGTTGAGAGATTGAGAGATTTTTTTTTCCCCGCTGAACTATTTAAATCGTGCATAGAAAAGATTGCATGTACCAACATTCGATACTGCATCCTAACCCTATAAACAATAATAGTCATTTAGGAACGTGCTTTTATTCTAAATTTTGTTGTTGTTATGTGGATACATATTTGCAAACTCTGACAGAATATTAATATTAGATGCATGTGTGAAAATTCAGATGCAAATGTGAGAAGTTGCCAAATATCAGTTAATCCAGCTAAAAAGAAAACCTTTGGATTAAGGAAGAGTGAAGCAAGGTCACAGGTATTAGAGAAGTATCAGCGTACTATAATCTTCCTTTTACGGTGCAGATCTGTTCCCAGGGCTTTTTTTAAAATTTTATTTTGTTGTATTTTATTGGTACACGAAGGTGATAGCAGGGAGAGGTGAGCTGCTTTTACAGGTCATAGTGAAGACTCTCAACTCCACCTGGCAACCAGAAGGAATGAGGATAGCTCCCAAATGACTGTTCTCCATGAAAGAACAGTGGTGTTCTGGGTTAGCATCGTTCTCCAAGGGATCCTAATTGTGAGGACTGGACAGGAAATAAATCTCACCTTAGATGAGAGCTGTAGAGCAAAGCCTATTGTGGCTTGGAGACACGCAATTCAAAATACAGGCTAAAAGGGGTGAAAAACAAACCCCGCATCTTAAATGTAGTGCAAATAGTAGTTTCAATGTAGGAGTAATTACTAAAATTAATGTACTGGATCAGAATTTTAAAGAGCTTTTCACCCACTGTTTTTACATCCCAGAGACTGCGAGATAGCTGGTGACTGCGCAACTGCATTGTGAATTTCTCTTGAATTCAGAGCACAAATATTTCTAATAACAATCATGATTGATTGAGCCCCGAAGCAACTTGATTCCTTAGATCCCATCACACAATTCTAATACAGAAGACCGCTATGGAAAATCAGCCTTTTGCCTCATTCTGTAAAAACGTTAAAGTTTTAAAACACAGCAGCAGTTCTCTAATCCTGCTCAGAATGCTAATGGCTTGTCAGTGACTAACAAGGGTGGAGGACATCTTAAAGCCAACTGCCTTTGAGGAGCACTTAAAGACTTCGCCTCAGGCCGGGGAGAAGTCTCACACTAGTCTGATACTCCTGTGCTTACCTGTCTATGGAATGGAGTCTCCGACAGGAGAATGATGACTGGGGTTTGGTCCGCAACTAGTTATCTAGGCAATCGAGTGATGCAAATACCAATATTGATGGCAAGTAGGCTGCGAATTAAACCTTCCTATTAAGTCTTTAAACATTAACATTAAACATTTTCAATGCAAGCTATCAATGATTGTGCTTTAGAGACACAAATCCCACTTCAACCATTAATTTTGGTAGGGAAGAGCTTTTACGGAGAAGCCAGCGTTTAGGCTTTTGGTGTGGAAACATTAAAAAGTTGAAATATATGGAAAGATTCTGAGAAAAGAGCATGTGCATGAGGAAGGCTAGATCACAGATTAGTTACTCGGTATTTGCGTAACAATATTATTATTATGCAACAGATTAAATGCATTTTTTAGCTCTAGAAGGACTTCTGACTGCCTCTAAGCTGCCGTTTCCCTTTAAGTGGGAGGCCGGCTCACATGTACACCTCGATCTGTTCCACAGTTAGGATGGAACCAAATCTCGACATGTGCCACGGGGTTTTTTCTGTATTCTATTTCCCAGTTTTTTTGCATGATCGGGTGGGAATGTGACTAAACATTTTACTATCTATAATGGATCCAATCCAATATGCTGCAATGTGTTAGCTTGTTATGACCTTAAATACATATATGTATATTTACCTTCTCAGGTATACATTTAGAGAAAGAGATGGAAAGAAAAATACTCAAAATGTATACTTTTAATTTTATTATTGTTGTTGTTATTCTACATCTCCTTACTCTGGTTCATTAAACGTTGTGCCGTCATTGTTACAGCAACCGTTTTATGATGCAGCAAAACCACGGTTGTAGCCATGGCTAAGAGATGTCTTCAGCCAGCCTCGTGCCACTTCACTAGTGCAAAACAAACAAAACTTTCTTACTGGAGAGATTTAGAGGTGATGCCCAGCAATATTAGAGGCCACCCACGACAGACTTCTTGTAAGGCAGGACTTGAGTGGCAGTGGGGCATATGGAAGTAGGTGCCTGAAGTTATCGGTGTCGTCATCTGGCAAATGTTAGATAGCTGATAAGGATGGAATATAGTGGCGTTGCATTTGAGTTTTACACAATGGGTTTATATGGGGTGCAACTGCAGGACATACTCTGCCTCGGACAAAAGGAATCGCTTATTTGCTAGAGCGGAGACTTTCATATAAAGTTAGGCTATCGTTGTGAATAATGATAATATACGCACAAAGATGCAGTGATACAAAAAAAACCCCCTTTTTCTTAGGAAGAAGCTCTATGTGCCTATACTTCTGACTTTGCCCTTCCTTTTCTCTGTGTGCTTCCCCAGCACGCAAATTATTCTGGATTAATGTTTGGAAGAAGTTGTGGACACAGCACTTCTCAACTAAAGAACAAAAGTCTGTGCTCGGTTCACTGGAAGACTGTGGTGTTGCTTCCCCTGCGTACCTGGGGATTCATGGAAATAGTGTGCTTCTAGATAGTTGTACCTGTGTCCTGTGTCACCCAACACAGAACTCTTGCTAAAAACTCAAATAGAAGATTTTCGTGTGTCGCTTGTCAACTCCTTCAGCTCACGTGGACTACCTGAAATTCCGGAGAAAAAATAGCAGCATCTAGCATTCGAAGGGATAAATATGCAGAGAAAATATATACTGTTTGTTTGGGGAAGTTTGCTCTAATGTGCCTTTATCTGTAATGTAAGAGTGTAAGGCAAGGGGACAGGTTACAGAAAAAATACCCAAACCAACAAAACAGGACATGTCTGGGCACGGAGAGGCTGAAGCCTGACCGTGGTGAAAGTGGGCTTTTCCCAGGAATTTGGAGCTAGAAAGACAAAGGTGCTTGCTGAGTTTAGGTCCAGAGAGATCTGAAAAGCATGCAGTTCATAGATGCATCATCAGTACTGAAGTACATGGATGGGACAGAGTCCTCCAGCTGTTTGGCACGCTTGTCCACTGGAAAACTGTGGGGAAAAGAGACTCAAACATCCTCAAGAAGATCAAGGCAAACTCCTCTTACAAAAAGGCACAGTGTCTTCGCTGACCATGAAGGCAAGGTAGAACTGCAGTTCTTAAGGTCTTATCTGAAAAACCTCACATAGCAGAGTGCAGGAAACTCAATTTACCTGTCTCCGAAAGATGAAGGACTGAGCCAGCCCTGCTGGGATTAAAGCAGTCGCACTGTTTCATGTTATATGAAATATTTTTTATCGTTGTGAAATAAAAAGCTAACATCCAAAGCAAAATGGGTACCAATACATTGCGATACCAGATAAGTCCAGATATTTGATTTTGGTCTGTTGCTGTCTTCTGATTTCCCTCCTAAGGGTGCTTTGGTTTAGCAGGAGATGGAAAACAGTTCATCTTGGCAGTCGGCCCTGACACTCCTGCTGAGCAGAGTCCAGGCTTTTTTGTTGTTCTTGGGTGTGGGCTTGTTTTTTTTTAATAGGATGCCCGTAAGAGAAATGTTCCAATGATGAGCGGGGGCTCAGCATGGTTTGATTTGTGCTATTCATCAAGGGGAGGCAGAGCCAAATTTATCTTGTATACAACAAACAACCACTGTCAGACCTCAGATAAAATGTCTGAATTGAAGTTGATTGCTGGGAATAATTTTCTGAGAAAGAAAGTGATTTTCTTTCCTTGAACATACTTTGTGTCTATGTGCTTTCAAAGGCTAGCAGGCAAACTAAATTGTTTTGTACTGATGATGTCTACATTGTGTAGTTTGCTCATCCTGGGCTGAGATCCTACTGCTGTTTCAAAGAGTTAATATTGGTGTTTCAAATTATGAAACATAAACATTAAAGTATTCATCTATGTGGCCAGAGGTCAAGATAACCTAACTTCAAGAAATGACGTCTGAAAATTCGTGTCTTTTACGTTGGTGGCACAATTTTACCCTTCTGTTAGTAGAATATATGATACATCAGATAAATGTTAATCCCCATAATTTCAGATTTTCAGTGATGATAAACCCCTTTAAAGTGGACCCAGGGGTAGTTTGTCACATTTAACAATGCCTGTAAACTGTGATTCTTGCCTCACGAGCTGTTTATTTTATATGCTAAATGAAGAGGGAATATTAGGAAAAATACAATATGTAGCTATGTAATTAATGATTTTAATAAAATGAGTTGGAAGAAAGGAAGGAACTAGAACTGCAACTGTAGAAGTGCTTCTACTGAGCTTTCAAGTGTGTAGTTTGTGCTTTTCTTTTTAAGTCTTTGTCCAAGTTTTCTAACAGGGAGATGGGAATTAAAAAAAAAAAAGAAAAAAAAAAAGACTAAAAACCCCCTTTCATGCCTTTCAGCCATTATGCATTGATATTGTAGGGAGAGCGGGATAGGAGAGGGAAGGAAACCTGAATTTTATTGAGCTAAACGTTAGTAAAATTCTTTCACAATATGAAAAGAAAGGACCATTGGCGTTGTGCTTGTTGTTTTCTGAGAATGCTAAGGTAGTCACATCTTTGTATTTTTCTTCCCTTTCTCCCCCTTCTCCGGAGAGGTGATGTGCTCAGTCTGTCACGGTAGGGATTGCTGCTTTTGTGATAACACAGGTGCATCTCTTCAGATGTTTTGTGATTATTTTGGCTGGCTACTGGCCTTTGATTCAGGAGAATAAATGACACAAGGGAAGGGATTATTTTCTAGGGTTAGGAATAGAAAGGAATATACACCCTTCTAGCCAGGAAGCGAGTTTGTTTTTTTTTTCCCTTACAGGTTCCAAAGGCACGCTGGCAAAGCAACTATGATGCTACAGCTTCTTTGATGTGCTTTTTATATTGGTGGGAGATCTTTAGGCAGCCTAAATGTAGGGCTGCTGTCAGTGTTCATATAATGAATTCAGCTTCTGTTAAGCCTGGTCTCACATAGTGAAAATAATATCAGAACCCAAACAAAATATGCAAAGGTGATGTGAATATTAGAGGAAAGAAAAAAAGCCCAGGGACTGTCTGACAAATCTCTTTAGGAATGGGGCAGAAAGCTTTTTATTTTCAGTATGGAAGCTCCGTGAAGAATACATTAACAAATCTGACAAGTTGGCATTGAGCGTTCTCGCTTTTTTGGAGGACACAGAATAGACGCTGTACTCGCGTGTGGTACTAGTTCTTGAGCGTAGGTACCAGGACAGTAAGAATCGACTGCGTGGGAAGAGAAAACGGGATTCTTGCGCACGCGGCAACCACATTTGTGGCAACCAGCCGTTTCTTGCCCTTGAATTTAGGGATGCACTGAAACTACTGGTACAAGTGAGCTAAAAGATTTAGTAAATTGAGAGTTAGATACTACAGTAACTTGGCTTAATGATATGATCGCATGCAAACACTCCAGCTAACAGTTTGTGCTGCTATAAGCTAAGATGTTCAAATACATTAAAATTCCCATTTAGTCTGAATATAATGGCATCCTTTCTCTAAATCTGAAAGGCCATGTCTAATTAAAATCATTATTTTATATAATTTTAAAAGAGGCTATTAAAGACATGTTTACAGATACTTAATTTATTCCTTAAACTTTTATTGCTTTTTAAACTTGAAATGTCCATGACATTTTCCATTAAAGTACTTCATAACAGCTGCAAAATTTGAAATAAAAACTGTGTAAAATTCTATTTAAACTTATTTGTTATTGTACTTTGAAGGATGCTTAATAGGAAAATAAGAAGCATCATCTTGAATCATTACCTACGACTTAGAAGTCAGAACTTCTGTCCTGACTCAATAAGTATTTGTAACCTAAAAAAATCATTAATTGATCTGATATTGAATAGCCCCTTTCTAGCAAACTTGCAGAATTATCTGCCTGATCAGAGTCTGCATTCTGCAACATTTAATTCAGAATCCTGATCGAACCAGGCTCTGTTATACTTTACATGTTTCTACTGGTATACTTCACATTCTGCTGTAAAATTAGCACTATTAATCAGGATGCAAAGCTATTTTTGACAGTGACATGTGATTGGCGAAGTAACATAAATCACTCAAATTGTAAGTGAGAAGTTGTCATCTACCTCCGACAAGCTCCTGCTTATTGTGCTCTTGATAATGTTAACCTTTAATTCTTGCTCTCATTTCAAAAAACATTATTAAGTACACATAAAATCATGACTATTTTGCCTGCACTCTGGTAACCCTGGTTTTTGTTTTGTTGCTAATAGACTAGATAATGAGACAGGATTTGTAAATCCTGCTAAACCTAGCTAAATCTCCAAAATGGAGTCCATCTCCTTACTTAAAATATTTTCATCAAATTTTGGTTTTGAACAAATTCTTTTAACTCTATTCTTTTTGCCAGGCTACTTTGGCATATAATGTGGAAATTGTGACAGCCGTCTAATACAAAGTGCGTCCTGTCAAGGCGGTAGACGTTCAGTTCTTCACATTCTGGGTTACTGCAGGGTCTTCTCAAAACAGCATGTGTAGAAGTTAACGTATTAATGCAAGTATTTCTTATAGTAGCTTACGCTTGGCAAAATGAAGGTAAATGAGTGAAAATGTCAGGCTTACTACTCGTTCTTACTTTGGCTCTGAAATATGGATAGAGTCTGTTACCTAAACCAACCATCGCCAGGCTGTGAGGGGACTGGAGGATAATGAAGCTAGTTAGTCAAAACAAAGCGATGACTTGACTTCCTGGGTTAATTAAGTGCAATTCCCTAATGAAGCAGTGCCTTTGGAACATCTGTTTGGCTGTCACCCTGAGAGGTGTTGCTGATCTTTTACGTGAAACCAATCACATCTACTGTGTGATCACAGTACGACATAACTCCTTAGATGTAGCTCTGGTCAAGTAATAGATGTGTTGGGTGTTCTTCGTCTCTTTGGTTTCTAGTTGGTTTATCTTTGTTCACCTCGTATCTGCTACCCAGGTCCCAACGTGTTGCTCTGTGATGAGCTACAGCATCGTTTTCAAATAAAAAAACTAATCGACTGCGAGACTTCTCAGAGTGACATTTCTTCTCTCTCCCCCCACACCCAGCCTGTTGCAAATCATATTCTGCGAGGCAGGATCTGGGTTGTCTCATTCCAAGTAACATCTCAGTTCCTTTCTGTTGTATTATAGAACTGTGGGTGCCCGTGTCAAACAGCTGGAAAAGATTTATTGTTTCTGCAGCAGCGTATATTGGTGCATGGCAGATAGCAACAGCGAAACATGGGAAATGATATAATATCTTCTCCTGATTTTGGAATTGTGCAAAGGAGGTTTCAAATGGAATTTTAATTTCTTTGCATTCGCTTTAATATGCAAGGTTTTTTTTCAGGAAAAACTCCAAGCCTCTAATTCTGGAAATAAAGTTTCCAGTGTTTCAGTGCGATGGGGTCCTAAATTTCAACTTGATGGAATTACTGTTTTTTCTCTAATGCCAGCTTTTTCTTGTGCACAATGTTCAAGAAAGCTATTGCTACTCAGTAATAAATATATATTACTGAAACGTGGTGGGCTAGATTTCTGTATGTATATTCACAGTTCGTTAGCACAGGAGTTGTTGGTTTTGGTGTTCTTTTCATTTCTTTTTTAATGGAAGCATGTTATGTCCAGCACTTGAAGATCTGCTTATGGAATACTTATGTTTCTAAGCAGTTTTGAAAGATGTCCGCGCTGCAGAGAAATCTTTAACCCTTGACTGTCAATTAAGGGATAATATGAGTGAGAAGTGCAGAAAGAACTACCAGACTATTGAAAATTCATTTTATCGAGGTTGATTATTTTCCCTGAAAATGAGAAGAAATACATTTAAAACTCCTACATGAAAAAGCATATTGAATTGGCAAAATGCTATCAGGTAGCTAACCTAAATTTTTTGATTACTTGCAGTTTTAAATTATGAAATTTAGCAAAGAGACCCCATGAATTTGATCATCAAGGTCAGGTGATGAGATCTTGGCCCTATTACTCAGTTGTTATAATGATTTACTGAAAATGATACTGAGCTATGCAGTTGACACCAGGTGAGGGTCGGAGGGGTTTTTTCTTTCCTTTTTTACCTCAGCATATCCAATCTAAATTGCTTTCAGTTGCTACAGTGTTTTGGAAGGTTTCAATGTGCAGTCCTGTTCCTGTGAAAGCAGGTTTTAATGCAAAGTCATAGGCTTTTAGAATACTGTAAGAGAAGATATTGTGCCATGATGCGTCTCTCTTCTTATCTGCGTCTTTGCTGGTGACTTGAAGGTGTTATCCTTGTATAAAATGAAACCTGTGTGATCAAATATTTAGAGGTTCCCTTAATATTTCAGTAACTCTCAGTAATAAATCTGTATTTTTTTTTTCCCCTCTCAGAACAAAAGCCTCAAAAACAAGCTCTTGTCAGGAAACAAGCTTTGTGGTATTCACGCAGAAGAGGTGAGTAACATTCCTCTCTATTCTAAATCTAACATACTCAAAAGAAGCTTGCATCACAGTCTTTTGTACTGAGGTTCTGGTATAGATTATATATTATGCGCGTATGGTGAGCGTTCCTAAAGCGCTCTCATCTCAACTCAGTTCTGTGACATCACTAGAAGCAACTCAAATGTATTAGAAAGTGAGCTGCAAACTTAAATTTTAGACAAATAAAATAAAGTTTGGGCATGCTTATGAAAATTATATATAGCTCTGTAGATGTATAATATACATCTATAATGTATATAAAACTGATTTCCTTTCCATGATCTCCATGCTAAACTAAGATAGGAATAACTAAATGCCTTTTTTGAAATTAACTTATAGAGACAGCAGAGATTTATTATTATTGATTCCTAGAATGTTTCATTACTTCAAGGAAAAAAGGGTCACTTTATGAAACAGAGGGAAAGAAATCTTCCCTCTACTGAAGAGCGAGCTAGCAAAGATAGTTGATGATCCA
Source organism: Leptodon cayanensis (assembly GCA_027564655.1). Lineage (NCBI taxonomy): Eukaryota > Metazoa > Chordata > Aves > Accipitriformes > Accipitridae > Leptodon > Leptodon cayanensis. The sequence continues at coordinate 24,151,500 of JANXJC010000021.1, read as the reverse complement.
AAAACCCTATTTTTTTGCAAGTACATAAACGTACATGTAACTGCATTTGTGCAAGCAGTCCTTTTAGCTATGTGACTTTTCATGAAAGAGGGGATTACTATATGAGCCTGGTTTACTCATTTACATGACTTCAGTGATGTTTTTTGGCATATATAATTCCTGTGAAAGTCATCGCACCTTGCCAGAATGAAACAGAAGCGTAACGCTGCTTCTTGACTAAAATTTTCATAATTATGGTCGAACGTGTTTTCTTCATTAAAGACTCTACCTTTTAACTTAGAGGAGAAAATGTATGAGGTCAAAGTACTGTTTTCTAGTTATATTAGTTAATTAGCCTAACTGAAGACCTGCAACCACTGTTTCTGAGAAATCTTCAATCGTAGGAAATAATAGGGTTTGGGGGTATTTTTTTTTGATGGTGATGAAAACATCACCAGTGTTGTTTTCAAACATGCCACAGTATGTGAATACAAGCGTGCTACCCTGGAAAAGCAATTGACATTGATTTTGGTTATTTTTCTGCATTTTAAAGCTGATCTAGTTTCCGTTCTTGTCAGAACTTGCTACCTTTTTTTCTCATCTTAAAAGTAAATATTTAAAATAACTCCCCAAATTTTATTATCCTCGCTTTCAGTCAAAGAAGATCCAAGCCCAGCTGAAAGAGCTTCGTTATGGGAAAAAGGATTTGATTTTTAAGGTAAGTTTAATTTCACTATAGTTAGCTAAAGTTTTTGGAGTTAATATAGCATTGAAGTACACTGGGAGTATGGTAGCTGACTTTATTACTATGGTTGTAAGGAATCTTTTCCTTCTCACTATACTGAACCACACATGGCTTCTTAATTTGGATGCAGCTTTTGGCTTACAAATTTCTGAGTGCTGCAATCTGATTTGTTATGTGA
>JANXJC010000021.1:24091765-24142956 GCA_027564655.1 Leptodon cayanensis | reverse complement strand
CGGCTCCGTGCCCGCCACCCCCGCCAGCAGCCCCGGCCGAGCAGGACCGCAGCGCTCCCAGACAACGCTTCTTTTATTTCTTTTTTTTTTTTTCTTTCCCCTTTGAAGCCACACTTAAAAAAATGATAAGGAACGGGTTTTATTGATTTTTTTTTTCCACCACAACATTAACTTTATAACAATATAGGCTGTTTTAAAAATAGGACCGATCCCTAACAGAAAGCGAGAGGGCAGAGAGTACAACAGAAAGGGGGGGGGAATATTAAAATAAAATAAAGAAACCGACCCAAACCCTTGGGAAGACAGCAAACAATTGTCAGACAACAGGTGAGCAGACACTAAGACAGAGAGAGACTAGAGGTGTCCACTCCTCACTTGATTTCTGCCTATTAAAATCCACATACTCGATGGACTTTAGAAGGAAACTGTACATCATATCAAATAAATTAAAATTACCCTAAAGTTGATTGTCCTTCACTTAAAGCGCCCAGATCACCGAATCTCCCTTATTTATTCGCGTAAGCCGGGCTGATGCTTATTCCCATGCCCTGCTCCTCTCTTCTCACTTCCCTTCGCTTGTAATTCTTTTTTATTTTATTTTGTACAACAGGAACGAACGCAATTATACAATGCTAAAAATCCTTTCCTCACCATTCAAATAAAAGCAGTGCTTTAAGAATCGTCGTACAATATTGCACAGTTCAAAAGTACAGTAATAATAATAATAATAATTAGTATTACAAAAGAAAGCAAAGGGTACAGATTTTTTTTCCTCCAAATACCGAAATAACTTTACAAGGAAAAAAAAAGAAAACCCAACCCAACAACTAGGAAAACAAGAATTATAAACAAGAATTAAAAATGCCTAAGTAAACGATAATAAATAAGGGTCCCTCAAAGCGTGCGGGTGTATTTAACCGTTCACTTTGAGGCTGTGTTTCTTGCTCGGTATAAAGTCCCATGACAGAAACCGAAAGGTACAAAATATGGGAAAGCAAAGAGGCAAATCGGTACCGGGGTCTGCTTAAATGAAAAGCCGCGGTCGATGAAGTTTGAGTCACGACAGGATCAGGAGCCTGAACAATTTGGAGGCAGGAGGAGAGGTCCAAAAGGAACAGAAATTCAGCTTCCCGTTAGCATTTGGCAAATCTCGAGGAGCGGCCTGGGATCATTCATTTTTTTTATTATTATCCTTTTTTTTTCTTTTTTTTTTTCTTCTTTTTTTTTTTTTTTTTAGGAACTTGCAGCAGTTCAAACTCTGTGTATTTCTGCTGCTTTGGTCTATTCTAGTTTATTAGCATTAGTAGCAGAAAATGTTTTTGCATATGTCTTGAATCTTCCTTACTGAAATTGAAGCCAATTAGTTATCATGCTGTCTCCCATAGACTCGGAGAATAGATTTTTTTTTTTTAAACCCCTTCCTTTAAAGCAATATTTTGCATATTTTGAGATTGTTATCCTGTGTCTCTCACAGTGTTCTTTGTTAGACTAACATAGGTAGAATTTTTTTTCCACTCTTGCTTCTCAGTACATGTTTGCACACGATTAATGTTTCGTGTTAGTCAGATCTGAACTTGTTGTCTTTGGTCTCTGTCCATTTGCAGTGCCCTAAAACGGACACTGAGGGCCAGCTGGGCATTTCGCTCATGCTGAGCAAAGCAAAAGGATTGTTATAGTCTGTACCCACAGTGTTCTTTGCCTTTTCTACAAAAAAGTGACATATTCAGTAGTGATATCATCTAGAGTTATTCCTCCCTACTGTTCTATATTTGTTTTATCGATTATTCCTGTCTGCATTTAGCATCTTATATTTGTCTTTAGTGAATGTCATCCTATTTTTTCCAGTCTGTCAGGATAAATTTAGATAAATCCCATCTTCTATGACACACAGAGTTCTGGTTTGATGTCACCAGAATATTTAATGAGTTTATGTTTAGTTCACTGTTCAGTTCATTAATGATATATATATCAAATAAAACTCCGTCTCCTGGAGAGGTAGTCTGATTATTCTTTTCAGTACTTTTTCAAAAATGAATGTTGTGGTAATTTGTCTCTTTCTCAAGAGGGGTATCATGCATATTATTTTCCAGTGTTCAGGTTCTTCAGCCACTCTGCTGAGTCTGTAAGGAACTTAGATCTTAGAGCCTAATACCACTTCCTAAAGCAATAAAAATGATGATGCACAACCATGACTAACAGAAAACGATCAAGTGAAAACTCCTATCAATCTGTAATTGGACAGAGTTGTATTAGAGAGGAAAATGATCTTTTGCCTAAAACAATTTGTCTACAGATCTAGGACTACACCTGAAAAAAGAGGTACTGTGTACCATAGCATTTAAATTTGGCTGAAAAGGGGTGGACGTGGGGGTGGAAATAAATTGTGTATCAACCCACCAAACCCCATCACTGTTCAGTATCTTCATAAGTGATCTGGATCAAGTGTACCCTGATGAAGTTTGCCAATGATACCAAACTGAGTGGGGAAGTAGACATTTCGGGAGGGAGAGCCACCCTGCAGGAAGACCTGGATAGGCTGGAAGAGCGGGCTAACGAGAACCTCATGAAGTTCAACAAAGACAAAGGTAAGCTCTTGCACCTGAGAAACCATAATCCGGGAGTGCAGCACAGGCTGGGATCTGCCTGCTGGGGAGCAGCTCTGTGGAAATGGCTGTGGGCGTCCTGGTGGCCAGCAAGCTCAATACGAGCGAACAGTGTGCTGCTGCAGCAAAGAAAGCCAACAGGATCCTGCATTGCATCAACAAGGGCATCACCAGCAGAGAGAAAGAAGTCATTATCCCGCTCTACTCGGCACTTGTCAGGCTACACCTGGGATACTGTGTTCGGTTTTGGTCCCTGCCATACCAAAAAGATGTGGAAAGGCTGGAGAGGGTCCAGAGAAGGGCCACAAAGCTGATCAAGGGACTGGGAAGCCTGCTGTATGAGGAAAGGCTGAGAACTGCGTTTGTTCAGCCTTGAGAAAAGAAAGCTTAGGGGACACCTGATCACCATGTTCCAGTACTTAAAGGGTGGCTACAAAGAAGCTGAATTCTGCCTCTTTACAAGGAGCCACGTGGAAAAGACAAGGGGTAATGGGTACAAGTTACTCCTGGGGACATTCCAACTGGACACAAGAGGACAATTTTTCTCAATGAGAACAATCAGCCAGTGGAATAATCTCCCCAGGGAAGTGGTGGATTCCCCAACATTGGACACTTTTAAGATTCACTTGGACAGGGTGCTGGGCCATCTTGTCTAGACCGTGCTTTTGCCAAGAAAGGTTGGATCAGATGATCCCTGAGGTCCCTACCAAGTTGGTATTTTATGAAAAATATAGTGGAATTTGCCCCAGACCTTGAGAGATGACCTCGGTAGTATTATTTTGAGTCATTATTTCAAACTGTGTTTTGTTCTCCTGTAGTGAACGTCTATGAGGGTAGGAGACAGCGTCGTGGCTGCAAGTATTGCAAAATGCTTTTCTTCATCTTTAGTTCAGGAATTATCATCTTTGTGCTAATATTACTAAACATTTGTGAGTAATAGATGCAGTGATGTGATGGTTATGCATGCAGTTCAGGTTGTCTATAAGCCCAGAACTTATGGAGTGGTTTGTATTTCATGCTCCGATTCCATTTTTATACACTGGTTTGTGCAAAACCAGATAGAAAGATTGATGACATTTCTCTTTCAAAGCATTTTCAATACAAGGTAAATACAAAATTAGTAAAGTTATATGTTTAATAGCTTAATCAGTAATTAATGCCCTTTCACAGAAGTTGCTATATCTGGTGATATATGACAGCCAAGAGCGTGTTGTTAGGGAGAGCTGGTTTTTCATGTTGCACTGTGATAATGTACAGCTATTACTTTGACTTGCTTGAAAATAGTGTGTTTTCTTCAAGGAGTATCCTTGTTTGTTCAGAGTCATCAGGGTGGCAGGAAGAAAACTGTAATTATATTCCTGAAAGCAATTGCATTGGTGGCTGAGGCAATGGAAGTACAGTGTAGATTCTATTCATGTTTGAAGTTGTTATATGAAGATTATTCTATTTATCTGTGGGTTTCTAGAATGTGATAATTTTACAGAATTAAATTTTAACTGTTTTGAGAATAATAGGATTTAATATGAATGTTGTGCCAGGTCGGGTTTTTTCGCTGATGGCTCTGGCAGGCTGCCTCCTGAGGCGGATGACGGATGGACTCGGACGTGCAGGCTTTTATGGGTTAATATGTCATGAGTGAGAACTGATCTGATGTTTAAGATAAGAGATTCTGGGGTCTTCCTTGAGATATTTTTACTTTGTAATATAATGAGTGTTGGACTTAAGTCTTCATGGTTTAGGATCTCTGTAGCTCTTGCTACATGTAGTTCAGTCTTAGAAACTGCTAGATTTTTTTTGTTCCAAGTGAGAAGGTTTACAACGCTTTTTTTTTTTTTTTTAAATAATGCTTTTGTTGATTATTCACTTTGGGATTTCTTTTTTTTTCCTTGATCAAGTCATTATGTTTGTACACTTTTAGATTTGTAGCTGGAAGTTGCCCACTGGATGTATGATTTTGGTTTTCAGGTTATCAATTATTTGTGAGTAGATGTGGCTACTTATTGGATGTAGAAAAATGCTTTAAGACAGGATATTATTGAGTTGTTTTTCTCAGTAGAAGCTGAAGCCCCTGGGAGAGACAGGAAATTGAAATTTGATTAGTTGATTTTTGTAAAATATATTAGGTCTGTTGCATAAATATCTGCAGTTGATGTTTGGGTGGTAAGAGATGACATGATTACTTTTCGGATAGCTATCTTGTTGAGATAACTTAGGGTAGGGATCCTTTCCTCATCCTCTGTTACATGGACTTTTAGCACTGTATAGTAAGTACTTCTTGTTTTCATGACGCGCAAGTTTTTTTTTTTTTTTAATTTCTTTTGTAGTAGGGTTTGTTTTTTTTTTTCCTGAATAGCGGTATAGTGTATTTTCATGACCTTAACAAAAATGTATTTTGAAAGGCTCATCTAGGTTACGTGTGTTTTGCTTGGGAAGTAGATGTCACTGTTTACTTCAGCACCTTTTTGCTGATGCGTATTTTCATTTCAAATGCTGTACTTTAGCATTTTGTATGTTGTTGCTTTGATGTTATAATCATTAGTAATGTGTTAATGTTAGCACATTATGTTAGCAAGACAGGAGGGGCCTGAAGATCTAGACAGAATTGGCTGCTGAAAAATACTTACAGGCTATTTGGAGACAGGGGAATTTTTTTAATATAAAGAGTTAAGTGATGTGCAAGAAGGTGGAGGGATGTCATCATATATATTTCCCATCAAGGACATTGGATTATGTATTAACATAATTCATTGATATCCTTATTGAAACAAACCTTCTGCTATTCTATTTTTTTTTAATGGTTTCATGCAGTTTTGGAAATAACAGATTTGCGAAACGTGAATATCGTTTCAGGACTTAGTAATTCAGGTCTATCGGTTTATTGTCAGTACATTTTTTATAACACAGTTTTGAGCATGAAAAATAGTTGTAACTTTTTAAATGAACTGAAAAAATGTATTTTGAAAGTTTCTATATGGCCCTGAGGATGTGGCCTTAAGGATATGGACTTGCATTAGGTGGTAATGCAGTTTTAAATAGCTGGTTTGAGTTACTGTGTGAGACAAGGCTAGTCGATAGCCAGCGTGAGACAAGGTTACTTAAATCTAGCAGCAGCAGCTCCGTGTTTAACTGGCAGCGTTCAGCTATTCAATCAACTTACAGACCTGGTCCAGCTCCCGGTAAAATGAGGAGAGGTTTACTATTGATAGTCAATTGAAATTGGCTGGGGCTTTGACTGACATTTTCCAAGTGGTTTAATTATAATAATGATTTTGAGTGTGCCCAGTAGGGTTGAAAAATTTAAAGAAATTTAAAAATTTAAAAACCTTTGTCATGTAAAGTATTGAAAAATTCCAAACTGCCCAAAGATCAGAGAAAAAAATAGGACTGAGGGAAGGGCATGTAAGAAGCTGAAAGATGAGTCAAAGCTTCATCTTGTCTAAATGTGCAGCAGGAAAAAGAGGGAATGTTTTCTATGAGAACTATGGACCTGGATCCCCGTGTGTTACATGTCAAAACGGGACAAGAAGTTGTACGAGTAATGCTGATGCCAGGAGTATACTTGGAGAGCAACTGTTTTGGCACAATCATTTTTCTTCAACATTTAAGCTTCTGCAGTGTTAGGTGCTGTAGAAATTGCCAAGAAAAATGTCTTTTTCTGAAATATTAGAACCGAAGACATTTTATGCTGAGGATATCAGGGACAAGACGTGCTGTCAGCCTCCGTCCGTAGAGGGAGGGGGAACGGTCAGGCACAAACGTGACAAACTGTGAAAATGAAGAGCAGGCGCCAGCCACGGTGCCCACGCTCGTTGAATTTCCCTGGAAGCGGAGAGGCCAGAGGAGCAGCCAAGGTGGTGTCTTGGGCACCGGGTCCTTGGGGGCACCTGGCACACGCCGAAATCCAGAACCAGCCCTGGGGCTCCTTGATGAACCATTCTGTGGGGTGATGGCTTGGGAGATCACCTGGCTCCAGGCAATCGGCATCTGGAGCCCATTGACATGTACGTCCCAAATTAGGTGTGGTTCCTAGCAGAGGCAGTTCTGAATGCCTCGGCATTTGTTCCAAATCAGAGGGAAATAAAAATTATTTGGGAGGATAGTTCTGCATCACTTAGTCTCCTCTTTCCTTGAACCTGTTTTCTGGGATATTACTGACAGCAAATTCCGAACCATCTATGGGATGATCTGCAGCATGAAGTTCTCAAAACAAATACAATAAATTTAATCTGCATTTTGGGAGGGGTTTTGAAATTTCTGAATTACTCATTGTTGGCTGATTTGGAGGCACTCTGCAGTAATGAATATGCTGGTGTTAGTGAATACCTTATGTGTTGGGTGTTTTAGGTTTTACTTTATTCATCAGCTGAACATGAGGTAAAGTTTTTAAAAAGGAGTTTTAAGAAGTTATCTCTCGACAAACACTTTTAAGTGATATTACCAGAAATACTGGTTTTGTTTTCTTTGGTTTGTGTTTTCCTGACTGAATTATGCTTTTGACTGGAATAGTCAAATCTTAGAAAGAAGCCCCAAAACCAAAAAGCTGAACCTTTGGGCAAGACGTTAACTAATCCTCCCAAGAGAAGAGGAAGTAAATGTTTCCAGCGCACTGCTGACAGAGGTGTAGACCATTCTGGTGTGCCTAACGTGAATTTTAAAATGCCTACCCCCTCAGCGTTTGTTCTCTTGCTGCTAAAATAAGCAATACAACTGTTTAAAGAAGACTGACTTAGAAAAGAAAGAGCAGTAGGTTGTTGTAATCGTGTGGATCGGTTATCCATTGGAAACCACAACCGGTGCTAAAACCTAAGGTATTCTGGCCTGATCCGAAGGGAGGAACATCCCCTACAGGAGATAAAGGGTCAGACGAGGCGCAAAGCGGGGCGACGTGGCTCTTCTCTTTGTGCGCGTCTTCTGACTGTGTTTCTGCAGAGGAACGGTTGTTTTCCTTTAGTTAGAGGCCGAATACTTTACTAAAACCCTAGCGAGCTGCTGTTTTGCTTTCGCTGTAACGAGTTTTATGTGAAGGAAAAGCGTGAGGGTTGGGGAAAGAAAAGTTAAATTTCAGCTCATAAAAAAGCACAAAGGTCTTATTTCCTTTTTTTTTAATGTACATATGGGACAGTCAGAAATGAGAGATAAAAGTATTATGGCAGTAACGAGCATTAAGAAAATGTACAAGCTGTGAGACTTCGCAGAAATGATGTTTTTATCTGACTTTTCTTGTTGTAAGTGCTTGAAATATAATTCAGATATTGCTGAATGTCTGGGTTTTGCTGCACGTCTGATTAAATGGAATAGCTGCCAAAAAGTGCAACACATGTAACACCTTGTGCCACAGTAAACAGTACAATTTAGAAGTACAAGTCCCTGTTTTTCTAAGATACAAATAATGCTTATAGAATAAGCACACTTGAATTGTGTTTACCAGATAATTTATTCAGGTTTCTGGTTAAGTGGTTTCCAATTTAAAAAGTTGTCCTAGTTAAAAAGTATAATCAATTATAAAATAAAAAGTTGTACATTATGTATTTTTATCTTTTTTTGTTAAACATTTATTTAATGCTATGTGGGAAAAAGTGGAGTTCAGAATATCCAACCTATTTAACGTGTGATTAAACATCACTTCATCACTCATGTTTTCTAATTAAGCAGAATGTGTGTTAATTCTGCCCTCGGTAAACAGCAATCCTTGTTATGAAATGCAATACATCCTTAAACATTTTGTAATAACCAAATAAAATCCCAATTTATCATGTCTCGAAGTAAAGAAAACCCGGTCATGACTATGTTTATCTCTGCACGTGTGAGTAATCCTTCTAACGTGAAGCTATAACCTAGCCTGTTCTGGCAAAGAAAAAGCAAACAAAAAAACCCAAACCTTTGAAATTTCGTGTAAGGGAAAGAAAGGGAATGGAGTAATTTTTTTTCCCTTGAGTATTTTAAGCAGTTACGAGTTTAAAAAAAAACAAAGCAACAAACACCCTCCCCCCGCCCACAAAAAGCCCACCACCAGCAAAAGCCACCACTATATACTTGATATTCCGCACTGACATGCTGTAAAAAGTTTCTGGGAAAGAAATGCCAGAAAGCCTTTTAAAAACCAATTTTTGGCTGTGCTAAGAAGCGTGCAGTATTTGTAATAGCTGGGCAGCCGCCTCACCCGCCTGATCGGAATCGTAACCCGTAATTATTCTGGGGGTGGAATTCCTACCCTGCTATTAAGACGGAATAGAAGAGGGATCAAATAAAACTGAAATGTTAAGGTGGGCACCATGGTCTCCATCCTCCCTCCGACCCACGCAGCATGCCCAGTGTTTAATTGTACTAAGGGGTCCTGTTGCTGGCACTGCTCAGAAGGAAATAGGATTGGGTTTGGTTTTTTTTTCTTTTTTCAGTGAGTCATTGGGTTATTTGGTTTGTTAAATCGTACGCAGAAATAGGACAACAGAGCGGTTTTGCGGACCTGTACCTTCAGGAAAAATCTAGTAACTCACCTCAAAAGGTGAGAAGCTTTAGGTTTTGTCTGACTCCTGAGAAGAAATGAGAGGACTGGGAGGAGGAGATGTCTGGGTTTGGGAAGAAAGTTCAGATCTACTTTTTCAGGGTAAAATACCAACAAGAACACTTAAAGAAGCTGTATTTGGAGCTTATTTGTAAAGTACCACATTGTTATCAACAATATATAATCCACCAGTAATTTATTCATTGTATTTATGTGGGTATGTTTGTCCCAAGAAAGATCATCGAAAGGATTAATTTCTTAGAAGAAACAAAAGCTATAACTTCTCCAAAGGTACACAAAAGACCCCTAGTCAATGCTTTTTCTTTTGCTGTGACTAAGGAAGTGAGAAATGGAAAGCTTCTAGCTGCGGTTTTTCAGATTACAAGGCTCCTGTCTCGTCCCCCTGTTTTGTTGTTTTTCTGTGCCTTTGAGGAATACAAACATCTCACCTATATTATATTGATATGACATTTATAAATTCTGGAATATTCAAAGTCATCAGCCCAAAGACCTGTAAGCATTGCCTTCACATTTTTTTATGTATATGCAGAAATTTTCTCTGGTCTCAATTACTCGTTACAAAAAATTCTATGTCAATTTAGATTTTATTGTCTTCCTGAAATCAGACTAGTCTTTTCTTTCTGCTTTTTGTATTTTTGCCTGGAAGACTTTAAATATGGGCATCTTGTGTAATGTAATTCACCATGGGTGAAGGTAAGTACATTCATTTAAGTGAGTTAGAAAAGTGTATTTCACTGACAGTAATTGCTCAGTGCCCTCTTTCAGAGAAGGAAAAAAATATTTGTCTCCCTGTTTCGTCTGTAAGACCTGATTCTACAAGAATGCCTAAAAGAAACTTAATATTTTTAAATTTTTCCAGACTATGCTCTTTAAAGGCACTTTACTCCTTATCAGAATTGGCCTTGTGTAGTCCTACTGGCATTTTGCCTTTTTTCTTTATTCAGTATCCAAGCCACATTAATTGAATTAGGCTCCCTAAAGAACTTATAAATTAAACCGGCAGTGAAACTACTGCAATATGAATTCAGCCTTAATAGACAAAAATTTTCAGAAAAAAAATTGATTATTCTGCCGTTTTGTGTCTAAGATGTAAATAAATATCACTACTTTCACACTTGCTTCATCAAAACTGCATTTTTTAATGCCAGGATTTTATTCTCACTTGATATTGGTTGGACTCATATCATTGACCTATTGGCTCAGCTATCTGTGAAATAAAATAAATATATGTGAAAGTTACAGAAGAAGTTAGTCCATCCAAACAAGACAATATTACCAAAAATAAGAATAAGGCTTGATTAATGATGCAGTCAGACTTTATTAATATATATGAGCCGGTCCTTTGGAAGAATACCTTTTCACCGTAAACAGAAAATGTTTTCCTCGATGTGCGCACTGTTATTAAAATATATTAAATCTTTATAATGGCAGGCAGCAATTAAAGAAATGAAACACTTTTCTTCCAACCTGGTTATTGATACGGCTGCGGTTTGATTGAGTACAGCCTATTATGTAGCACCAGACATCCCCCTGCAAGGAAAGAAGCAGCAGTCACCTGTAACCACTGTTTCTTGCTTTCTACCAACTACCCAGCTTTTCAGATGCCCTCATAATGCATGCGTTGAAGAAAACGAGACATCCTGAAATTCATAACTTTAGCTCTGGTATTCCACTGATTAAAATTGTAACACAGATGGTGCTGAATGGAGAAGTTGCCTAGTTGTCTGGCCCGCACCGTGTGGCAATCCATCATGTTCCGTGTGATTCTCATCCTTTAGCAATGCACACCATCCGAGATGCCATCCTGGCCTCTCATTTATCATGTAAATGTTATTTGGTATCATTTCCCTTTTAATGGCAATTCAAATTATTTAATTATATATACTGTTTTTCAAATCTTGCTTCTCATTAATTGAAAATATATGAATTTGTATAACTACTGTAAAAATAGCTTAATAAGTAGCAATTATGAAGCCGTTAATGATGTGAGAAATTACTTGGTCTAGTTCTAGTATCTAAAGAGAACTGTCTCTGCGTCAGAGCCAAGCTTAACGTTCAGTCTTTCAAACACTGACTGGCACCGTGTTTACCCTGAGTGATATTATGTACTATGGTTAGTAACGCATGCAAATGTCGCTGAACTCTAGAAAAATTCTGATATGTTGGTAAGTTTTTTCTCCAAAAAGCCACTGATAAGTCCAGTTAAATTTTGCAAATTCCAATGAAATGGAAGGATTCTTCCTCTATTGGATGCTCTGTCGCCAGACTGGGGAACCAAACCAGTGGTCTGATCTGTGTGTCGTGTGCGTGATAGCAACTGGTGTCGGGTGTAAGAAACGTGACGCAGCGGAAATTAGGGACTGCATTCGCAAGAGACTTCCCTGCAGCTGAGGAAGCAGTTGACTTCTGCTTTGACGCAAGATTCCTTCAAGATTGGTTTTGACTAACGAAACTGTGGCTGCTCTGCTGAATCCACAGATAAATGCCTAATCCTGTTTTAAAATGCGACGAAGTAGTTCTTTACGTGGGCAGGGAACTGAAAATTCCAGGCTTTTATTGTTTTATCAGCCAGTACAACCTATGCCTAACACTAATAAATGTCACCTGAGGTATCTGCTGAGGTCTCCAGGCTTGCCTCAGCTAATACGCATCAGCTCTGATATGTGCTGGAAGTATGGTCCTTGCCCCAGCACAGAGACCAAGTGAACCGTGTTTTGTAGGGTTTGTGCTAAACAGAATTTATGTCGTGTGGCTATACATTAAGCTATGCTACAGTCAGCAGAGCGCACGTGATCTTGAAAAGTCTGGCAAGAAAATAGTATCTGGCTGGGGATGAACTTCAGAAACCTGATGAGCGTGGGGTGGTGCTGAGGGAAAGGGTGCTTGTAAATACTTGGTGAAAATTAAAACGTGTTGCTCTTTAACTGAGAAAGGAGAACTTTATCCAGTTATTCTCGACCCACAAAATGTGCATTACCTAATCAGAATTTCAGAGAGAAAACTGATTAGTGCAGTGTCTTTCTCTATGGCTCCCTTCATAAACGGTGAAATCAGCTAGTGTCCTGGTTTTGCAAATTCCACAGTGAAAGAAACCTGTACCTTATTCCTTTTGGTTGCATAGTCATGTGCTATTAATGACAGGGCTGAGAAGTGCAGGAATCTGGGAGCTCCAGGAGCTCCAATGGCAGGTTCTTGCAGAGAGCGTATTCCCCTGAAGGGAACAGTCTGTGTGTGCGTGTCTGGCTCCTAGGGAAGGGGAGAGAAAATCAGTGCCTTTGTTTACCGAGTATTTAAAAGCATCTTCTGAACCCCTGCACTCAATACATCGCATATACATTGTAAAAAGCCAGATCTCCTCCTGCAGCACTATGCAGGAAAATAATGCGATGTCACATAAAAAGCCACCAGCCCTTCCTCCCAGGGCGCAGGCTGCTTGCCTGACCCTGACTTCAAACACAAATCTCCCAAAACGCCTTCTCACTATGTAGTTGCATAACTAGCTATTTTGTCAGTTTTCCTTTCCAGGAAAGGAGATGGAGAAACAAATGTGGACTTAACCCCTTGTATACCGGCAGATAGTAGCATTTCATAAGGTGTCTACATGCATGAATGTTTGGGTGTTTTCTAATTTCTCTGTTTATGCCAAGTTACGTTAATGTGAGCATCCTAATGTTTGAAACTACAAAAGAGTGTTTCAAATTACAAACAGAAGTCAAATAAATGAACGAAATAGTAAAAACTGTTTCAATACTTTGAATTTTTCAGAAGGATATTATGGCATAGTTCTAAATACTTTATAGTTACTTTTGCTACTGACATTGAAATTAGAGTAAACTTTCATTCACATAAATGGAGCACATCTGAGCCCAGTTCCCACATAAAAATATACTTGTTCTCAGGGGAAAAAAAAAACCATTCCTTAAGGCCTGGTCCTTTTGCAAGCAATTCTGACCCAATTCATATATATTACTTGTAAAATACATATCCTGTCCTCTCTCATAGGCACTGCATGAAAAATTAGGGGGAAAAAATGCATTGTAGATTGCATCAGTTTTTTCTTCTTTATTCCCACAGGCACAACAGCTAACAGATCTGGAGCAAAAACTAGCAGTTGCAAAAGATGAATTGGAAAAGGCAGCCCTTGACAAAGTAAGAAGTGTAACGTAATGTGAGCGTGTTTATCTCTATCAGCTGTGAATGTTTCAATGTAATTTGACAAAAACAAAGTCTTGCAACGATTTAGATGCATACTTAATCGCATGTACCTGGGAGTAATGACATTGAAATCAGTGGAACCAATTATGATGCATGAAGTTAAGTACAGCCGCAAAGTTATTTACAAGGAGGGCAATCAAATTAGAAAGAAACATCTCCAAAACCCACAGAAAGCCAAATGCTACAATTCTTTATGTGCAGAAGTACGCTAAGGAGAATGTGCCTGTAACCGATATGATTTTTATGACGTTTAGTCATAGTTCCAAGGAGGATGCAGTATGGAAAGGGGTCAGTCTCTTGTTAGAGTGGGACTGATGTGACAGAGCTAACTCGTCTGCGGGCAAAGGTGCCCACTCATGTCCGGGAGGCTGTGGGGAATCCCAGGAAGGGGACAAAGCGGGACACGGTCACTCCTGTCAGCCATGCCATAGGGGAACTTTCTTCTAGATTTAGGGTAGCTGGGAAGAAAATATCACGCAATAGGCAAGCAGCTTATCAGAAAGGAGAAAACTTCAATATGCTGTCAGAGACTACTTTTTGGGGTTGGTTATCTAATATTTTCAGGGTCCGTTAGACATAAAAAAAAAAAGTATTCCCCTTGCACTAAAAGCACGTTTCTTTATCTTCAATATTTCAATCACTGAAATCATCCTCTTGAGTGAGGATTTGCATCCAGCATTGCAAAATGTCATCTGCGTAAGCAACGCTCGCAGTAGCATTATTCAAATCTCTGTGTGCGTCTGATGATAGATCATGTGTTTCTTGTTAGTACTGAACAAAACTGCTCCACATATTAATTTAAAAATTAAGCGTGTTCCTTCTTTGCTCATACAACACTCCCAGACACGGTCTCTCACTAGTGCCAGTATACTGTCTGTGGCAAAGGCAAGAGAGCAACGCTTGCCGTAAATATCTTCTAAATGCAGTTATTCATTATAACGCAGACAGTTGTGAAGGAGAAAACAAAGAACATTTGACATCAGGAACTTTTAATGAGAATGCTATGAAGGGTTTCTGTCTGCAAATTAAAAGGGGATTTGCAGCACACCCGACTGACTTCTCTGACCCTCTGTTTCTTTCCTATTAAATATTATAGAATTTTAATTTAGGGCTCAGTTGTGGTTCCATAGGCTTACCAGAAGCCCAGTGTCATCTTCTTGCAGATCATCATTGAGAGAGAGTCTTTGGGTGGTGTCATCACTTAAATGCTGTGAAAGTGCAGTGGAAATGGCAAGCAGGAGTAAAAAAAACAGTGCAAATGAAGGAAGAAACCAACCAAAGTAAAAATTGAATTTTGCTACCCACAGGATGAAAACCAAGTAACCTATTCTGCTTTTACCTTTGGAATGGTAAAATGGCTGGCTGTAGCCAAGGCAAAACAGGGACTGGATTGCAGGGGTGGGAGACGAGAGGATGAGAAATGATCTGGAGGGTTTTCCAGACAGGAGGAGCATGGTTTCAGATCGTGTGATTTGCAGGGAGCACTAGGGTCATATAGTGCTATAATGGCTGAGTCCATATCTTCAAGCAAAATTAGGCAGTCTGCTACCTCTGCCAGTTTGGTGTCTGAGCTTATTTTGACGATGTCAAATGGTGATTTATGTTCTCTGTGCAGTCACTTCTTGAAAAGATGGGGAAAAGACATATTACATGAAAAGAAGTATGCTAAGATCTTCTGTGGTCAATTAGAAATTAAAAGATCTCCAAGCCAGATGGATAAAGTAATCCTTTCCCTTTTACACTGCTGTTAGGTCAGAGGCATATCAGTCTGACCCCAGGTTCATACATTTTAATAAGTAATTCATTCAAAGTGCTGTCCTCTCTGATGATAATCTAGCATTGCTCCTCACTGCACACATCTTAAGGGATAGACATTCAATTTTGTCTGTTTGCAAACAAACCAACCTCTAGTCCATCTCCTACTTCTTTGATTTTCCTTATTGTGCTGTGCATTAATAGTCTTTTTATGGTTGTCTTTGATCCCACCATTGAAATGTACCCTACTAACTGTTTTTGCTTGTTTATTTTTAAAGAAACACTCAGATTTTTAGTTATGAGATGTATTCCCTGGTTCCAGTTCAGGGGAACTCCACCTGATGTAAAAGATGGAATATTTGTCAGGTTCTAAAAAATACTTGTTTTTCAAATAAACTGAGACAAGGTGGTATATACCGAATGCCGTTGCTTAGGATTTGTATAACTGTGAAATATTTTCATATTGTATATGCGATATTTCACGTATGTAGTATGTAGTGTGTAAAGTTACCTATACATATATTTTCCATCAACTTTTGCCATGGTATACCTTGATTTATGTATCTTCCAAAAAAATCTTTGAAGGTTGAAATGTGCTGATGTAGCCTGTATTTATAGGCACATTCTTCATATAAAGAATAAGAGCAAGTTGTTTTTTTTTTTTTTTTAAGGTCAAACACTACCTAACTCCCCCTGAAATGAGGAAGTTACCTCAATATCTAACATCTGACTCTAAGCGTTTTGCTGGGGTGGAGCAACGATTTAAAATGAGATTTCCTCAGTGCCGAGGCTATCTCACTGTTCTTAGTGTCTCAGTTTATTTCAGTGACAGACTGCTATTTTCATTAATACATCTATCTGTATTTCTATGAGTAAAATAGCAGTGTTGTAGCATGAGTTGCAAGCAGTTTGCCACTTAAAAGTTTTAGTTCGGCTTGATGGACAGTAATGGATCTGGACAACCATATCCTTAACAGGTGAAAAGACCTGTGGTTTATTTACTATACACTGCAATAGCTTAATATGCTCCTGAGGGAAGTCATCTTTGTTGGGTTAAAATCAATCTTTATAACCTGTGGAAAAATACCAATTATTCTGAACATTATAAACAAAGTCTGCGTCTTTGCAATACTTGTGAACATTTACTTCTCTGTAACCGTTGCATGTAAAAGTCTGGATACTGTACGATATTTGGTAGATTGTATTTTTGTTTCTTTTCAGATGAAATAACATTTAATAATTATTGGCAATAATCAGTGTGGATAAAACTGTATGGAGGAAAGGGAAGAGTGCAATGACTTTCCAGGCAGTTTGGTGTGTAATGCACAGTAACCTAATCCTATTAAAAAAACCTGCTTTAAACAGCCTTAATTTCTTCTGTTAATAAGAAAAAGCAGCAGCTGCTCATAAATGTTTGGTTTAATGCGGAGAGCAAAAGCAAGCAATCCTGTTCATAATAACACATCTTAGAGAACTGATGATTTCTTATTTTCCCCAGGAGTCACAGCTGAAAGCTCTGAAGGAGACCGTGCAGCTTTGCCTGTCTTCCGTTCTGCACAATCAGCCTCCCGCTAAGAATCTAATCCCTTCAAAACCAGCTGAGAAGCTGACATCCCCAGTTACAAAGGGCTCAAAAGTTCCATTTCAAGTGACAAGCACCAAGGTACAGTTTGTCTCTCGTTTTTTTTTTTTTTCAAACATCTTTGAAAGTTTGTCCTGTAAGAGCATCAAACTGGAACTAAGGAGGATTTTAAATTCATTGAAAGACTAGGATGAATTTTGAGGATAATTCTAAGCCTGTTTCTGATGTCAATAAGCTTTTTTTAAAGTTAGGAAGCAGCAGCTTTTTTTGCTGAGGGACAAAATTCTATCACTTGCTAGATGGACCATGTCTGCATAACAAATCTACAAGGAAGATGGATTTGCATCTGAAATACGTGAGGATGCTAATTCATAGGATTATTTACCTGTCGGGCACTGATAGCGAATTTGTGGTAATATAGCCCTAAACAGTAAGACAGTTTTTGCTTATCGTGATTTTTTAGTGAAAAAGACTGATATAAAACCGTAAAATAGTCTGGGGGACACAAATCGAATTTGTGAAAAGGGATCTATGGAATTGGTAATAGGCCACAAGGAATATTCTAATCATGCAAGATGGGAAGAACAGTTTAGGAGAAAGGATGAGAAAAAAAAATGATGAAAAGTGTTTTAATTCAATAGATTCAAGCATTTTAATACACTCAAGATTTACTGTGATTAACAACTGTCCTGATAATGTTCATCTCCAGGGTTGCATTTTGCTCATGTATTCAAGTGATTCAATACATCTAGAAGAAATCTGTGATTTCAATTAAAAAGGAAGTTTTACAGAAGAATGACTGAAGGACACTTTAATGTCTTCCTTAAATTCCAAAACTCTTTCCTGAAATATAAATAGGAATTGCTAACTCATAGCCCATTTGTAATTTTTATACAGCAGCTGTTGATATTCACTATTAGTACAGAGGCTGAAGCCAAAAATTAGTAATCTTTTTGTATGTAATTAGAATCGAAATGTAATTTCAGAAAGCAGACTATAATTATAAAACTGGATCTCACATTGCTACTCTTACAGTAATGACCGTCGGTTCCTTAATAACTGTTTTATAGAAAGAAACCTTCATTCCCCAAAATTGCTACCTCTGGAAACAAAGCACTGTATTCATTAACAGCAGTACATGGGGATATTAGTGCTCATTTGGATTAAGATCGCCGGTTCTATGTTCTGCAGGAGAGTGGACTCTTCTTTAGTAGGTCATGCAGACTGGGCTTCACTCTGGCATCTCAGGAGCACATTTTTCCTGGTTAAAGTGGCTGTAGAAGCGTCTATCTGGTTCTTATCGTCCTTCTCTTCGGGTCGGAGGTGTTTGTGCCTCTGCCGTGAAAGCATAGGTGTACTGAAGGATAAGGCCAGAGAAGCCACTGTGCCTGTGTCCGAGATTGGTGTAGAGTCAAAACCTTTGAAGCATTTGAGGTCTTGGTTTTGTAGGTATTAGTGTAGTGCAGCGAAGGAAAGGGGAATCCAGAGCAGAGGTTAGAATTAGATGTTTCATATTTGACTGAAACACAGAACACTCTTCCTTCCTTTTTCTGTGATCAGATAGATTTTGTGTTTAAAGCTCCCGTTTGTAAAATGTATCAGTGTTTCCACGCTCCAGGCTTTTGAGAACCGGCGTTACGTCCTGCGTATCCAAAAGTGCTTGAATAAGTTAGACTGCCTCTTTAATAGACATCGCTCACGTTTCTCTGCACTTGGCACATGCCATGAAAATGTCTGAGGAAATAATGGTCTGCAATCCTCTTCTTCCGCACGTTGACACCTCATTATTATAAATCTGTGCTTTATCTGTGATTATAAAACCACTGAAATCTGCTACTGTGAAATAGGTTGTCAAAGAATCATAGTCAGTCCATAATTATACCCTCTGCACTTGAAGCTGTATTCTAGAAGGCTTTTTTCTTATGATGACATCCATTCTTATGTATCTTTTCCTTGGCTTTTTCTTCCTCTTACAAACCAACTAACTCTAACTACAGATGTATAGCTTCCTTTTTTATTACATTTGCATAAACATTTTGACATAGCAGGTTAGTATTTTTAGGTGAATATAAATGTGTGTAATTACTTAAATATGTTTTCGTATGTAAAAATGAGAACTTCAGATGAGCAGCACTTATGCATCTTGTCATGTCTGATAAGCAGCAGTTGCACCTTGAGGAAAGCATGATTTGTTTGCTCAATATCTTATTTCAAAGATATTCTCATCCAGCCTAAAAATTGCTTTCTAAAAATGTCAAACTTATTTTAAATCCATTGAAGGGTACATCATACGGTGTATGACACCTGTATCACTTGGGGACTATCATCCCTGGGATTGGGGTGCTTCCTGCTTAAAAAAAAAAAAAAAAAAAAAAGAAGGGGGGGGCGAATAAGCAGGTTGTATATTTGTATTCACAACTGGTAACCATAATACCTCAGTGCTTGTTCGAGATGATATTTAACACAAGAACATGGTGTAGAAAGGATAATTAGGAAAGCAAATTGCCAAATTTCTTGGGAAGGTTAATTTTAAAAGTTTATTTCCTAGTGAGGTATTTTAGTCTTTCTAGAGAATGTGATATAAAGAAGCATAAATCAGGTTTAAAAAATCAGTGCATAGAAGTGCCTGAATCGGTGCAAAAATTTGTTGTTCTGGATAGCTTAGTAATTTGGAAGAGTGGGTAGTAATGGGAAATTCTTACATTTAAATCATAGAAAAAGTTCCCCTAAAGTGACCAAAAGCAGTATCAGTCTGAGGTGCTTTTTGTGACGTGTCTTCAATGGGCAAGAATGTAACATACAGAATTTACCATTTGAATTGGTACTAGAATTTCAGACCAAAATCATTTTACCTGTCATGTACCTCTCATAACACCGATACTTGTGCTAGTTTAGTGGGCATGGTGGTGTTGGGTTGATGGTTGGACTCGATGATCTTAAAGGTCTTTTCCGACCTAAACAATTCTATGAAAGCATTGACCATTACAAATGGATTTAGGGCTCTGTGCGTAAAAGTTCAGTGACACTAACAACTAAAACCAAGCGTAACCACAAGGCAGGTCATTAATCCTGAACTATGAGGTCTTTAACTTTCTGGATTGTTGACAATTATTTTTATTGCAAAGTTTCTTTTGCATTATAATGCCTCAGCAATAACCATTTCGTGTTCTGCCAGTGGAAAATGCTTCCAAACTAATTGAGAGTTGTCAGATCTGGCTTTTGTAGCAGCAATTTCCTTGCCTCTTGCCATTGCAGAGGTGATGACGAAAGAGAAAAATGAAGAGAAAGGAGGAGGACTGAACTTCTGCTTTCTTTTTTAATCTCCAGATGAGTGCCTAAGGACCTGGGTGCTTAGAGAGTATTGTTAATGGATGGAAACTGTAACATTTCCTAGGCTACTCGCTGTGGGAAATGTGGGTTTGTATAATCTGTGAGTCAGAGCACCGGTACTGACTTCCTATTGCGGCATCTCCTGCACTTGCAGTATCTTGGCATAACAAACAACTGTGTGAATTTATATGGAGTTAGGAGATGGAATGCATTCTTACTCCATTTGTTTTTAAATCCTCTTTCTGAAAAGGTTAAAATTATACCTTATAAAAATTGTAATAATAGTTGTCTTTCAAATATCTTTGGCTGCGCAGTATAAAGATACCTGTGCTCCAAATGCAACCAAATGAGCTTTAGTAACACTGTGGAAAATTAATGGCAAACCAAAATCGGAAGTGAAACGGAAGAAAAGTCTATTTCCAGTAGCGAGGTCGAATACACAAATCATGGGAAATACGGTGACACAGATACCAGCATAAAAGTGACTAGTTTGCTCTATAGCGTTTTTGCCTAATGCAAACTCATTGTTTCATGTATTCCCCAGATGAATTCCTTCATTATAAATGCCCTGTGGTTTTTGTGTATTTTGTCAGCTGCACCATTTTAAGAGTGGAAATACGGATGAATTTCAAACGGTGAAGGCATACACCCCCTCCCATATTGTACATCACATAGGTGGAAAGACCGCCTATGAGTGCCACTTCAAGTGTCCTAGTCTTGGAGGACATACAGGCCAACTAAGAATGAGAACTATCCTTCAGTAGAAATGCATAGTACAGACCGAAAGGAGAACTACCACTCCATTTTTAAAAGATTTTAAAGATCTCACAAGAAAATGCATCACTTCCGTGGTGAAAACGGCTGCAAGGAGCTATTGCCTCTGCCTCACATATATTGTGAATATTGTGGACTCCAGCATGCATTGATCCGTGTAAAAATTCAGAACAGTTAAAGCACTGTGGGCCATCCTCCTTTTATCTGGAAACAAGTACTTCATTCATCTTCCATCAAAGTAAGCTTGGGGAACTTTATACCTTTATTAAGCCTAAGAAAGTGTTCTTGGTGGAGCAGAAATGAGGAGAGCTTGTGAGACTCTTCAAAGAAGGTACAAGCCTGGAAAGTTGGTCAAGAACAAGGTAGACTCTGAAAAGCATTTTGAAATGGCCACGCAGGAAATTAAGAGGCTGTGTTTTTCCGTGTTGTGTGTTGGTACAGAAATAACGTGTTTAGGTTAAATCTAAGCTCACAGTTATTCTGAGCGCATAGATACTGAACATCTGCTACAGACACAGAGCAAGGCTGCTGAAAAACTAAGATGATTGCAGTGGCAAGTCTTAGCTTCTTCACTTATTTGATCGGGGGTTTTGAAGTTTTTTTTAAAAAAACTATTTGTAGAGGATCTGTGGTTTATCTAGGAAGCCAGAATATTTCTTAGGCATTATCCATTTCATTCTGCAAATGTAGAAATGATTGATATAAATATTTATAAAAATAATAACACAATAGTTAATTTGTATGAAATATTAGTTATACTGTTATTATATTACTGATAATACTGTAGGATATTATAATTATATAATTGCCTAGAAGTTTGAAAAAAGAAATACAGTTACATATGTACGTTTCTTCAAAATATACAAATACATTTCGAAGGAAAGAAGAAATGTCTGGGATGTGTAGGCTGGACCCAATCTGTGTTTATGAAGACTCAACAAAGGTTTTTTTAATTATCTTTTAAGAGTGTTTTTGTAGTTCCTAAAAACCTAACAGAATAGCTTCAGATTGATGAAAAATGAACCAGCTGAATGTAGCAATGTATCGTCTCGTCTCTCTCCCTTTGTGGTCAAGAAAGAAACCTAAATCAGAACAAATTACTTAAGGAAATAAATTCTCTTTTCTAAAATCAGAGCTATTACCGTTCATATAATTTATCGTAATATTCCAGATAAATGAAGGTTCTGACCCTTTGAATAAAGCAGTTGCAAATTCTTTGCTCAAAACCCTATGAAACAACACAAATATAATTATGGACTTATTTTTGTCCTTATAGGAAAGATTAAGACACTGAAAGCTTTTCTAATGTGTTTGATTATTTTTACCCGGGGTGACCTCCGTATAACATGCTGAAAACATAACTTGGAAGTTATTTCTCTCTAGGCATTGCGTTTCAAACTGACATTATGGCATTATGTCAGGCAGCACCCCAAATCTTGTGTTTAGTAACTGCATCCCAGAGGCAGAGAGGTGGACAAATGGACTTCTGAAAAAGAGAAGATGCTAGTTGGAATTTAAAAAGATATTAGTGAAATGAATCAGATATCTGAAATTCACAGTGTGTATATGCTTTTTGGTAACATAGTCTCTGTTTTATGGCTTTGGAAAAACAAAGCTTTAAAAAGTAAAATATTTTGTGACTGTTCTTTTCCAATTTTCCATTCATTTTTGCTGTGTACTTCCTCTCTGTTGCTTGAATCGTTCTCTGCATCTATCTGGGATTTCAGACCACGAGGGCAAAGAAAGGCTCTGGCAGTCAGTTTTTTTCCTCTACTTCCTTGCTTTCTTTCATTCTCCTTGATTCTTTGTTCCTAAATAGTCCTCATCATTTCTCCTAACTTACTACTTTTCAGCATTATTCTCTCATTCTGTCCAGCTAAGTATTCTCTTCTGCCATCTATTCGTTCCTTAAATTTAAGGATAATAAACGTCATTACGCTATTTCTTTTCCTATAAAATGAGCATTCAGATCGCAGAGGGCCCAGTATTGTCTGAGGCAGCTTTTTTAAAGGGTCTGTTTCAAAAGGATCACAAAATATGAGGTTAGACCTGAAACAATGACAGGTTTTAAACAAAAATTACGCCTGCTTTGTTGGCTGCTATGGTAAATGAATATTCTATGTAATTGTGAAAAACACGTAGAGCAAAACTTTTCATTTAATTGAGCTCCGGGATAATACAAACCAATGCAGATATAGCATGCCGTGGTCGGATTTATTTGAAATTAAGTGTATGCTCAAAATTGAGGGGAAAAAAAAAAAAAAAAGGTGTGTATCCTCATAACTTTATCAGAGGAAACAGAGGTTGAACCTGAGGGCACAAAATATAGTATCTGCAGTCAGCTATTAGTAAACAGCAAGAACATTGAGGGCAGTCAGTAGATTTGTGCTCCATTAAACCCTTAGGAAGTCGACCTCTGTGGTACCTTAGTGCTTTTCTAGTTTTGTGGCCTCAAACTTTGCTTCTGCTGGAGTTAATGAGATATCACTGACACCTGCAGTTTCAGTGACCTGTAGATCATTGCATTCAGCAGGGGGATTGGAAAACTGTAATTAAAAAAAGAAAAAGGCGATTACTGAATGCAGAGTCAGCTACATTTTGTAATACGCAGTAATGACATACAATCATATAACTCTTTCCTAGCATATAAACATTATGAGAATAAAACAGCATTGAAAAATGACACTAGCCATTGTTTTAGAATTTAATTTCAAAGAGAGTAAGGAATACCTGTCTCCTTCTAGGGTACTTACCATAGAAATCTCGGGTACTATGAGTATCTGTAAGGCTAATGTAGTAAGAAATTTGTTTTGAAAAAGATAAAAGGTAATTTAATAGCAGAAGCATGACTAGCATGACCTATTTCTTCATGTAAGTCTCTTCTGTTCTGCTTTTTATAGGTCTCTTTGGGCTTATAGACTTTTATGCTCATTATGATCAACTAGATACCAACGATAGTCTTGTATTATTTTTAATGATGATTCGTAAGACTATGGTAACTCTTTCTCATACCTTTGATTTCCAGAATTTGCTTCAGATTGAGTATGTTTTTGCTGTTGCCTCAGAAAGCTTCCACAGAACTTTTTCTACAGCCCTGTTTCTTCAGTGACTAAATTTTAATAAAATTTTATTGCATGCTGGAAAACGTTTAACACCAGAGATCATTAAATTGAAAGCTGAAGCTCTTTGCTTTTATTACTTACTTTAAAGAAGTCTTCATTATTAGCACATTATCTTGATAGTAAATTAGTTTTAGAGGTTTTTTTCAGCTGAGTACAATCAAAGGAAACTGGAAAAAAAGCACCTGGCATCTCTTATTTAGTCCATAACCCAAACCCAAGATCATTCTCCTTCAAGTTTCAGTGACACGATCTTTATGATTATCTTCAGTTCATTAACTATTTGACCTCACTCCTCTTTGTTACAGAGTTGAAGTAGCTGGACTGGCCCATTACTCCAGGGTTTAACTCTGAAATTAGCAATGGGCTAATGGGCCGAAGAGGTAACTGGTAACCACTTATTACTGCACTTTTTGTGGCTGTTAACTGCAGGTCAGTTTGCCTGTGTATGAAAACTACTCCAAAGTCTCGCTCCAAATATCCTCTTCTTTAATTAATGTCTTTACTTATCAGATGTTTCTATAAAGTCTCCCGCAATCTAGTACATCATATGTCTCAAAAATACTGGGGGTTACCTCTTGACAGTGGTTGAAAAGGGATATGAGCACATCAAATTTAGATTTCTGAAGGGATCTTTTAAATGACTCAAAAAACCAGATTGTTAGGTCTGGCTAACGGTCTTGCATGGACCTGGGGGTTAGCACGGACAGCTTACGTGCATCTTCTCAAATTCTGCTTCAGTCTAAAACCAGGCCCACGTGCTAGAGCAGCCTCAGGCTTGCTGTGATGTTGGGCCACGTTCTGGACAAGTGTACTTGTCTTTTCCTCTATCGCCGAGGAGAAAGAGAAGGTCGCCTTAATTATTTTTCAGATGTTATTATCTTAGAGATATCTTTCCTCACCTACTCCTATCTCATATCAAGTGATGGGCTTTTTAATGTTTCTCTCTCTCTTCCCCCCCTGCCCCCGGTGACAGTGGAGATGATTGGGGAACCATACAGTATTTCTAATTCTAGTTAAAGTTGCATTTAGCAGAAAACTAGTAACGTGTTGGTTTATCTTATGACTTTCCTAGCTGGCGTGTTTGTTACATGTTCTGTTAAAAAATATGCTCTGTGAGCAATGAAACAAAACTGAATTTACGTGCCTTTGCAGCTGCGCATTAGTGAACTTATTTTAAGATTTGCTAGTATCAGAACTTTTTTCTACCAATGTTACATGTAAAAGAAGACGCAAAATGTGTAGAGGATCTAATTAATCATTTTAAGGGGCTTACAAGCTTGAATGTAACTGTGAAAGTACTCCCAAGGGGATTTTGCTACCCAAGGATATATTAGAGATTTATTTGAAAATTATTAATGTGGGTGTCCTGCATAAAATATGTATTATTAATCTACTGTTAGAAAGTTTCACTTGAGATATGTATATAGAGCCACGTGGGAAACATCAGAGATAGTAAGGTGAATTTTATTTTTTTTTTTTTGTCTTTGAGTTGAGCAAAGACATGATTCGGAAAATATTCACAAAAAAAAATATTGATTGACTCTGGGCATTTTGGCCATTAATAGGAATTCTCTAGCAATTTGATTAAAAACATTGCATTGAATCATAAAGTGTAAGAAATGCAGAATGGACTGGTGACAAAGCCGAGGCATTCAAGTTCAGTTTAGTCTTGAGCAGGTTAAGAAGTTACCTAGTGGCCTACACCTGAAGTCTCATCATCTTCCGAAATTGTTAAGCTCCAGCTTATTCTACATTTATTATTTTATGTTAAAGTAATAATAAATAAAATTTTAAATAAAAAAATAATAAATAAAATGGTATTTTATTGCCAACGAGAAAGTAACATAGTCTGAAGGAATGTCCTCTCCTATAATGGAAAATCAGACATTCAATTAAAATAAAAAAAATAACTTTTAGTATCAAGCCTATATTTGTTCAAATCCTTATAAGTTAAGTGGATGGTGTTTAAACTGAATGTCTCAAGTGGTGAAATATGGAGTCATATAATAAATGGCTATTGAATCTTCTTTATTACTAAATATTTTGAAGTAGTTTACAGATTATTTATGGAATGCTATTTTCTCATATCTTTTGAAAAATCAGAGTCCTCATCTTTATTGATGGAACTGTGGTCATGACGGTAATCGTATTGTCAGGTATTTTTTTATAAGAACAATGGTCTTTAGAAGAAGGGACTTAAGGAAACAGACAATTGGAAGCAGACAGAGTTTATTTTGGAAAAGCTTTCTCTTCCAGGATTCCTACCTTTTCTTAAATCAGTAAGAGAGCTGTTTTAAGGCATGATTGGGGAAAAAATCCAAGTGTCAAAAGGAAAAGAATTTCTCCAAGTGACCTCTTTTATGAAACTCAGCTTGTGGTTCAGAAGGATTCCAGCTTCACCGAGGAGGTCCTCCTGGGGTCTGTAACTCTTCTGGGGTCAGGCAGCTTTGGCTTTGTCCTCCTGAAAATGGAGATGGATGGAGATGTCTGTGGCTGTAATTTCAGTAGCTGCTTTGTTCGCCTGGGAAGACTGTAATTGCCTATAAAGCATATTCTGACGGTGTGTATTATTGCTGCTCTGAAATGTAAGAAGTGTTACACAATGTTCATTATCCCACAGCTAATTGCTTTTTCCTTCGCGATGGCTGTAGAACATCAAGACTGTTATAAAAGGAATGTGTTTATTTGGTTGTTTCAGCTTCTTAAGTATTATAACATCAAAAAAACCCCCGCCTTAAGATGCTTAAGTATCTTAATAGTTTTACAAAAGAAAGGTTTGATATCTTCTCTTCTACAGTGAAGGATAGCCTGTTTTAAAACTTTGGAAATGGTGCAAAAATGAAGAGAAGTAGAAGGTGTGTCGATACATGTAGTTGTACCCTTGAGTATACAGCCATCTCTCTAGCCATCCTTGAACTTTGCATGCTACAAAATATTAGATATTTGAACTTGCCCGCTCTATAAAAAAAACTGATGGTAAAAATTAGCTGTTATTAAGGGAATGTGAAATTACAGGTTTGGATATAACGTAAATACAGGTATTTGACTTGTATAAACATACTAACAAGTCTTTTCCCTAATAATACTTCTTATATGTATGATGATCCAACAAACTCTTCTGGTTTTTAAACCTAATTAATTCTATTTCCTTTTCTTGTTGTTTTGGCTACAGATACATTTACAATAGACATCTAGAGTTATTGCTAAACAAATGGTTATTAAAAGAAATTTGAAGTGAAATGATCCATATCAAGTGAGCTAATTGCGTTCTGGCATTAGACATGTGTTCACGAGTAACTAGGCCACTCAGAAAAATAGACTTCTGCTGTCTTTCCCCAGTCTCTGATACCATGTTGGAGTAATATCTTGGCATCAGTGAAAGTTACTTTACGCTGTGAATTTATTATATTGTCGTACACACTAAGGACAGAAGAAACCTGTGTAGACATCTAGTCTCGCCTGGCATAGTATTTGCCACAAAGGTTTTCTGTAAAAATTGTTATGTATGTCTTGATATTATGCACTTATATAAAAACTCCTGAGGACATCCATGTCCTCAGTACCAGAAATTCAGCCAAAAGAAGTTATAAACACCTAACTCAGACCTTCTTTGTTATCTTGCACATTGTGATCCAGTATAACTGAAGTCCAGGTTCTGCCTGTTCTTACACAGACATTCGTTAGAAGAAAAAAACCAGGTGACTCTCCCTCTCCCTCTGTAATCTAGTTCAGCTAGGCAGAATAATAACCACCCCTTACTGGCAATTACCCTTGAGCGTAATTTGGTTTTTAGATATCAGATAAAAGAGCTGAGCAGAAAAAATCTAGACCAGGACAGTAAATTTCATTACAGAATAATTTAGTATCTGACATATTGTATCATCATTGCTGAGTGGTCCTGGAAGCATTCTACTTCTCTGAGGAAAATGTCACCTGACTTTGCTGTCCAGCCCGTTATTATTTATTATTTAAATTGGACTAATGTGAGTTAAGCTCTTTCCAAACACATTTTGTACTTCTAAGAGCCTGCATGGAAACGTCTTTTCCTGTCAAGCCAATATATCACAACTTACTCCAGTGCAGCCCTGGCAAATTACATACTGGCATGTAATCCAGGCAACAGCCCAAAATGATGAAGAAGAAGGACACAAATAAGCACATGACGTACTACTAGGTCAAAAGTTACTAAGAAAAATTGTGATTAGAGAAATGATGTGGAAACAAGTTCATGTATTGGTAAACAGTATGTCCAAGAGCTGCCTCTTTCCCTTGTAAATCCTACCTGTTCTCTACTATGAAGATTGCCACTATACTGATGAAATTTGGGGTCAGACTACCTTTCATTATTCTGAATTATTTGCTATAGGAATCATTAGGCATAGGATCAAGAATTATGGAAAGCTTTGAAAGATAGAGAGGTCAAAACTTAAGCTCTTATAATTATAGTCTTATTATTTTAAATTTTATTTTTTAAGTTCAGATTTTGGAATGATACCTACCTGCTTAATATATCACCAATCACTTTATGCAAAGGGTCCTAGGAGTACTGGGTCATTATGTGTATTTTGTAGAATGGCTGTAAAACCACTTTGTATTTGTGGGAATACAAATTTATATCTCAGGCATTTGTAATTTGTCAGAAAACACACCCTCCAGAACAGAAGTGCTATAAGCTACAAATAATGGCATTCATCAAGGCTGAATTTATGTACGAGTACTACTGTGTTGTTTATTTAGGCATCTTACTAACATGACCGTGTAACCGTCAGTTTGGAAATATGTGATGGCATTCTAGCAGGAATGCATTTTCTGCAGTTTTAGTACCCTTCAAATATTGAGTAGAAGAGGGCTGAAATGTATAATTCCTAGTACACTGGTGTAATTGTAGAGACTAGTAAGGGCTTTACAAATTTTATTTTTCTCTTCATAAATTTATGTTCTCATTCCCGTAATAAAGTACAAACAGTAACCCCAGCTGTCTTTAATTTAGCTGTCCTGAGCATCCAGAGCAGTCCAGCTCCAGCTGACAGAGAAGTCAGAAAGAGCTGAAGAAGCGAGGAGAACTCGCAGTCTAGCTGGCTTAAAGCAAGCTCTGTCTATCTAGCCCCAGTGACATGCCGCTTGGTTTCTTCTGATTCTCCTTGCTTTGTAGACAGATTCTGCAGCCTTAGCTGCTTTTTTTTTTAAGGACTGTTTTAGATTTTTCCAGTAGTTACTTAATTGATTAGAAAAGCTCTCAACAGGAATGGAGATGAATGTTTGTGATATTAGCAGACCTGTGAGGCACATACGGCCGCGTTTGCCAGGAGCAGATGATAAACTATGTAAGTAGAACTAATAGCTTACAGGCAATAAAGGGATTAATTCCTTTTAGATAGGAAAGCTTCCTTATATTTTAATTAAACAATGCAATAAAAAACTCAGTGCGTTTCTAAAATGCACATTCTTTGATAGAAGCACACATCTATCAAGCAGACCTGGGAGTTACAATGCAAAAACCAACAGTATAATATCTTCTTCTTCTCTTTCCCCCGCTATATTTGCCATCCTTTTCCCTGCCTCTGGTATTGCCAACGCTGTTGTTAGTGCTTTTACTTTCTTTAAAGAACTCAAATAAAAATGCAGCTGCAAAGCGCATCTACGAGCTTTACACCACCCTCTGCACATAGTTTCTCTAAAACTCTGTGGAGTACTTAAAAGATTTTTGCTAATACCTTTAGTTCCTTTACTCTGTTTTACTATGAGGTTACTTTAAGTGCATTAAGTATAAGCTCATTTAATTATTTGAACATTTTATTTGTCACCTCTCCTATATTGTAGCTCCTGATAGGAAGTCCAGAAGTACTTATCATGTTTCTTTCCTGTTTATTCTTGAAAATATAATATTTCTACTTCAATTTCTTGTCACAAATTCTGCCACGAAGGAACGTCTGTAATTGAAATATCAACTGCTATGTTAAAATGAAATTCTCTGGGCTTTGAACAGGCTGCTGATTCTGTATTCTTGTATTGCAAAGTCATATTCTTGGTCCGAACTAGAGATTGTATATTCATCGAGTTAGCCAGATCTGTCACCCATCAAGTACAATTAGAATGAAAATACCAATGGTTGTATGTGTGTTTATACAGAGATAAGTTTATTACTATATGCCTTTATCTGTAGTGATTTTATATTATTGTCTCTTTTCTGATCAAATAGTCTGCCTTTCAGTAACCACTGAAAGTTCTCAATCCTTTCCTCTGTGCTTGTATACAACGGGTTCTTCTGTACCTATACAGTAAGCAACATCAGTGATTCACACACAGCACGAAGAAAATCCGTCCCACTGCCAACAACAAACTTGTCGTGAGTTTTTGGTCATAGCTTATCTGGCAGGAAAAAGTCAGTAAGAGGAAAATTTATTCGGTCATTGTTACTGATACATTGTTGAAACTGTTTTAATCAATGAATGTTAGAGAACTCTGGGTCACAATTTCATTAGCTGCTCATTGAATCCAACACAGAAGAGCAAGAGAGTGTATTTGCAGATGGGATTGTGAATGCTCATACAGGCAATTGCTCAAATTTATTCAGTTACCTGAAAAAAATCTACATTCATATTTAGCAGATAGTCTAGTCACAACAAAAAAAGTGACAAACGGATGAACAGATTCTATTTCATCCAACACATGTCCAAATCTAAATTTTGCTTAATCTTGGTTTAACTGCGAAGAAACGTGAACAAGATAAGGAGTAGACCCTTCATGATAGTAAGGCAGCGCGCTTGTGCTAGCTGAGCGCTTCGCCTAAATTGTGGATGATCCAGCGTGGGTGTATTATCTGTGGCGAGAAGAGAGCTGGTCCCTCCTTGTGCTTTGTGCTGCAAGTTGTGCCCTTGCTCCTGCCATTCACTGCTTCGAAGGGAGGGCCGCTAACCGAAGGAAACCTGCTCCCCTCTCTTCTTACGAAGGGAGGAAAATACGAGTTGAAGGTAGTCCTTTCCTACATTTAGCAGTTTTACTCTGTCAAATATTTGACAGAATATTCATGGAGAAACACTGAAGTAGACATTTCAGTGCGTAGCGTGTGCCTTTCCGATGCTTTTTCTTTCACCAGTGCCCTTCTGGATTTTGTGCCTTAGGGTGTATGGCACCAGTATGATAAAATAAGAAAAACCTTTTGGATTAAATCTAGTTTCACAACACAGCATTCTGATGGTTTGCACCACATCCGTATGCATCTATAAATGCTCTCCCTACTAAAAGAAGTGTAACCAAAATCCACCATACCTATCCTTAACCTTTGAGAATGCTACTCTTCATTCACAAGTTTTCCCATGGAGGAAGGGTATATGTGACTATTATATATGGTTTTTGAAGTCCAAGTCTTGATCGTGTGCTCGTTATTTACTAAGCAAACCTGTTAAAAATTGATTACAGACCTCAAGATTTTTTTTTCTTGTTGAGAACACAATTCGCGATGTTCCTTTTCCATGTACTCCACGGCCCTTTGAACGTAAAGGATCCCTCAAATGATTTATACTAAAACCAGAAATAGTCTGACAGTATTTACAAGCATCTGATACACAATCGAAACTACAGGTGTGTTTTATTCACATGAAGTTTTACCTTTCTGATATTTTATTCATTTATTTTAAAAATTCAGTGGGATTTCCAGTGGTTTAAGAATAGCTACAGTTGATTGGGTCTCATATTGTGGTTTTGGATAATTTTCTGATTTTAGACTCATTCTGAAGATGCATTAGAACTGTACAGTCCTCGAACATAGTCCTTTCTTGATAGCACATCTTACAGAAACACAGTCTGGCTTCTCAGCTGATTTGTATCAAGATTTATGCTGATTCATATCAATATTCCTTTGTTTAGGTGACTGGTTATTTCTTTATTAATATTAAGGATCTGAGTCGGAATACCACAGTTCTTCCAACTCTCAGGTAATTATGCAGGTTCAGGTCTCACTGGGAACAGAGTGGAAAAACTATAACATTTCTGACACTCATCCGCTGAAAGTGTGGGTACAGAAGAAACAACACTTGATTTGTCTGTACTTAAGATGGCTTTATAGCTGCTGTTTCCCTTTGAAAGTTTGAAATGAGATATTTAACATCTCCAGTAGCATGTCACACTCGTCAGTTTTTGCAGAGTTTAGCCAATCGTTTTTCTCTGTTTATTAATTTTAAATTGCTGTACTATGGAATGAATACCAAAGGCACGCAGGATGATACAGTGACTATAGAGTACCATGCAAATTAATTATTTACATGTTGGCATCATCCGTTATCCAATAAATTACAGATGCCAGAGTACTTCTAGCTCGGCAGCTGGGCTAGAACTTGAGCTCATTTGCACAAATGTTAACCTTGAGGGGACTAACTGCCTTCCTCTCAATTTCCAGTTGTGAATGTAATATCATAGTTTGGATCACCATGAAGTTTAGCATAGCTGTAGTTCCAAATTATGAGACACTTAAAAAAAATACATGCGATTTGGTGATACTATGGTTGATCTTCCTTCGTGTTTCTGTCTCCATGTGGCAGAGCACTGGCCTAGAGAACTGCAGAGAGAGAAAGAAAAGGTTAATGTCTAACTCCTACTGCAAATCAAGTGGGAGAAAAAGGTGAAAAAACAGCATCTCAAATGCATGATTTTAAGATTACACTAGCCTCAGTAGAGTTGCATAAAATTGTTTCAATGTGAATTTAGAGCCAAAAATAGCAGAAGCACATCAGCTAGCTTTTGTTTGAAGTAATCTACAAAGCAATGTTACTGACTTGCATCAAAAAATCTGTTGAAAGGCAGTAAAGTGGTTACATAAGTGCCAAAAGCAATTAAACTTGGTCAAGGTGACCCTTCATCCTCAAACAGCAGCACTGTGCCTAGATATTTACAGTATATTCAGTGTACTATATCACACATGCTGATCTGAGATCTCCAATCACAGCAAGCAAACCTAAGTCTCTATTAGGTAGACATTAAAAAACTCAGCTTATCTCCAGATACATCATTTAGAGATTAAAATGTATATATTATTTATTGAAGAAGTTCTGGTGGTTGTTTATTTTTTTTCTGACAGTGCTGGGAGCTCTAGAGAAATGTGGAATACTGATGTGGTAGATATCTTAGCACATAATACAAATGAAAGTTCAGACCCACCCTGCTATGCAGTATAGTGCTTGTTCAAATGATGTACAACCTGTACGACTCTGCAGTTGGATATTTTTTTTTAACTTTTTAATATAGCATATTTCTAAAGTTTTGATATTCCTATGCAGAATGTGAACTGCAGTTTACTTGCCATCCTGATTTATATCAGTTCCCATCTTTATATTTCAAATGCCTGTGAAGTCTCAGGAAGCCTAAAATGTGTTCACTCACTTCGCACGTGTGGGGCCTAAAAGAATACTTGCATTAGTTTGGAGATGGAATTATCTCTGTATTTTACCACAATATTCTTAATTTCAGTGGACTGCGATTTCACTTATTGCCCCTGTGTGGGGTAAGCCGTGTAAAATGCAGCATGGACAACTGAATGAAACAAAGTCCTATTCCTATTATTTCCACTAATAAGCGATCCTGCAGTTTGCCATGTGGTACTCCTGTTTTCTCATCTGTGAAATAAGGG
Organism: Leptodon cayanensis; assembly: GCA_027564655.1. NCBI lineage: Eukaryota > Metazoa > Chordata > Aves > Accipitriformes > Accipitridae > Leptodon > Leptodon cayanensis. Next base: position 24,109,430 of record JANXJC010000021.1, on the reverse strand, counting down.
GCACTGGCTACTGCAGAATACAGTAGGACAGCTATTTTGAGCATGCTGTTTGTTATCAGGTCCACACTTTTTCATTGTTCCAAATAAGTTTCAATTTACGATGTGACAAGCAAGCAAGAATTAAAAATAGGGAGACGATGGAGACAGCCTTGCATGAATAACTCTATCTGCTGTTGTTAGTGACATGCAGACACGTTATCAAAATGTACTGTATTTGCTCTTTTTTACTTAGCATTTGTCTCTAATACCTTTTTTTTTTTTAATATTATATTGGTTGCGTTTTTCCTTATATGCTTTCTGACAGGTTGCCCTTCTGGGTTTGGGGTGCGGGGGGTTTGGGGTAAGGTTTTTTGTTTGGTTTTGTTTTTTTAATCAGCAGCCCTATCTAGGTGACAAATTTTCATTTACCCGAAGGCTCTGATTTGCACAGGTCAGTCAGATAGTGCTCTGTATCCCTCCGTCATCGTTCAGCTACTCTGACTGCTAAATGGCTTATGAATCTGGGTTGGTCTTTGCAGGTGGCAATACAAGTAGGTAAAAAATATAATATCTAGAAACGGAGTGAGTGAGTACTGAGAGGAGCTGTAGGGGATTCTGCAGTGTCAAGCTACATACTCAGCACTATTGTCTTCAAGGTGCGCTGGGGAAAAATATTTTAAAATCTTGTTGTTTATACCGAGAAAGAGCTCCTGGAAATAAAGCTCACGTAATACATTGCCAGACAGTCATAGAAGACCCTGTAAGTCATGCTGAAGTTTACTCTCTCTTTCTTGGATTTCAGAAATGGACTCGGAAATAAGATTTGAAGGACATTTTTGTTAGTGTAAAGCAACAAAACATAGTAGAGCTAATCCTGTCTTTTAAGACATTATTAGAAAAATATTGATATCGAAGTGCTCTTATCAGGTCTGTAGCATAGGTAATATTCCGCAAAACGGATTCTTTGAATAATTACGGGATATGAAAAGTAGATATAGCTTTTACTATGTCCAAACCCTGTTATTTCTCAAGTTGTCCCCAATTCTTCTGCTTGACTTAGAGAAACAACAAATTAACACCTTATAATTGAAATACAAGTGACTAATGATAGGGATGCCAGAAGTCTATTACTAAGTCCTTTAACAGCACAATAATTCAAGAACGTCTTGGTGTGCTACATGGCAAATCCAGTCTTATTTGTAGGCCAACTACATAGAGCCTTCAGTAATAAATGTAATTCTTTCCTTGGCCGTTTTAGAGGTTATTCTACTTTTCCTTTTATCTGGGTAATACAGGTTTAGGTGTATGGGGTGCAATAAAGCGCCTTGAAAGCAGTTTAGCCATGATATTTTTATGCACTTAAATATATCCAATGACATATACACGCCTGTGTGATATAAATAAAGGTTTTAGGATCCACTTCTCTTGAGATATTTATGTAAAGGCTGTCTGTGGACCTTAACAACACACTATCGGATGAATTATAAAAATGTCTGCAGCATAACTTTATGTTAACCCAGTGACCTAACTGTAGTGCCATGAGATCTGAACTCAGGACTGAAATCCTGTAGTACTACACAAACGTTTTCTTGAAAATCTGTGACAGAATAGGAAATGAATCTAAGGGAAATCTCAGAACAGAAAGGTCATAGAAAAAGGCTGCATTTAGGGATTTCAAAAGATAGAGGCAAGGGTTGTCTTAAAGGAATCCCACCCTTTTTTTGTAAGGCACTGACCCTCTTCAGTTCCCACTGGAATTGCTGTGGTGGTGCCTGGGAATTTGCAGGACCAAACCCCTGACGTGTTACCAACAGCTTTCCGCAGCAGTCAGCTGTCCTCAACATACGTAATATGTATGCAGCTCACACTGCGCTACATCATTAGAGGCAGCACTAGCCTTCAGAAAATGTTCGTATCATTAGCCCAGCTGACTTCAAAGAAAGCAAATTGTGTAGCAATAGTGCATTTCTCTCGCCTATAAAAGTCAGGATTAACAAAAGCTACACCTACATGTGGAGTAGAAGACATCTAATAATAACATGTCTTTAACAAGACTTGTTAATTTTCTGAACTGGTTTACGTGAAGTTTAATTTATCTTTTGTTCTTTAAGGCACAAACTTTCGTATATTGCTATACGCTCATAAAATAGGAGATGTTTTTCAAAAGATATTTTTCTCTTCTTTACATATCAGCCAAATGATTAAAGTGAGCCAGAAGCTGTAGACAGCTGTGGGAACACCTACCCTGTTACAAACAAAATCCCAACAGATAATCATATAAAGCAAATATTTTACCAATCCCACTGGCTTTTCTTACGGAATGCAGTGTCACTCGCTGATGATAATACTGAAATCTTGTATCTCTTTTTACTGACAATGTAATTTCCACTTCCATGGGCTCATTTTATAGGTTCTTACATAAGTACAAATTTTAGCCTGGTATTTATGTTAGCATACTTTAAGTTTGCTGTAGGAATAAGTTTGGGTTTGGCAGAATGCAAGCTAAGTGTCCTTTAAATTCACTTTCCAATTACGTCCTCTACCAAAATAGAGCGGGTAAACAATAGGCTAAATTACTACAGGTGATAAATGAGAAATTATGTAGACTCGTGATGCTAAATATGTTGCATTTTCCTTGGATTAGCATAAAATTACTGGGCACAGGTGCTTTTGTAATTGGGACTCATTTGGAAAACATTCATGTTCAGCGACCCTCAAAGTTGAATAGCTGTTTTTTGTGGTGTTATTACGATGCAGTGCCATTTCGAGTAATGTCAGAATGCCATCTGTCCTCACATTTCAATAGTTTTTCTTACATTACAGAAGACTTCCCTATGTATTTAGCTGCAGATCTCAATTCTGTTATCTGCAGAAAATTACAAATGTCTTTTTTTTATTAAGAATCTTTCTTGTAACTGCACAAGCTCTCATCACCCAAAAGTGTATGGCAGTAGAATTGCCCTGTACACAGAATGCGCTTGAATATCCTCTACAGTAAACTATTAATAAATTTCAGACTTATACAGATTAGTTTTCTTATCACTGGAATCAAGCTGCACTCCAAATGATGTATTTGTTGTTGTTGTTGTTTAGTTTGGTTGAAGTCTTAAGAAGGCACAACGAAAAAAACGCAAGCTAGAAATATCTGGCAGCCAGGGTGATCTTACAGAGAAAATTTAGCTTGTCAGAATATGTCCAAGCTGAAATTTTGCTGGGCTATTATTAGGCCTTATCTAGATCTAATGGGAGTGATTAAAGATTTCCAAGGCTATAAGAGCCTTCAGGAAATTCTGTCTGATTAGTTCTAGACTTCGGGCTGTTCTTTGGCCGGTTGTGATTTTCTCCACCCTATTAACGTGAAAGAGAAGTAAAATTAGTCTAAGCAGGAGAAGTTTAGGGCCAACAGTGTTTTGGGGGGAGGTGGTATATGGAGGTATTCACAGCTTTAGATATAGTAACAGATGTAAACTGCAGTACACCATTTTATTGAAGGTTAAATACCTTTATTGTTTTAATTTCCTAATTATTTTCATACAAAAGATTCTAGTAATAGAAGAGTGAAGCATAAAACAAGAGAACATAGAATTGCTACAGCGAACCAGTAAAGACTAAAAAACTTTGTGGGTAATCAAATAGTTTTTAATGCTCTGCTTTCAGATGATTACACATTTATACAAACTCAAAAAGTATCAGTGTCAATCCTATTCTTCCACCCTCTGCAAAGAGGGGAATAGAATTGTTGTTCTTTTCTCTGCTTTATTTCTATTTAGAGCGCGTGATAGCCTGGGCGTTATAAACATTTACTTTGGAAGCTACTGCGTAGGCTATTCAAGATGTGTACAACTTCAGAACAGAGCAAGTGCTTCACAGTGAATAGTTTATTTAGTTAATTTTTCTGTTTTTTCCTTTAAGCCATCATGAGCCATCTACAAGTAGTTTTCTTGTTGCTACTATTATTACAGAATATTCTAAGACATAAGGGCCATTCAACTCCTGTTAAAAATAAAAAAAAAACACAAACCCACCAGGGAGCTGGTTCTTTACTGTCCTTCGTGCAAGTGAACATCTAGTCTGTTAACAACAGAGTATTTTGAAATACAAAATGGAAATATAAAACTGTCAAAAAAAAACCCCAAACCCAACACAAAAGAATAATGCGTGCTCTGGAGAACTTGCGGTGACCTCCAAATCTAAACATTGGCAAGCGTAGGAACAGTTTGTTCAACATTAACTGTGTCTTCTGGAAGAAAACATAGGAAAATACATACGAAAAAGAACAAACCCATCACTCTCTCTAACTCTCATGAACTTGCCACCTTGTGGGACTTACAAAAAGATCAGGTTGCTTTTTTCCTTCAATACTGGAAACATACCTTTTAATATCATAGTTTATTGAATTTTCTTTTTATCTTGTCAGTTAGGAAGAATAAGACCCAGAATGTTAGCATGACCTCATTAAAAAAATGAATTTTCTAATTAGACTGGTGATATTTGAACTTAATCTTGTGCTATGTCTTTCTTCTCTCACACTTGTGCACACACATGCAATTATATCTAAATTAATATATTATTTATATCAAGATTATAGATCATGCTATATATTAGATATTATAAATTATTTATGATTATATAAAATTATATGTGGACACGCGGGGTATGTGTGCATTAAGCACTACTTAGAACTACTTAGATTCTTCTATAGTGGTCATTATTGATTAAAACATAATTTGGACTGTAAATGTTTAGCCTCACTAGGTTCCAAAATTGTGTGATATATGGGGTTCTCTTTAGTGTTTAATTTTCCTGAACAGCCTACTTAACGACCGACTCCAGTAATTTCAGTATTTCATTGTCTCATATGTTTCATACAAACATATGCCTGTCTGTTATGTGACAAGGAGATGGCGATGTTTTGCCCTCAGCTTAATGTGGATTTATGGGTTTCACAAGGTCATATAAGGAAAAGCATTTCTAAGATTTGTTTTCAGTTAATTTAGGTAATTTTGCCTCTCTCTCGTATAATCTTAACAGAATTTTGTTTTGTTTACTTTTGCTTAATCTTCTCAAAGCACGTGGCTTGGATATCCTCCATCCTGTTTGCAGTTAAATCTAAGTACGTACATCATTTTGACTCTGTGTTGAAAATGGAAATACAACGAATCATCACAGAGCTGCCCTTATTGATCCTGAGAAAACTGATTGCATACATTTTCATGAGGGTTTTTCCCCCCTCAACTGCATGGAAATATAAATAAGGAACCACAGTTGTTACTAGGAAGCGAAGCAACTGAAAACGTTGGTTTAAGGTTCTACTAGAAAACACGTATTTAAATTATCTGAAATACGCAATGCTTTCAAAATAAGCTGTATCAGAAAAAAAACAGCAGAATTCAGAGCACAATGAACGATAACCAGGTGTGGCTTCTTTTTGTTTGTGCATAGCTAGGTATTTGGGGAATTGCTTTTAATCGGCATCCATTGCCTGTTTAGAAGTCCTAGAATAGTTCTCCAGCTATTCTGTCGAAGGGCACTGCTCTCCCACAAGTCCTGCCGCCTTTTCCAGCTGTCTTGGAGGCATCTGGGCATCAACTTGTACACTAGATGCCTGAGCATAGTTAATGGAGTTCCACTCCATACTAGAAATGCAAATACCTTTTGTATATTACCCGAGGAAGGTGACTTCTTATTATTTGCATCTTCTGTTTCTGTGCTACTTTCTTATCTTTAAGCACATTTGTGAATTTGCTACACGAGTTCAGGGAGCGCTGCACTGGCTCTCGTGTAGAAAGGATGTTCAATTAGGGATGAGTTCCACTGGTTTGAGGTGTTAGTAACTAGGTTTTTTCCCCAAGGAGATTGATTTTAACTGGAACATTTATGTAGTAGGAAATACTGCAAACAGTGCTTGAAAACTTCAAGGTATCTTCCCTAGCTCTTGACAAATGAGACTTTTTGAATTACTTTTTTTCATTCTTTTAGAGAATTCTCTTCAAGAGAGGAAGGACCCTGAAACACTTAACAAAGAAAAATTTAGAAACATTAATGTCCATATTATGCCCAACATAATATACTACTGGGCTGCATGTGTGAGGGAAAATTCTGCACTCATAGTAATGTTATGGAAAGTGTGATTTAGGAAATTAACATCCAAATATGTCATCTATCATCCCAAATTATCTATTCGAAAGAACAAGTCCTTTCCCTCTCATGGATGTTCAGCCATTTCAGGTTATTGTGAATGTTCGTCTCGGAGAAATTCCATTACAACCAACACAAATGTACGTGAAATGTGAAGAAAAGAAAATGCGGTCTGTCGGTATCCATGTTAAGGATGTCCTAACAATTTTCACTTCTAATGGGAGTAAAGTTGTCCTACACTACTTGCAAAACTTCTGATTGTTGTGCTTAATGCTCGGCGTTGGCATAATATACACCAGTAAGCAGCTATTTTCCAATTTAAAGCTATTTGAATATAGTGCAAATAAAAAAAAAAAAAAACAAGGGCAATTCTGTTTACTTAAGAAACAGTATGTAGAAGTTGAAAGATCTGGTACATTGTAGGATTTGCAGTCCTTTGAGAAGAATTGCTCTATATAAATGTAACTCTGTAGATGTGCATTAAATAGAAATAAAAACTGAGCTACCTCTCTCCCACTTATTGTTGAATAATATAGACTGTACAATAGAGAAAAGCTAGTTACCTCTACCGTAAACACAGGCAAATATATGTATGTACATACATGATGACCATCACTGTCATAGGTAGATTTAGGGTGATTACTCTTACTAGAATTGGACTCCTCATTTATTTCTGCATGGGAGTGAAACTGTGGAAGATTTTAAAGTCAGGATAAAAAGAAATGTGATACAATGATTTCCTTTATACTATATGTAGATATTAATACATATTTATCTGTGATTTCTGTTGTGGAAAGATATAGTAGATACTCAATTACTTTAAAATGTCTGAAATCTGTGGGGCTAGGAGGCCGAGTCAGAAGTCTATCGTACAATCCAAAACGCTGCTGTGGATTCCTGTAATTGCAAACGGTGCTACTCAAAAAAAGAGGGGGGAAGGAAAAGGTGATAGGAATGACACCTTTTTCTGGACTGCAATAAATATGCGAGGCATTACGTGGCAATTGGCCCGTGTGCACATGTGATATACAAAGTCCCTGGTTTCCAGGAGCAGTCAGACAGAACTGATGTTGGAAAGGAGATATTTCTGGCTCTTGCGCTATGCACCTTGCCCAGAAAAGCTCTGACAGCTTCATCCACCTGCTACGTACAAAACTGCTCTAGTTTTTTCACAGTAAGCGCTACAAATCCTTGAGCAATTTTGGATTTCCTAGACATGACAATAAGCCATTTCCATCCCAAAGGAGTAAGACATCTCCTGGAAGAACATAAACTGAGTGCGCTGAGAAGCAGGAATGACTCAGGCCTGGCTTGTTTCCTATTTGTAGCCCCTTTGCAGACCATCTCTGTAGTAACCTCAGTGGAGGCGGGTGAACAGAAGCGACCCCCAGCCCAGGAGGGTCTCCGAGATCAGCCGGACGGATGTCACGAAGCGCAGCCAGGCTCAGAAGGCAAGCCGAAGGCAGGCTAGCAAGTCTTTGCTGTAGGTAGTTTCTGAATATTTGGGCCACTGAAGCTTTCGGTAGCAAAAAATGTGTTTCTGGGCAGGCTCCAATGATATCTGCATTGAAAGTTTATCAAAACAGGCTATGAATATGCATGTCAGGACATTGCCCATCATTAGAGAAAGACCATCGTGGCTCTCAGAACTGCTTTGGTGGGGGTTTTTTAGTCCTTGGGTATCGTGAACTTGCACTCTGCCAGAAACTGCTTAGTTTGTTTGCTTACATTCAAAATGCTGTGCAATCTTCTCGTTAGATCAGTATGAGTATCCTTATTTTTTTTTTTTAACATGGAAATTGAATATCACTAGAAACCCTTAGTGTCGAAAAGAGTAGAATCTGTGACAGTCTAACAGGAAATAAATGTGTTGATGAGACCCACATTTGTGTTGGCAGGTCATCTGGCAAGCAGTCCTGTCAACAGCGCTCTGGCATCTCACATGAACGAATGCTGACTCGAGAGTAAGAGTTGTGCAGTCATGCCAAAAAGCCATGTGGGAAGAAGAAAAATCTGATAAAACTATTTCTAACATATGAATGAATTGAACTACGCAACAAAGTCAACCTTTTGAAAGATGGAATGCAGTTGACCTAACTTTGTGGGTTTATTTAACAGTTAAGATGAGGGCATTATAATAACAATGCACGCTTTGAGAAGAAAATTTGTTTGATATTAGAAATGAAAAAATATATAAAGCGTAACTGAAGGAAATTTCAAAGGCATGAAACAGAATTGGGCTCTGTCATTTATTCCAGTGCAGACTTTGGAAGACAACTCAAAGAAATAATGAGTTTGGCTTGCTTCCCTGTCATAAGTATTCTGCAAGTTTTGCTGCAAGCAAAGTGCACACCGACGGAGTCTAGTTTCATCTGCAAGCATATACATTAAATGCATTGTAAACCATTTTGCTTATTTCAAGTATCTGAAATGCAAAGCTTGGTCTTTAGTCAAGCTTGTAAGGTCTCACCCGGAAGATGCTGTAATTTCTAAATTATTTTGAAGAAAAAAAGATAAAAGGGTTGGGGATCCTTGAAAAAATGTTCGCGTGTGAAACGCTGTGTTGAAAATCTTTGAGGAGGGTTCAGAAAGCTCTAAGCAAATTAGGAAGGAGTTCAGAAACTGTTTCCAAACCATTACACTCCGGAACACTTGATGGCATTTTTATTAGGTAAGCTGTCAGTCTAGCAAATAGGCTTCGTTCAGACAAATAATAGCATATTCATTTTTCATTAGGAGAGATTATTTTTAATAACAAAGGATCTTGTTTGCAAAGTCTACCTCAAAGACTCTGACATCATTAGCAAACAGATAAGCCTTCAAAAACGTTAATTTTGATATTTTTTTTCAATGTAAGAAGTCAGTCTTAGTCTCAAAATGTTATGGATTAGAAGTACCTACATAAGATGCAAGAAAGCCCTGTAGTGTTCTGGCCATAAGGACAGAACTCAGATGTAGAAGACCCAGCCAGGGCCTGGCAAGACACCTTCTTGCCCTCTGTTCTGCTATCCTCCTCTGGCCGCTGCGAGAAACGTGGTGGTGTTTTAAACTAGAACTCAAGACGTGCAGATCAACGTCAGCTCAGGGTAACAATATGAAAAATAATTGGAGATGATGGTTGTGTAATAGCCGAAGGGATGCGATGTTTATCCATTAGAAACCAGCCAGGGATTGAAGCAGACCTGTTGCTGCTCCCTAGCTTGGCTGGTGTCTGAGCAGTGCAGCTGTGGCAAGTGATTTTTAAAGGCTGGTACAGAATCTGATCCTACTGGTTGAGGTAATCATATGAAAATTGAAACACCTCAAAAAATCTTTTGTTTTGGGAGAGAAAAAAGAGGAAGACTTCTAGGACATAATATTGCACTTGACTATTTTGAATATTGAAGAAGATGAGAATTGGAAATTTTCCTGGTTTCCCCTTGCCTAGAGGTAGGAAAGGCTGTAGACATTTGAAAACTTGGCACCGGGAAAGTGCTTTCTTGGTGACAGCCTCCCCTAAATATCCCAAACTTGCCCTTGTTCTGTAGAAATGAGTACAACATGCTGAGAAATTGGGTATATGTACTACGTGTATAAATTGCTAAGTTACAGTCTTAAGCAGGAATCAAATTCTGAAATGAGAGGCACTATGCACAGGCATTTATTCTCCTGAGTTAATAAGGCTTCAAGCTGGCTGGTTTTCCTGGCATCCCACGTGGATTTACTGGTTCAGGTAGTCAAGAAATCGGGTGAATGTGTGTACTATTATTCACTGTACGTATGGCTCTTATTCAATCAGAAGAAATTTAAGCTTGCAGAACTGTAATAATTCTTTCAGTCCGAACAGGCAAGTCACTCAATACAGGTATGAAATGACATTCTTTATTTAACAAAACAATTATTTATATTGATTTTTTTTTTAATCTGTTCACCTCCTCATCACTTTTTCTAGTAGTCAATCGCTCTATAAAACTAACAATTCCGCACTGGAGAGCTGTTAAACAGAGACTATATTGGAAATAGTAACCGGCTGGGTTTGTTTTCTCCTGTTCTCCATCGGTTTTGAAAACTTTGTATTCGTTAGCAATTCAATGCAGTATAAGTGACACGAGGAAAAGCTGGTTCAAGCTTTCAAAACTGGTGTCTGAAGTTCTGACTTCTCTTTGCAGAAAAATTAGTTTGATCTCTTCCCTGTCCCCATTTCCCTGAAGAGTTTCAACATGTCTTGCAGACAATTTGATGGAAGCCAAATCCCTAAGCATAGCTACAAGCTCTTCATGATCTGAAACTTTATATTATAAAGAGAAGCTCATCAGTGCTATTTTTTAAATTTGATTATTTTCTGGGAATATATTGTAACAGAGTAGGAGTAAGTCATTACGTTTTGGTTTGGGTTTTGGGGGCGAGGGGGTGTTATTTTGGGTTTGGTTTTTTTTTTTAGCAAAGGTATATTTTGGAAACAGTTACAAATCTTACGTAATTTATGTTCCTTCCATGAATTTCAGTGGACTTTGAATTAGCCACTGGAAGGTGAATGTTTTTTAAACAAATAATTCTGCAGAACCAAGAGTAACAAAGTGGTCATCATAACGATCATCTCATGACTATCAGCAAATTATGGTGCATCCAGCTGTTTTAGTTACTTTATGTCTCAGCAGAGTATGCAGTTGTGATGTACAAACAATGATACGTGTATCAGGATATCAAGTTAATTTAGCAATATATTTTCCAGCTTTCACTGATTTTTGAAATAATTCCTTGTGGTGCTATGTCATGGTCCAGTATTTAAGGCCGCAAAATTATGAAGCTGTCAAGGTAGATAAAAAATACTGAGGTATGTAAATATAGTGCAAGTTCCATATAAAAAAAGCAGTGCGTATTCTTCCTGTTCGTGTCCCTTTGAATCTTAAAAGTTGCAGGAAATATGGAAAAGCATGCCTAAAATGGCCCATATTTCAGTGGAAGGAAATGCACTGCTTGTATAAAGCAGTAGCCTGGATTGTAGAGTAACTGCCCTGTATAGCAGTCCATTTTGAGTGTAAGGAGGTAAGTGAAAGGCATAAAATGGAACACATTTTGCCAGCTCGCAATGACGTGAGGTCCCAGCAGGGAGAGACTGTAGACAGCTGAAGTAAGCTAAAGCAGTTCATAAACGGCTTCAACTCAGGGCCTAAATCCTTCCCAGAATCCCCAAGAGTCAGAGGAATAAGAGTTCTGACAATGCCTTTCCCCCCCGCCTCCTTTACCCATACCCCCCCCAAATGTTTACACAAAAGAAAATGTAATTTAACTTGTACTTCGTTATGATCTTGCTTAGTAACATACAAAGGAATAAACCACCAAGTCATTTTGGTGTGGTCAGTTCTCAGGTACAAAGTCTTGATTACTCATATGGAAGTAATCCTTTACAAGGGAGTGCGTTAATGAGAATGTATGTTAAAACATTCCCTTTATAAAATTTGCTGAAAATGCAGTGTATAAAGTAGTTAACAGTCTGCAATATCTGACCCATTGATTTTTTTTGTCTTTATTCTGATTTTTCAAATGTGACTTAGATATCTGAAATTTTATCTATATTAACCGTTTCTTTTCTTTTCTTTATTTCCGACGTCCAGCAAAATGCCTCAGCAGAGAAAGCGAATCTTCATGTGGCCTCGAGAAAGGGAGAAAATCAGAGCATCCAGGAGTGCGATTCTCAAGATGTAAGCTTAGCTCACCTAAAAATCAGGGTCTAATCTAGAATGTATGAAAACATTAATGCCTTAGGCGATTATCCATGTGACTTACTTTTCCGAGTCAAACTGGTACGTATATTTTATAAGCCAGCTATATTCTGCATTAAAGTGCTGAGGAGCAAATGCTCTTCACTGTCGATCTACGCAGGTATGCTCTCTGGGTTTCTTTTAAAGACTACTCAGCAGAACTTGTAGAGTTGTTGCAGGAGGAGCAGCAGTGGAAAAGATGTGATCTGCTGTTGAACCAGTTCAAGAATTGGCTTGCTCCTGGTTGAAGAGTTGCTGCGTTATAGAGAGAGGCAGAACCTTGTTTACGTAATGTTTCCACTAATAATCAGGCACGGCTGTCACAGATGCTTCATTTGATAAAAGAAAACCTTTGGGGAGATGTAAGAGGTGACAGCATAGTAGCTGAAAGTATGTAATCTCCTCCACTGCCAGTCTAGGAAAGCCGCAAGCTGTGTTTTTCTTATGACACGTCTGACAGAAACCTAAATCTGCCGCTTTTACTGAGGCAAAACTCTGATTCAAACAACATGGTGGGAGCCGTTAACAGAAATCCCAAATGCATGTATTATGGCTGCAATTATAACGATACAAATAAACCAGGAAAAAAAAAGAAAGAGTGAGAGAGACAAAATTTGTTGAGAGAATGTTTTGGCTGCTCCGTAGTCTAAAAAGTATGGTTCCACCTTGACTAATTTGCAGGCGAAATATAGAAGACAGCAGGAAAAAGCCTGTCCCAACGGCTCTTGATTGAACTACTGAACACATTACCTTCCTCCAAATGTAACTGACTCCTGGGGAGGTCACTGGGTAGCTTGCTGGTAGCGAGCATAGCAATGGGAAGAAAAGTTTGGAAAACACATCTCAGATAATTCGGTATCCAAAAAATTGTAAAAATCTGTATATATTATCCATTTATTACAAATATGTTTCTAGTTGTATTAATTATCAATTATAAGTGACTTTCCCTCCACCGCATCCTCTAGAGGGGGGCAGAGACAAGGAGAAATTGTGTATCCAGGAGAAGAGTCCATAATTTCCTCTTGATGCACCTTAATGTCTGAAGATGAAGGAAACTTCATTTCTTACTAATAAAAATTGAAAGAGGAGAAGAAAGAATAAGGTGTAAAATTCTGAAATCAGAGTGAACTCCATTTAGATTATGACTAGAGGTTGGTAACCACCTGGGAAAGTTATGGGAAGTTTGATGGAATGTGGGTTACTTTAGGTAGAGGCTGAATTTGTTTAGGCCGAATATTTGCGGAAAGAAGTTCAAGCAACTTTTTTTTACAAAAGTGAATACATTAAAGCCGGGAGAAAAAAAAAAGTTGTTAAAGCATTTCACAAATCAAGAGACAATTTAATTTCCGTATCAAGTAGTGCAATAAAAGACACGTAAAAGAGGTACTTTTCCGTAAAATCAAGGATTTTGATTAGGGTGTGGTGGCGCCTTTCTGTGCTTCTAGCAACTAGTATTTTTAGCCATTTGGTCAGCACGGTGTGCTGCTGGGTATGAAAAATTTGTCTGAGAAAGCAGAAAACTCCAACTGGAGTTAGAAGTCTTGGGGAGTCAAACTATTTTTCAGGATTCAAGTTAAATTAAAATCTAACCCTGTTCCCTGCCGCCTTCTGAGTAGCATTATAACGCAAAGAAAAAGAAATTAGGCTATATATCTAAATTTGAGTAAAAGGTTTAAGTTATACATCCTTTAATCTCTCAATAAGCATACTTCAAGACCAATTCTATATTGTATGGGACATTTCCTATGAATCTTTAAATCTTTAAGGTCTGTTAAATCTGTATTTGACAAAACATCCTGTATGGAGGAAAAATGAGTAAAATTAGAGAAAGCATACCCCGGGGGTATTCAAATTCACTGTGCCTTGCTAGATAATGTTCCTTATTGGAAAATTAAGCAGGCAAGAGTTTTATCAGCCTCCTCTTGCTTTTAAACATCTTGCTGCTAGAAATTAATTTTCCAGCTGAAAAATGGGTATATTATGGAGTATTCGTAGTTGCATTCTGTTCACATTAAAAAAAAATCAATCTAGGATTCACACTAATACACGAAAAGTTGTCTGTGAAATTTCTTTGTGCTGTGCTTGCAGTGTCTGTTGAAGGGCATGGCTTTGGGAGCCAAGTTACGAAACAGTTTGTTAGGAGAGCCACACCTACAAGCAAGGAAGCCATAAACAGTCTGGTATTTATCCCAATTAGAAATAGAATCTCCAGTGTAATGAAAACCTTACAGACACAGGAAGACATGTTCTCTTCACAATAAGTGGGACTTTTAAGGTGTATCTTTTATTATTTCTTTCCATGTTCAATTGGAAATAAAAATTGTTCAGATTGCTTTTTGTTCATATAAAACCAATTGATTGGTATGATTCAAAGAGAATTCCAGAAGTTAGTGCTTGTGGAGATAGCTGCAAAGCAATACGCAGCCAGGAGCTCTTCTGAAGTGCGGCAGCGTGGCCTCTGGCCCGCCGGACGAACTGCAACAGTCCGGTCGGTCCTAAAAGTGAAAGAGTTGATCTACGCATATAGCTCAGGTAATACACAATATACATAACGTTTTAGAGAAATACTTATTTTCAAATTGTGGCTGCATTCGAAGTACTGGATTTTCTTGCCAGAGGGACATTAAATAATTCTTTTCTCAGGGAATTTTCTCCATTTCTATGCTACCATCTCCCCACTGACCTGGCAAGTTTTATGGGAAATCCGTCCTCCCTCCCAGGATTCCACACTTGAATTTTCAAGAAGGGCTCATTTGGAGCCTGTCACAGGAGAATAAAACATGCCAGTTTGTCAGAATCCCCTGATTTCACTTTAAATACCACACAAACTTCAGTTATGAAAAAGCGGAAGGTTTTTTGGTAAACCCAAGGGTTGATTAAAGAAAGGCAGCAAAATTTTCAAAGAGAACCAAAGCATTAAATTATATTTTTCACAACTGTTCCAACTATTTTCCAAGTCCGAGGACCTACCTTGACCACGTATTGTCCTGTGGGTTGCTCACAGTGACGAGTAAAGTAATTTTCCTGCTTAAGTTGAAGCTTTTTTTCTTTCTCTTACATGCACTGTCCATCTGAACGTGGACTGCATGGGACATAATAACAGTGCAGATGATGACATTGAGCTAGTAACCACTCCCCACATTTTATTCTTATTTTTTATATCTTATGTTAACAGATACATATTTTTTGAGAGACAAGGAAGAATTCAAATTAATTAGTTTTGAGAAATGAACTGAAAATGTCTCTTTCCACAATTAACCCTCGTATGATGACTTCAGAGATACCACCTTAAAGCCTGAAAGAACTAGAAGCAATTTATTTTCCTGAAGGTTCATATTGCTTCAATAGTACAAAGCTGAGATTTCTGCCTGTGAACACTATCACTTTGAGAAAATTCCAGACTTGGGAATACATTAGAGTTTTTCCTCACAATTTTATCATTATTTGGTTGTGTGTGTTTGTGTGTGTTTTTATCAGAAGTTTTTACAGCTGCTAAACTCCCAGTGAGGGAAGTATAGGCTGCATGACAGGTTCTCATATGCTATTTATTTAAGAAAAATAAATGAAGGTTGAGGCTAAGATAAAAGACCAGGACCTCAATAAATATGCTTAAAACCAAGATGTTGCTTAGAACCCTAATATTTCAGCAACACTTTCTCAGAGCTTTGCAAAAATCGTCTGATTGTCTCTCTGATAAACAAAACGTGATTTATGTTTTGGAAGAACTACTGTAGTAAATACTGGCTAGAGAAGAACATGCATTGTTTCAGTTGTTAAGGCAAAAAATACAGAGAAATAGCTAGTTGCTGGTCTCAACCAGTATTTTGTAGTCTGTAAGGCTAAGCTTCCCTCTCTCTGTCTCAAATATGTAATCCTACTGCAATTTCTTCTTTATGGTTTTACGTATCTTCATAACGATTAATGTAGTTTACATGGGAATGAATACAAGTGATGATTTGTTTACAAATGGGATACAGGCAGGCCAAATTATATTAGCTGATTTTGAAATTAGATACTGCTGATACCTTAGTTGTCATGCAATTTGACATGGGACCTGTAGCAGCCAGAAGTGGATAGGATATCTTGTAATACATCTTGATTATTTCAAACCATCTGAGATTTGTCAAAGACAAAGAAAAAAAAATCTTTACTTCAGTTTTCTCTTAAAAGTTTCCATTATTTAGATTATTATTATTGTTTTATTAGAGGAATCTTGTCAATACTATTTTTTCTTAGTCTTGTGCAGAGATGTTTTCCTTATGACTGGCTCCTGAAAGTCTCTGTGCAGAACCAGAGTTCTGAAGAGCTCTTTTCCCCAGTACCATTTCCCTTTTCCCTCTTCCCAAAAGTTACTGGGAGATTTTTTTCACTTTTACGCCAGAGTGTACTCGGTCCCTTTTTCATATCAAATAATTCTTATGCATGTAACAAGTCATTTAAAACCACCTATTTGGTAGTGCTAAAGCATCAAACAATTTATGAAGTGATTCTTTGTTCTCTGTTCCCATCTTAGATTTCTTGCTCTTTGTCCTTGTAGAGTCCTCGCTGATAAATAAAAGTGATAGTGCTTTTATTTACTGCCTTAATTTCCTGCAGTAAACAAACCCTGCATGTTCATTAATCATTCAGTGACAAAGGACACTGAGTATTGGAACAAAACTTGTAGATGTTTCTAAGCAACCACAGCATTTTGCTTCATTTTTCTCTATCAGTTTCAACTGCAGAGCTTTGATCGCGTTGTACTCTCCCATTGCTTTCCCAATGGAGCAATAAGGGAAAAAAGAAATCGTCATTATAACAAAATTTCAACCTGATAAAATTCTTCAAGTGAATTCA
Organism: Leptodon cayanensis; assembly: GCA_027564655.1. Lineage (NCBI taxonomy): Eukaryota > Metazoa > Chordata > Aves > Accipitriformes > Accipitridae > Leptodon > Leptodon cayanensis. Next base: position 24,092,736 of record JANXJC010000021.1, on the reverse strand, counting down.
GTAATTCAGTTGCCTAAATGAGGACTGCGAAGCTCATCACTTACATAATCTTAGTTTAACCATCCACTCGGTACTCTGTGCTCTAAAATAGGAGAAGGATATGAAAAACTGCAGAAGCCTTTTATGAAAATGTACGTGCACGCTTCACATACCCCTCACCTTCGCATATCTTCCTTCTAAACAGTGAGGGTGAGATGGAAATACAGATCTGTAATAAATTCACGAGCAAAACTGGTAAAACATGTCCTTGAACAAACTGTAGACCTAACTTGGCTGATGACGACTAAGATACCTAGTTTGTCGGTTGATCTGAGCGTGCCATCCTTTTCTCCCGTACCTGGTTTAGTTTCTTCAGAACTAGCTCGGTACTTGTCCATCGTACTCTACAAACATCCCGCATACCTGCTTTAGTGACCGCTCAAGTCTGTAGTGATGCGAAGGAATGCTGAAGCTGCAATGTTTGGTCTACTAAATCTCTGTGATACCCTTTAGCAGCAGCGGAATTATTTTCTGATGGTAAAAGCTGAATATAATGTCACTTATTTAAACTTCTTGATTTCCTGTCCACTTGTGATACATTGGATGATTGTTTGAGCAATAAAGCCAGTTCTTATTTGCTGCGTTGATGCAACGGAATACCCTTCTGGTTACATTGTTCAGCGGTTTGCGGATCAAATTACTTAGATTAATAGCCAAGGGACATGCTGAATTTGAACTGGCTTTTTGAAAATTCTTTTTAAATGAAGATGCACACTTGGCTAATCCACCTTTATAATTTATACATTTACCTGTGAACCTCTCCAGCTCCGCTGTATAATTCACTAGGCGAACTGAATACTGTAAGGTTAGGTTAGATATTAGGAAAAAATTCTTCACTGAGAGGGTTGTCATACGTTGGAATAGGCTGCCCAGGGAAGTGGTTGAGTCACCACCCCTGGAGGTATTTAAAAAGCGCATAGACGAGGTACTCT
>JANXJC010000021.1:24074859-24091665 GCA_027564655.1 Leptodon cayanensis | reverse complement strand
TTGAGTCACCATCCCTGGAGGTATTTAAAAAGCGCATAGACGAGGTGCTCTGTACCATGGTCTAGTGGGCACGGATGATGGTTGGACTCGATGATCTTGAAGGTCTTTTCCACCCTGAATGATTCTATGATTCTATGAACTTCTGAAACTTTCCACACTTTACCGATCAAGCTGCATATTTTGTAACCAGAATTTCATACAAAGATCCTTTGTTAATCAAACTGCATGCTAAATTGATAAAGGTGGCACAGTATTTCAAGACATATGCCCCACCTCCATTTTTCTGTCTTGTTAAATTTCTCGCTTACTGTTCTCGATTCTTTTTTTTCCTCTTGTATATGCAAAAAGCTTTGCTTAAGGCAAAATGCACTCGTATGAAAATTTTATTTTACAAACACAGATTGTTAATGTGTTTCTTAAAGTTTACGTAGAGCAAGTGACAAGCATTCAGCATCACTTAACAGAAGAAACTATGCAATTTGAAGAGAGTTAATAACAGTGAAAACAGTGAAATGGCATAGCCAACTATCAAACACACTTGAATATAATTTTCCAGAATTTCTTTTTCCTGAGGCCTTTTCCTCAGGAAAGGTTTAGCTTTCACTGCTTGGAATTCTGACTGCTGTGTGCTAGAGCTTTTAAAGTTGAGTATTCAAACGTTAGATCCTTCCTGGTGTTTTACGATAAAAATACAGCATATGTAATTTAATGAATATAATGTTCGTTTTACAAATATGCCCATAATTGCAAAATATATGGCAGACATACTGGAAATACCAGTCAGAACAACCTAATGGCAACATAAAGAATGCTTCCACGCACAAAATACAGAGTTTATTCTGTAAAATTAATGCATTAATGGGTGAAAATCTGGGATCTGTCACTGATGGTTAGATACAGCACATTAAATTATTATAATTTTTATTAAAATAAGGAAGTATTAGGAAAGAGGGGAAAAAGGAGAAGGCAAGAGACAAAGCTTCCGAGAAATGCATCTTTCTGTCTTGTTTGACTGCTCTGAGCCGTAAAACTACTTGAAGGACTAGTCATCATTTACTTAATAACCATGTACTTGGATGATTACTGGCTGCAATTATAAGTATTGAAGGTTTGCTTCCTGAATCTAGAAAAAGGAGGTTGATTGTGTAGGCACATGTTAATGAAGCTAGGATGAAATGTACTTGATTGAGAAGTCCTTAGGAACTGAAGAAAATATCAGTAGCAGAATCTCTCTTCATCTCTGATGAACCTGTAAATGTGACAGTTGTGGTTAAAGCTTTAATGAATGTTAAGCTTAGCTGGGTGAGGAAAACAAGGGAATGGTCCAAATACTCTTTCCAACCTGGAGAGGTAAGCAGTTTGTGGCCAATGAATAAAGCAAATACTATTTGAATCTTCAAAACATCAGTTGAAAGTATAACGAGAAATTGGAGAACTGAGAATTTAGCGTAAAAATGCATTTAGCTTGCATTTTGTTCTAAACGCCTGTACACCACATGGGGATTTTGTGAATTATTTGGAATGCAGTAGTGTATTGATATAGGGAACAGGAGGACTGTGCTTCCGAATGGGACCCGGAGTTAGTCTACCATCCCTGTTCCCTTTGAAACTGCCACCCTCAATCTCCTTAAAGGAATACAGAAGAAAGCACAGAACACAGTTAAGGGTAAACTGCCCGGGTTGTTCTAAATGCCAGTGGCAGGACATAGGCTTTGGTAATGAAGTTAGAATTTTAGAATGTTGTTAGCATTTTTGCTGTCAGTTTCATTAAATGCAAAATGGTACGCTGAAATATTTTTAGCAAGATCTTGCATTAAAAGACATCTTTTCACCATGCTAATAATTTGCACTGGTTTTAATGTTGCAATATTTTGCTCGTCAATATGTTTCAGGTAGAAGAAACCATGCATGTAGAATTATCTTCTTACTTTATAGCTTTCCAGGTATTTAGTCTTGTCCGCCTCTGCCATATCCTCTGCCTTTTGATCTGCATTCTTTATCCACCTGTCACTACAGGCACAAATAAGAAAATATAACCAACGTCATTATGTCGTACTGTTATGTTGACCCTAGAGCAAGACATTAGCTAAGGGACGAAGGGCAGTCATCTGGATACGGCGTCTTCATTTTCCCTGGGGTATTAGAAATCTTTCTATTTTTTTAAATTTTCAGCATGTAGCTTAAGAGCCTGTCTGAACTTCTCTGGAGGCACTAAGAAGGGGGACAGGCAAGAAATTATTTCATATTTGTTCCAAACTTTAAATTATTACACTGAGGTTGAGATATGAGGCTGTGTTGCCTGCTGAGTTACCTGGGACTTGTTCAGCTGGTGACAGAACAGTAGTGCCTGTTCCCTGCCCTCCCGTGAAGCCAGCGCAGATCTAAAACTTACCTGTGACCAACAGAGATTATGTGCAGACAAAACTCTTTCATCTTCTGTGCAATGTTCCCACTCCTCTCCATACAGCTTCCCGCACAACAGCGGGGGAGACAGTCCATACTGTGAAATGTTGTGTTACACTTGGCATGAAAACCAGAGCATCCTCGAAGTGTTGCTGACAAGATTTTAAATACAACCTGCTATGTTATGATTGTACAAGAGGAGTCAATGGTGTTGCATTAAACTAACCAGGCTGCCTTGAGACCTTTTTTTTTTTTTTTTTCCTGGGACTTACTGCCTTTCATTTTTTTTTCACCTTCTGCACATTCCTTCTACTCGGATGTTTTCAGTCTTCTCTTACAGGCTTAGCATTTTATTAGCTTTCCTAGTAATAAACTTCCTAAAAAATATTAATTCTTTAGAAGAACAGCAATTGATCTTCTCTGAGAGAAATGGGAAAAGCTGCCTTTTGCCGAGGTGTGTGTATCTCTGTACAAGCGTATGTTGAGGGCGGTATCGTTCTGTACCGTGCTTCCTCCTCCTTGGCGGTGCAAGGAGCGAAGACAGCGAGTTACGAGGGGTAAGGGTGCGTTCCCCCCCTATTCCGTGCTGTTAGAGGGTTTGCGCATTGGAAACCTAAGTGTCCTGCACAGAGGTTTTCGGAGTCGGCATCTTCCCAGTCTTCTCCTTTTCCTCACCCTCCTGCTTCCAAACAGGGCTGCTGCAGCACCCGCTCTTGCGGGAGAAACACCCCGGTACGAGTTTGCCCTCGCGTCCCCGATAGGCTGAAATCTCAATTCAAAACTTGGCAAAATCCCAGTATCTCTTCCAGCAGGCACTTCTAAAATCTCATCTTCATAAAATAGAAACCCCATGCTGTCAATGTTTCAACCCCTTTGTTTTCCAAAAGCAATTATTTTTGCTTTTTGCTAGTTTCCACCACGTCAAGCTATCATTCTGTGTTTTTGTAATTAGTGTACCTCTCACAGGAGTGAATCTGACAGAAAGAGAGACTCGCTCAGAAGAGCAAACAAAACATTCTTTCCACCACTTGGCACAGAGGGAACTAGAAAAAAAAAAAAAAAAAAAAAAAGTAATATTTGGCTTTTTTTGCCTGTTTGTCACTCATGGCTGCGGAAGGTATTCTAGTGCATTGGTTTTATATGTCCCCATTTGTCTGAGGTGTTCTTTAGCTGAGGGAAAGGGGAGGTGGGTATGTTTGTGTATTTATGTGTTTATAAATACATATACCTGCACATATATATAGAAGCACAGAAATGTATACACAGGTGTGTGTATATATAAGCATGTGTTTGTATATATGCATGAGGGTGTGTATGGATGGGATTCAGCTTAGGTTTTGTTAAACCCAGTTTACAGTTATAGCAGGAGTTGCCGTTTGTATTGGGTCTGCGTGGCAAGGTTTTGGTGGCGGGGGGGTTACAAGGGTGGCTTCTGTGAGAAGCTGCTGGAAGCTTCCCCCGTGTCCGACAGAGCCAACGCCAGCAGGCTCCAAGACGGACCTGCCGCCGGCCAAGGCCGAGCCCATCAGTGACGGTGGTAGTGCCTCTGTGATAATGCATTTAAGAAGGGGGGGAAAAAAACCCTGTGCAACTTCAGCCGGGAGAGAGAAGTGAGAATATGTGAGAGAAAGAACTGTGCAGACCCCCAGGTCAGTGCAGAAGGAGGGGGAGGAGATGCTCCAGGTGCCGGAGCAGAGATTCCCCTGCAGCCCCTGGGGAAGACCCTGGTGAGGCAGGCTGTCCCCCTGCAGCCCGGGGAGGTCCACGGGGGAGCAGATCTCCACCTGCAGCCCGGGGAGAGAGGACTCCACGCCGGAGCAGGGGGGTGCCCGAAGGGGGCTGTGACCCCATGGGAAGCCCACGCTGGAGCAGGCTCCTGGCAGGACCTGCGGCCCCGTGGAGAGAGGAGCCCAGGCTGGAGCAGGTTTTCTGGCAGGACTTGTGACCCCGCGGGGGACCCACACTGGAGCAGGCTGTGCCTGAAGGACTGCAGCCCGGGGCAGGGACCCACGCTGGAGCAGTTTGTGAAGGACTGCAGCCTGTGGGAGGGACCCCACGCTGGAGTGGGTGAAGAGTGTGGTGAGTCCTGCCCCTGAGGAGGAAGGAGCGACAGAGACAAGGTGTGATGAACTGACCGTAACCCTCATTTCCCATCCCCCTGTGCTGCTGGCGGGGTAGGAGGTAGAGAATTCAGGAGTGAAGCTGTGTTCCAGAAGACAGGAGGGGTGGGGCGAAGGTGTTTTGAGATTTGGTTTTATTTCTCATTACCCTACTCTGGTTGATTGGTAATACATTTAAGTTAATTTTCCCCAAGCTGAGTCTGTTTTGCCCGTGACGATAATTGGCGAGTGATCTCTCCCTGTCCTTATCTCGACGCACGAGCCTCTTGTTATATTTTCTCTCCCCTGTCCAGCTGAGGTGGGGAGTGATAGAGCAGCTGCGTGGTACTTAGTTGCTGGCTGGGGTTAAACCACGACACTGTTATAGCCATCTGTCTCAGCTTTAAGAACTGAACTGACTTAAAGCTGAGAGCCAGTAGATGTATACAGCTCATCCGTAGTGACCGGTTAAAATTCTGGCTATTGACCTGCTGTTAACTGATGGCCTATTGAAAGTCATCGCTGTTGTTCGATCTGTAATTTATTTGTTAATGATAGACAAGTTTTCACTGGGACAAGGAATCAATAATGAATGTTTTATGATTTAACAACATAAAGACATAGGAGTTGCTTTGTTTAGAAAAATGTCCCATTCTACTATTTTTCTCCTACAGTGAGCCATACCGTGTGTTACTAAAAAGAAAACAACTACAGACATAAATCTTCACTGCTGTTTTCCTACAAAGATGGCCTTTGTTATCTGGTCTGTGAAAAGAGTATGAAAGATTAGTTGCTTATAAAGCATTTTTATATCATTAGCTTTTATTTTCTCCAAGGCAAACTTTTTTTTTCCTTTTGTATATGTCTTAAATGTTGACATATATTTTTATTAATTTCAATTAATATTTTTTGATTCCTATCTCCTATGTATTGTCTTGGTGAAATAGATTATCTGAATATTTTTTAGCGTGTACAGTTAGAGTAAATTATGGATTTGTAAGTGATCTTATATTTCGTTAGCGTTATTTCTGTCCTCTTCGTTACACAACCTGCAAGGCTGTTCCTCTTTTGACCTGTAACATCTTTTGTCCTCAAGCTGCTCACCTAGAAGTCTCTGAAACCCTCAAATTTTTCGGAAGATGACTAAGCTGAAGAGATTTTTTTTAATCTAGCTCACTAGTAAATATATTAAACACAAGTCCTGCCAGGACCACATATTTAAGCTTTTGAAGTATTAAAATTTTGTTAAAAATTCCTACTCTTTGTCATCTCACTCTTTAGGATTTATCTAGAACGTAAACCACCTGTTGTTATTTGATTTTTTTCATAAAAGGAGGAGTAGGTGCTTTATCAATAGATTTATTTTTTTTAATCAATGGTACCCTGATTATTCCCTGTAATGTAATATGAATCCAACTTTTATTAGCTATTGTGTATAGTGGGAAAAATTTGAAAAAGAGTCCCCACCATCAATCACTTCAAATGCACCATCTCAGAGGCTCAATTCAGTAGCTTAAACATGACTAAAGCCCCCCTGAAGTACTATAAAATCCTTGGCAGTACCACCATCTCTCTAGAAGCTTTCAGGAGGGAGGCAGCCGTCTCCTCTCCAAGTAGTTTTCTTAATAACATGTTTCATTTTCGTATTCACACCTGTTCATAGATCAACTTTGTTACAGGCAAGGGACTGTCAGAATTTCTCTAGTGCAAAAACTTAATGGATTTTCATCCCCCTTGTCAATCTCTTACTTTTTAATTAACTCCAATCTAATGTCATTTCTACTGAAGGGATATTTATAAAATTTCTTGACATTTAATTTTCATATTAGGGTGTTTATTTTCAGTGTTCTCTGCTGAGTGAGGTAATTTTTGTTGTGTCGCGATTTTAGCTGCAAGAGGATGAATTCAGATTTACTTTCTGTTTTCTTAAGAAAGTCTGTCCAAAAAAATGCCTCAAAGCATACCATTTAGAGATTTAATTTTTTTCTTCACTATTGCTTTGCTGTCCTTGACACAAATAGCTTACTCTATCCTAGACCAATGTTAACAACTGTAATATAAAAAAAAAAAAAAATGTTGCAGAAATGCCAGCAAACCTTGTGGTGGATATTATTGGGACTTTCTTGTTAAAGGCATGATTGCATTCATGTTCCTATGAGCAAAGCTCATGTCCGTATACGAGTTATTTTGTCACCTTTTTTTCATTAATATGTTGGATCAAGTCTAATGCGTAAAAAATATTCTATCTAGGCTTGATTTAGCTTCAAAAATCTTGAAGGGCTTATGCTAAACAGGAAATATTTCAGAGGGAGTGTTATGTTAAAATTTAAAATAAACAAAATTACTGTTATGTTGGAAAGAGTCTTAATGACTTAAAAAAAGCCCTCATTTATTTTCCCCCCATTTAAATGTATCAGTTTTAATAGCAAAACAAGTAGAGAAATTCCAAAGTGAACACATTTTAAAGTAATGACCAAAGATTATCAATATTTTACTATATTTCACATTTTATTTTCTTCACCTATGGCATCATTAATCCCACTGCTGAAGGGACCTTAATTTAATTACAGCAGAAATTTCAGTGCTGGGTAAATCTCTACTTAAGACTCGTAACACGAGATCTCTTTGGTTCAAAAATCTACTGTGTAATTAATTTTATTTATGCTGTTTGACTCTGTTTTCTGTGATATTAAAAAGCATATTGGCAAAGAAAATGACATTATTGCTGGCATAAAATAACAGTGATGAATCTAACAAGCTTTTCTGTACCTTGAGAGTCATCTGACTTCCCCATTCAGGGAATTATTATACATATCTCCGCTCAGGGATCATTATACCTAAGAGGTCTAGCAGTTTAGACAAGAGAATAGTAATAGAGAAGTCCTAACTGTAATGCTAGTTTTCTTAGCTGTTTGTTACTATTTCCTCACCCATCACAGGCAATTATAATTACTTATCTGTTCCATGGGACCACTGTAGGAATAAAGTTCACTATTTGTGATGAGATTTAAACATGAGAAAAAAAAGCTAGGTAATGTTAAGTTGTTAAACTTGCAGCCGCATTAGACTGTTATACGGATGATGGGAGCAGGGGATTTGGCTAGCTATGAAAATTTTGTTTTGTTCCATTTCATTAACTAGGCTAAAAAAACCACTGTGTTTTTGTTTTTTTTTTTTTAAACCATGAATATTTTAGGAAAAAATATGAAGTAGTTATCTCTGACATTTGTATTGACAGGTTGGCAAGACGTGTTTGGGGAATCGCAATAATTCAACATCCCATTTGAAGACAGCGGAAACAGAGACAAGCTTTCAGGTATTCTGTTTCTGAGAAATTCTCGGGTTGTCATTAAATGGTCTTGTAAAGCATGAAATTACTTGAAGTATATTTATGCCTTCCACGCTAATGCTTTTGAGACAGACCTGCTTTCTCAGTTCAGACTTTGACTGTACCTAATTGTGATTCTTCTGTTCAAAATGGCTTCTGGTTGGTAACAATTTGCAGACCTGTTTAATACCTGAAGAACTGGACTGTCCTAGCAGTCAAATGACTTGTTTTGATCATGTCATGTCCATAGCCCTGGGAGTAGGAGAAGGGAGAAATTTCCAAAATAATTATATATCTGCAATTATGTGAAGCTGTATTCAGCCAACGGAACAGTCTTAAGCAAGTTGTCCGCCTGAGCTCTTCATTTGATAGACCAAGAGAAAAAGATAAAAATCACCGCGATTATAAAGCAGCATCAGAATTGTATGATTTTGCACTGTCAAAGATTGTTCAATAGGTTTCCTTCCGTAGAGATCAGAATCCTTTTCTAGATCCAGTTGACGAATGTCATATTCTGTTGTAGTAGTTTAAAAGTGGTACATCAGTTTAACAGAAACACAGCTCTGTCTCTGTGAGCACTATTGCTGTGGATTTTTAACACACTTTTTTATTTGCTTATGTATGTGCATATCGTGTATGCAATGCTTACACCGATGCTATTTTCACCTTCAACAGAAATTGCACAGCCCTCCGTGGACTAAACCTGAAGATAAAAAATCACCTGGAAGAATTGAGAAAAAAATTCAAGAGTCCGTTAGTACAAAAGAAAAAAAACTCTAAGCACTACTAATCTACATTAAAAATGCCCATCACTTGCTTCCATCTTCATATTCTTTTTAGTCCAGAGGCATGAAATGTACCAGGTTTCTAAAGCATGCGTTTTTCACTATTTTATGAATGTTTGTAAATTAGTCTAGAATAGACCAATTAGTACCTTCCAGCAATAATCCAAAATGGATGTTTGAAGAAATGCTTTGTAATACAGTCTGGTTTTTGAACTCTTGTTCAACCTGGTCAGTAATTGCATACTATATATTAGTTTCTTTGTAAACAACAGCCATTCTCAAGCATTTTCTCAGTCTGTTCTATTTCATGTATCTTTATGGCAGATTAGGTTATAAATCAAATTAAGAATTAAGGGGCAGTTAATGTGGGGGGAAAAATATCTCTGTAAACATAGTTGAAATACAATACAACTCATAAGAGCAACTGTAAAAATGGAACAGTGGGAATCCATGTATACTTACCTTTCAGTAATACCATTTCAGATCTGCTTACGTAAACAATAAAAGTTGTTTGTTTGGTTGGTTTTTTTCTAACTGCTATCACAACTAGTCCATTTTTGAGCACTGATGTGTTGACAGAAATGCAGAGTTAAAGGGATGAAGATAGTCATGGCTTTTAGGATCCAAGCAAAAATTTTTGCAGGAAGAACCGAGTTAAAATTTTACAGCTTGAGTAGAAGTCACGGAAAGTCAATTCCATCGCTTACATTTGTGCTGATCTCAACAGGATAAATATACTTTAAATGGTAAAACCCCATTTTGTCCGCTACAGGCAGCCTCTGGTCGCTCCAGCAGAGAGAAGTGTTTTGGTTGGGGTAAGTTCTGTGACTCCTAGGTTCTTCCAGTTTCTCATGGGTCACATAGCCTATGACAAGAAAGCAGAAAGGAAGGGGGAAGAAGGAAGAGCGAATGCTTTTGCTTCTTTGTGTGTATGTCATTATTGGTCTAATTTAGGAATTCATATGCCTCATCTCGTTGAGATGCCAATTGTTCAAGAACTAGCGCCTTAGGAGCAGTTAATTGCCTGATGCAATGATTTTTTGTTTTCCTCTTGCAGTGAAGTCTTTTAAGCAGTTGTAACTTGTAAACTCCCACCTTCTTCTTACTACACGCAGCAGCACATTACAACTTTTAGTAGATGGAAAGTACTTTTCTTATATTAGTTTGCTTTTCCTTGCTTTTGAATCTGTTTAAAAAGCAAGTAGTCAAATCTTTCATTTCATTTAGTGGTGCACTCTGCTTCAGTTTCACCTTTTAAGATTTTACCTATCCTTCAAGAGTCTCATCTAACAGTTGTCTGTTCCTTGCTGGTGCGAATAATATTTCACCCTGACATCTTGTATATGCTCCTCTACTCAAAGGTAGATATTTCAGAACGGTAGGTTTCTCTGCCTGGAGAAATTACAATTTTAAAAAGAAAAGAAACTCATGAGCTGACCAAATGATGGCAAAGTACTGCTCAACAAAGTCGCGCTACTATCAAAGAAAAGGTTATCCATGTTAAGTGTCAAAAGAAGTGAAATCCTGGCCACAAAATCAGAAATCAGAAAGGATCACTTCTGATCCTAAAAGGAATCATCGTCAAATCGTACCTATCAAATACCATATGCATTTGTTTCAGGCAAATGTGGGCCACATAGCAGACTCCTGCTGCATTTCAATTCTAGCCACAGCAAACCTGGCTGAAGACAGGCTGCTGTATTTCAAAATTTTCAGAGCAAGAGACTTGTGATCCTGTCATATCTGCACCTGGCGCTAATTTCTAGTTATGTCAAAACCAACATTTCTTTGCGTGTGACACACCTTAACTAAAATATCTAAGGTATGGGCTGAAAACGTCACTGAAACCATTTCAGTCATCTGTCTAGAAAGGACATGGGTCTTCACGTACGCGTCCCAGAGGAATGAGGTAAGCTGTCCTACCTGGCATTCGTTTCACCTTTCTCAAGAATTCAGCAGTGCTGAGAGCAGATCTACTGTTGTTATAACTGCTTATTTACTCCTGCGTCAAGGGGTGGCTTGGGGTTGGTGTCCGCAACGTAAAAAACCTGTACCTTATCGGTCAGCAACAATCTAGCTTGCTTTTATTTATTTGTTTGTTTATTTTAACATACATGAAACCTGTGAATGGGTGAGCAGCCCTCTGCTTTCTGGGAATGTGCATCATTTAATTGATATTTCACCACCAGATAATTAAAGTAATAAATTTGTTTACCTTCAGAAAAACAACACAAAATATTGGGGTGGGTGGGGTGTTGTAAGGTTACTTTTTGTTTTGTTTCCCAAAGGTTTATTTTTAGAAGCTTTCCTCTAGCTGTGGGATCATGATCTGGGGGATGTTTGCATGCAGGTATGCTTTCACTTTTGTATGTCCCTTTTCCTAGGGGACGGTGAAGATCGGGTGAGACAGAACTGAAGAAAGCTATGTTGGTGGGGAAAATTAATCCTCTTGCTTTGGTTAAAGCTATAGAAATCAGTTATGTCTAGTCTGAGGATTACTGGACTACCTTCAGATGGGACATTGATTGCCACTCGTTTTCAGTGTGATTAACAGCTTCACTTCTTGAAGATGATGACTGGGGGAATCCCTGCTTATCTTCATACCTACTGTTTTTAGAATAATCCACATAATGATACAGAATGAAGAAAAATAGTGATGGATAAATTAATCTTTGATCTGTATATCGTGTAGGTATAGCTGATCTATTTTGTAGGTCTGGCTTAACCAGTATTGCTAATCGGAAGATTCTAGTCTTGTATCGAGAGGTTGGTACACGTCTAGAGTGAAATCTATCCTTCATGGTTGTATCTCAGAGAAGTGCAGTTCAAAACCATATTAACATCTTCTCAGTTTGAGAGAAAACTTCTTTTCAATTTATACCTGGAAAAAAAAGAAAACAAATCTTTCAGGGAGGAGATTGGAATGTATAAGAATCTGTGTGGTAGAAGTCAAGGAATTTGAAAAGAAAGGAAAAAAAAAAAAAACAAAAACAAAAAACCCCACCCTCACAATAATGGTTCCAAGCATTAACATTGCTTGTCGCTAGCGAAGGTGTGTATATTTTCCCTCAGTGGATCAATAACCATTCTTTCATTCCAGCCGTGAGAATGAGTAGTTTCACATCCCAGCGCTGGGATGAAGCTAAACAGACTTTGCTATTTCCTCTGATTTGTAGCTTCTCAACATTATAAAGAACACGGTCATAAAGGAACTTCAGTTTATACAATCGAAGTCACAGTCGCACTTAGTTGGTCTCTCTGGAATACTCTAAACCCCTTTTAAGATCAGGTTCAGAGAGAACCACGTCGCTGGCTCGGTTTCCCTGTTGCGGCCTCGTCGTACCACAGGGCAGCACATCTTCAGAAAATGTTTTGTAATTCTGTGCGGTTGCCTAGCAACCAGCTCATGGACCATATCCTTCTCTCTGCGCTTACGGATTACACATAAGGAGGCAAACCGCCGGTCTATTGAGTATTCCAAAGTTTAGCAGTTAAAAGCAATTTAATTTCCAATTTAAGAGCAGGCCAAACGTATTCCGTTTTGTGAGAGGATGAGACGGATTTTAGATTGTTTCAAGTTTTAAACTTCAGTTACTTTGTGTAGTAGGCTTCTCTGGATTAATCTTTCTTTCTATCCATCCGTATCTATGTGCTTATGTATTTGTAAGCATACATGCATATTACGTATATGTATATACATAAATTTACATGTAAATATGCATAGACATATATGAGTGTGTACGTAAATTAAAAATTCTGAAGTGCGATTTCATCCATGGTCAGATTTTACTTTGCATTAGAAAATTTGTACCTAAGAGGAGTTCACTTTACCAAAATGACAAAGATCAAGGCAATGCCTGTTTACAAAAAAAGAACACTGTGTTCCTCTAATTTTCTTGTCGAAAAGCTATAAAAATGCTTAAGCCTATTTGTGTTTAAAATGGGTCATTTTCTGCAGTGGAACATGGCAGATCATTTTGCTTGACTTAATTTCATTAGTTTGATTTCTGTTTTAATCATCAGGATGCATAAAAATAAGTCTCGGTGCTTCCCTGCTTGTAAGTTAAGAGAATGAATCCAGCCATTGTTCACCTTTCATACTGAATTTTATATACATAGGATGTTTTTCATTCAGTTATACAATAACCTGTGAATTGTGTATTTTTTTTTTCCAAAATAACAGGCTATAAAAACCAAAAAGTACAGTGGCAGTCCACTTCAGATGCATATGTTACAAAGTGGTCAGAAGGACTGACTTCTCAATTTAAATAATTTCTTTCAATATGAACGGAGGAGGCTCTCACTGAGTCTTAGAACATTAAACTTAAGATATATTTGTCACAGGGGGATTTAAAAATGAGAGAGAGAGGGGATTTGGATCGCTTAAAGAATCACCTCCAGTTGTATTAACAATAGAAAACATGATTTAATAGAAATTTGTATAAAAGTGTGACTTCACAGAATTCGATGGCAAGGTTCCCTGTATTACTTAGTATGTGGATGGAATGCACACAGGAAAATTAAATCAGAATCGAACTAAACTTATCTATATAGGGACTAAAAATGTAATAGGGTAAAAGGGAATGTGGGAAAGGGTAAGGAAGACCCTTCCATTGAGTCACGAAGTTCAGAGAAGACCCCCTTGCTTTCTAAACTCCTGTCAGAGTCTAGGGTGGCTGGATCGACTCCTAGTCCTGGACTTGGTCAACGGTTTACATCTAAAGGGATTACGAGTATAATAGCAGCCTAAAATTCATTCACGGTTGAATAAAAATCACGACAGTAACTTAAGTATAAATTTGTAAGTATTAACTTACATCTTATAATACACTTGCTATAACTTACTGTTATAGACTTTTCAGGTTAGTACACATGTGTGCATGAAGACACTAAGAGAAATACATATAAGAGAATAAAAGAGAGAGAAAAAGAGGTGTACCTGTTAAAAATTCCCCTCGAGGTCAGTAAAAATCTTCACGTCGAATGCTTCGGCATTTGCCTCCACGGGCAAAGGGTCAAGTCTCAAGTCGAAGAGAATCAGCCCAGGCTGTGTTGGCTTTTGGCGACAAACCTCCGATTTTTCACAAACAGGAAAGTTTGAGAGCTCTGAGAGGTGTCCCATCCTGCTCAGAGGCAGATGCTGGTCACAGCCGGCTGAGGTCCAGGAGATGAATCCCCAAAGGGATTCATTTAGTACTGCTGCTTATAGGTTTGGGAGATGATTGACTTTTGTCATCAACAAATTGCTAGAATCCCAGCTGCGCTGGAAAATTCCAAGACTGTTTGAGAAGAACTCAAAAGACAGCTATGGGATGCTCCAAGACCGTCAGGGGAGGACTGTAATGTCTCAAGGTTGTTATGAGAAAGAACTGGCTGCTCCTGTCCCCCGCCTCCGCGGGGACGCGGGAGTCCTGGAGACACACAATATATCCCCCTGTCTTAGGTGTGGAAGAGTTCCTGGCACAGTCAAGGGTCGCTTAACTGCCGGACTCGTTACGCTTATGGTAAGGCTTAGCGAGCCTTCCCGAGTTGGTAAATCAGCCCGGAGACGGGGGGGAAGAAATGCACCCCCACAACATTGAGTTCTGTGTCTCTGCCTGACCTGGTGGCTTTGCGAAAGCTGTCTCACTCTCACTTCTGGAAGTACTGCGGTACAAATGATACTATACACTACTTTCTAGAATATGAATATATCAATATGGGATGAGATAGTTTAATTTTAAGTCGGAGCCTCAGATTAAAAAATGTTATAGACGCATATGAGGTATTAGCACATTTTCTTTGCTTGTTGAAAAAAAAACCCAAATTTGATTTCTTAAAGGGAAGCTCCAGAAATGGGTGAATTTCTGGAAAAATCTCAAAACAGTTAATAATAGCTAGAAATACCTATTGTGTTTGTCTGTCTTCTGTTTTATACATTTTGAGCATTCCTTTTTCTATATACGTTGACAAAGGTGTCTATAAGAAAAATTCCCATTTTGGCTCCACTTAAAAATGCAAGAGAATTCCGTTTCATGGTGAAAATAGATAGCAAACTCTGCATTTGCAATCCTACTTGGTAGTTGCCATTTAATTTTACTTCTAGTGTTTCTTTTTAAAGTTGACCAAGGAGTCAACTGCAGCTGGCACACTTGTGATTAAATATAGATTAAAACACACTGCTATGCAAGAATTATTGATTGATTCAAATGAATAGTTAAAAAAAAAACAAAACAAAAAAAACCAAAACTTAATTATTAGTCATACACAGACACCACTAACTTGTTCTTCCAAAATATTCTTAAAGGTGCTGTGAATCAAGAATATACAAATTAATGATCTGTAAAATGAACTTGATTCTACTGTAATATTTTCATAGATAATTTTTTGCCTTAATTCAAGCCATGAAACAACTCACACCTAAAGTAAATCACATACGTAAATTATCAGACCAACAAAACTTTCCTGACAGTCATTAAGTGTGTTCTCTAACTGAAAATATTTTTCCTTAAATTTCTGTAAGTTATTTTCAAGTACAATAATTTTAGAGATTTACTTCAATGCACTTGATTTGCACACTGAAACAATAGTGTCCCAAACTTCTTTATACGCTGATTCAGAAAAGTAAGAAAGATAATGAGAATTTTATTTTTCCATAGCACGTTCAACCTTGTACTACAGCAATGATGTAGCGATCTCTTCGTACTTTATCATGATTAATAGTTCAATTTTATAGATTCGCGTACTGTAATTAACACTAATTGCAAGAGACTAGAGTTATGTATTGGTACCTAGTGAGCAAGCTATGTTGAACCAAATGAAAGTAAACAAAAGTGACTGTTCATTTGAAATCATTGTCAGAAATGGATGTAGTGGTTGACTGGGGGGCAGGGCGGGGAAAGCCTTCTGGTTATTTCCAGATACAGGACACTTTGCAGACGTTCAGAAGAAAGTATGGACCAAAATTAGCAAAACCAGCAGTTCAGTCTGTATTTAGGGACGTACGTAAACTGTGGGTGCTAGCATCTCCTAAACGCATGCCTTTACATCAGCCCCGCTCAGACAGGAGCTTACGATGTATCTGCCCGCACTCTTGCCTTAATAGTACAGCCAAAAATCTAGGGTTTGTTACCCATGGTCAACAAGTAGCTTTTTAAATACCGAAAATCACAGCCCCTGAATAAGACACAATGAGGAGGAGTTTGGAAACAAGTCTGTCTGTTGCTGCTGTGTCTTCTCCTTTGCACTTGTCCTCAGCCCATCACTTTTCCATCAATATGTGAGCGGCATGGAAATCTGGACAGCCATCCTCTGCAGCTTACCCAGAAAAGCCTTTTCTCATGGGTGAGCCGTGCTGTGGGCTGCTCCCCGTGGTTGCAGCAGGCTTTTCTTTGGCTGCCTTGCTCACTAGCTCGCTCCTTCTTCTCTTGCTTTTCCCCAGCTGGCACTAGTGCAGCTTCTCCAAGCTCCCTTCTCCTCTGGGAAAATGAAGGCAGCCGTTATTTCAGTAAATTGTTTTAACTCTCTGTAATCTAGGGGAGCATTGCAAACGTTGAACACAGACAAAAATCCACGTTGGTGGACTTTGATCCCACCGGCAACAGATTTCAAAGTGTAAATTCTCCTGTCTTGCAAACACGGCACAAAAAACCCCCAACAGCATACTTGTGACAAAATGTATATCCTTGACATGTTTCCAGTCATTACTAAAGTATATAACAGAAAGGTCATTAGGATTTTTTTATTATTTTTAAGCTGGAGGCAGGGACGAAAAAAGGCCTGTTTTCCCTGAGCTTACATTGGACATGAGTTAAATTGTTTGGGCAGAAAATAAAGGAAAGGTTGTACCTGGGGTAGAAGTCCAGGTGAAATGAAAATATCAATGCAAAAAATGAAAGCTAGCAGCTTCTTAAAACAAAGCCTTATAATTGAAAGTGGTGAACGCTCCTAAAATAGGCAGTTCTTCCACTCCCAAGGACTGGAGTTTAAGTTAGTATCATGTCGGGGAATGGCTTGCAGAAAGGGGTCATTCGGATTATATGCGGCTGGTGGGCCAACAGAATGTCGCTCGTGTGGAGGGAGTTACTGTTAACTGCCTTGACATGGCTGGGCCAAACTAGGCCTCCGGCACAGCTGATTGTGGGAACATTCAGCTAACGCTGTTCACAAGAGCATTGCAGGCGCCTTTAGAAGGCCTTGAACAGAATAAACA
>JANXJC010000021.1:24062932-24074759 GCA_027564655.1 Leptodon cayanensis | reverse complement strand
GAAATATAACTATAAATATGTGTGTATTCTAACAATAAACGGGCACTATGTCATGATTCATATTGGATTGTTGGTGTCCGTTTCTTTTCCTTCTCGTCAGTATCAGGTCTGCTGTTTTGTTCATGCAATCCTGCCAGTTCACCGGCGCACCTGAAAACGGATGAGCAACGTTCTACGATCTTGTACGTGGGTGTATATGCACGCATGTTGCAAACATACTGCCTTGCTGTATACAATGCTCAACTGGGGAGCATTTAACTAAAGCTCTTTAACAGTCAGCAAATACATAGAAACCCAGATATTTGTCATGTATACGTCTCACTTCATAGCTGTAACTTAATAGGAATACTTTTGAATAATGTGACGATAAGCAAATAATATCTTGGCATATCAAGAAACACTTGGTTAAACGTCTGTCCGTGTCAAATATTGACCTGTAGTATAAAGTGATGTAACTAACATTCAGAAGGATTTCATTTTGTGCATCAGATAATATCCTCTCCCTTTCTTCTTCCCGTCTTTCTGTCTTTTCTACTGTCAACCTGTCGGCCGAAGTGTCGGTTTCAAGGATTGTGTTGCTATTAAATCCCGCCACAGTAGGTGCTAACACAATACAGCGGTCACGTCCCATTGACGAAAGACGTTTTCAGCAGGTACATTTATTCATATTCCTCAGGTCACTGAACTTGGACGACTGATTTCGCACAGACGGTGCTGGATGAGCGGCTGACATCCTGGCTGAGGTATCGTGTCAGAAACTATTAGTGTTGAACCCCGGCGTTGTCTCGGGTGCCGTGGCAGGCATACTTCTGAGCAAATACTGCTGTGACACTTGTTTTGTAAAGACAACCTTATACAGAATTGGATGTGGTAAGCAGTAGTTTCCATATTGTTCTTTTCTATGAAAGTCTTTCAAATGACACCAAGCATAACTGCCCGTTTCAGAATTGCAAGCCTTGGCAAAGTTAAGAGAGAATGTTCAACACACTTCTCAACCCCAAACAAACTCTAGACTTATTGATGTCAAGGCAAGAGTTGATTACTGATTGAAATAGGACCCACAGAAAGTAGGTTTCAAAATTCTAGATCCCTGAGCCAGATTATTTCTGAACCATATAATTTCAGTGAAGCTTCTGGCAGCAAACGTTCTGTGATGACCTGAAGGGAAGTACAAGCATTAGAATTAGAATTAGCATTAACATACACATATTATATTTATACACCCAACAACAATATGTATTATATATATTTTATATATTAGCATATAGTAATAGAACATATATATTATAATACATAGTATTTAGATAACATCCATACTTTAGACTATATATAAAAGTAATATATTTATAATACATACGTCCACCCTTATATTATATATAGGCAGTATATTCTGTTATAGTATGTATAACTTATTCTTATGTAGTGTGTAACATCAAGAATTCTTTTCTTTATATATTTGTTTCTATATCTATCTAATTATGTATATTATATACATACATAGATATAGAGATATAAAAATGAGTTTAAAAGTAATGTTAAATAATATTTATGTTAAATAAAACAGCAAAAACCATATACATGGTTTATTTATTCCTTATTATTTGGGAAAACCAATGCTAAGACTGGTTCAGAACTATTTCAAAGTTGCTAATTATGAGTGAGGACAAGTAAAGCCCAACATTTGGCATGTCAAGTTGTTTGAGGATAATTTCTTTCATTTGCACGAGTGAATGAGTAAATACATCTCTTTCATGCACATTACATTCAAACTCTGCTTGGTCAGAATAAACAGGATAGGACACAAACCAGGAACTGATTTCTAAGCATCCTCTGAAATAATACTGTTTTCATTATAAAAAAGAATTTTAAATGTTGGATCACATTTGTAGCTATTGCAGATCCCCAGGGAAGAAACAAAGAATAATGTTTCCACTCCTTTGAAATTCACCGCTGAGATTTTGATTTTATATACAGAAAAACGCATAGAGATTCGTCTAGTGGTTACTAATTAAGATAGCTACTAGGCCGAGTGGTAGTTTTCCAAACTGAACCATAGTTTGCAAATTTTTGGATGTTTTTAGTCATGTCCAGAATAAGTCGGTAGCAGCTTACAGTCTTACCCATTTTCAGAGTTGTAGTGAAAATGAAGAAGACTTACTTTGCAGAGCAAGCAGTACCTTTAAAGCAAATAGCATTCATAATGGCAATTATCCTGGATTTGGTGCTGTGATACTTTTTTTTCCCAAAGAAAAAGATTCCCAATTCTCTAATTTCAGTAGAAACTACATTTCAAAAAGAAGTATCTTGTCTTACAAACATTCATGTTAGATTTACTCCTACATTACATGTGGGCAAAACTGAATCATATAAATACAATTTCAAACTATTTTAAACCCATGCAATGCGTATTAAATGTGTAACGTTAAAAAAATGGGGGTTTTACTGTTACAGATTAATACATATGGGTTTACAGATTTAAAAAAAACATTTAATGTTTATATCCCTGAGTAAGAGAGGTCTTTGATTTTGGCGATCTGTACGTACTTGGAACCCTTCCTCATTCCTCTATTTTTCTTCATCATGGGTCATCGAAGGCAGAACAGGATTTCCTGGATGGGTATTTTTCTGTGTCATAACTAATACGAGCGGCAGAATTTAAAATCTGACCACCAACTAACTCAAAAATTCAATGTGAATTTGGCAGGTAGAATTTACCTTCTGTTAATCAGATTTCTAATTTAGGTTCCTAAATTGAAACCCAAACAAATATGAGATTCCCACTTTGGCTATAATTCTCTATTAACTTAGCTATCATTTCTAAGACAGAATTTGTTAAGTGGTGTTGATTGAGTTAATTAATACTCACAAAATAACCCCCAAATTGACCCCTTTTCATCTTAATTCCATTATGTCACTAATGAAGGAGACCAGGTATTTTTAATTAAAAGTGCTTCTTAATGAACAGTGCTAAGCTAAATAATGGCTTTACAGCTCTGATAACATTTGTGATTGCTAATAATAAAACATCCATTACTTCTACAAAGTTAACACATTCAAATACATGGGCTTTAGCTGCTGATAAACTGACCCATTTCTTAGGTTATTCACATGCAGAGTGAAGCCATTATATGTTATTCGAGCAAAATCTAACACTTTAAAAAAATCTTCTTGTATCATTACTCTGCAGATGTGACAGGCAAAGGCTCAGTGCAAGTAATGAAATTATATTGCTTTTACCTTTTCCAGTGCAGATGAGATGACTGCCATCTGTAAGAAATTCCCACGTGGCCCAATGTTCAGCTAAATTTAGTGGTGCCAGCTGAGTCTTGTTCTCAGGGTATAATAACCTTAATATCATAGGACTGCCTTTGATGGGGCAAATGGGACTGCATCAGAAATGAATTTTTCATTGCCAGTCCTTGGTGCGCATATGACAACTCTATATTATGAAGTCTGTTGAAATAAGCTTGATTTTTTAGTTTGTATGTTGCTCTGTATTTGCATCCTGCAGTACCCTGAAGGTGCTTTCTTATGCCTTTCACCCTTCTCATCTCCTGATGGACCTGGGCAATCAAAAAGGAGGTTGAAGCTGGATTTATTTCATGCATAATATGTGATATCTAATTTCTTATTATTCCTGGATTGGGACATAATGTATTTGTTGGAGATAATGCAGCCAGTGCTCTTTAAAACTGTCCAGCGATTGATACATCTGTCTCGTTCCTTTCCTCATTTCCTTCTCCTTCTTTCAGATACCATTTTAACTAGGAAAAAATGTGCTTAAAAAAAGAAATGAACATCCTCCGGGAAACATACTAGTTTGAATTATTATGTAGAGAAAAATAATTCACTAACTCAGAAAAGCCTGCCAGAGCAAAACCAAAAGAATGGCTGAGAAAATCTTTTTATTTCCCTAGGTTTGCAAAACTTTCACAGATCCAAATTTTAATTGCTGAGAGAAGAGCACTAAGGGAGAGAAGGTGTAGACAGTGCCTCAGTGATCCTATTTTTTTAATCAACTGAAATGCAATGCTACCTTAAAGTAATGAGCTTGAATACATTTTATGGAGTTGTTTTGCCTTTTATTTTCACAACTGAAAGCAAGGAAAATAATTTGGACGGTGACTTTTGCGAAAAAGTATTTGTTTTGCCAGTTGATAGAGCTCTAGTCCTTCTAGCGTGCAGCCAGGTAAGGAGAATGCTACGTCATGGCAAGAAGGAAAAAAAAAAAAGTGTGTGTTGCTCCTCTCGTAGCAGTTAGTAACGGTGTTGTCAGCAGTTCAAAACCCTTTTCAGAATATGCAGTTCTTAACATAACACGAGCATTTTCTTTTGAGTTTATAAAGCGGTTTATTCACTTGGGAGTCAGATAAGACATAGTTTTTGTAGCAAGCAAAAAAGCATGAAGGATTCAACTACTCCTATAATTATATGCCTGTAAGGACAGATTAATTCATGGTGCCAAGGGGAGGGCTTTTGTATATTATATCTTTCAGTGTTAATCTATTTACCATATTCTATGAAGCTAGAAGGACTATAGGAAAGAACTTTGAAACATAAGCTTAGATACATACAAGTAAGTTGTTAAACATTTCTTTTATACTTTACAGTCTATTTTTAATTCATAAATACATTCATTAAGTCATGTGCGCACACCCACCCACAAACCCTTCCACGCTCCATACAGTGAGTAGAGAGAGTGCGAGTAGTGTAATAATGCAGATGTAAAGAGGCAGCCGTAGGCCAAGCGTTAAGATTGTTATCTCTCAAAAATCAGCTTTTAAAGTGGGATTGTAAATATTTTCCATGATAAGCATATCTTAGTGATCTCAGAGGAAAGCGACCAACTGACCAGACACCACAGTAGAAAATGGTCTTGCCAGGCTGCAAATTCAATCAACAACTATTACAGGAGCGCTTGAAGGCTTTTCTCTAATCATAAATTTTTTGCTGGCGCTATTATTACCTTTCCCACGTTCTTGTCCAGTGAAATATTCGTACCCAACCTTTAAACCGTGAGAACAACACTATGGTGTGCTCTGATAATCATCAGAAGTATCCTGGCCTCCCTGTTTTGCCGGCCTGGCCCTATCATGTTGGCTGCACTCTCTCTCGGTAAGAGGTCTTGGATTCACTTCAAAATATAAATATTTTATTCCTCAAAAAAATAAAGCTCAAATGCACCAAATCTTGTGGGATGTGTGCGCTTTTACTCTGCCTCCTTTTTCTGAGAGCTTAGCTGAAATAAAGAGAACTAAGCTTAAAAACCCCATAAAATGCTACTCATCCAAGGCTAGGAGCATGTTGCTACAGGTGCGTATCTGTAGCGATATGCTAATAGACAGACAGCTCGCTTCCATGGCAAGTATTTCTTATTTCCCACTGTCCCACTGTTCCTTGTATCCCTGTAGGACACGGGAACCTTAGTCATATACTGGAGATGTATTTTCCTGCAGGTAGTACCAAAACAAAATACGGAAGACCTGTCCCCGGGACGATCTGTGAAATTTATTTTGCAAGATGGCGTTTGTTGCATGCGTGTTGCCATGTCTGTAGGCAGAATTAGACTTTTCAGCAGCCTTGTGAAGTCCAAATAAAAAGGAAAAAGGAGAATGTTTTGGGGTTATTTTCCTGATCCTTTTTTCTTAAGTATTTAAAGAAGGAGGGGAAAAAGGGAAAAAAACCCAAACCAAAACAAAAAAACAAAACCAAACCCAAAAACCCCCACAGTCTGATGGGTTTGAGAGAGGAATCAGCTTATGTGTATGTGTGTATGTGGTTTTTTTTCCATGGTATTTCACTGTTTTCAACTATGAGAGTTGGAAGCCTTACAAAAAGTCTTGAGCAGGTTACGCTTGGGATATGTCAGTTAGGAAGCAATAGATTTTACCTGCCACAGTAACAGGCTTGTTGTCAGTTGCACAGCAAAAAGGTAAGTCTTGGGGAGCATGCTGCACAAGGGGGGAACATAGAGAAGACAAGAAAAAAGTCAAAACAAAAAAATCCATCTCTGCCTGGTAAAAAGGATGCCCCAGTTTTCTAGTCTGATACTTATTATTACTGCTCAATGAGTCATTAAAACCAGGTGTCAAAGTACAGACAATGTCCCTCTTCGTATTCATTCTGCCTGTTTGAAGAACCTATTTTATTCTTTTTTCATGTTTCTCAAGCTGCAGAAGAACCGCAAGGTGATTCACACCGTCATTTCCCGGTACGTACGTACATCAGAAGCAGCTCCCCTGTCATTTTTCAAGGTGATTTTAGGCACACCCTGCTTCTCTCCTTATCTTTCATCATCTGGTGTAGTCGGGAAGAGCTGTTTTAAATTGGTTGCTGTCCTAGCATGTATCCCTCCAAATTCAAGGGTGGCTCAGCGGGTGGGATGCTGCTGCCCGGCATGCACGGGGCAGCGGCTTGCTTCTGCTTTCCACCAGCCCCGTGCTGGGGAAGAGGGGAGACTACCCCTGAAACCAGCCAGAGGTTTTTGTTGGGGGGGTTAAGACAGCAGTGCGGAAGGCAGCTTGTGATTGATGTTACAATGAAATGTATTGAAAAGTCAAACCCGGTAGTTTTGAGTGCCGACTTTCTCCCGTCGCCTCCGATTGCATTGCTAGGCAAACATCCTTTGTGTCATCTTGAGCAGAAAAAGGAAAAAAAAAACCAAAAAAACCAAAACAAATCATAGGTTACTGGAGAGGGAATAAAAGAAAAGCCTTCCTCACCACTCAATCTGTTTCTTTAATTAAAAATGGTTTTAATATGAGCAGAAGAAAGCAGACGTTGTCTCCCTGCTATTGTTCTAGCTGGCAAGGTTGAACAGCTTTAATCCTTAATATCTGTAATATCTCATTAATTTTAGGCTCCTATTTCTTGTTTTTCCCTTTTCTTGCAGTCTCATTAATTACGGTCTCATCTATAGAAGCAAAGAATATTCTCGTATAATGGAAAGGAACATCTTTTTCATGTTAATTAAGCAAAGGAGTGGCGAAAGAATGGGAAATTGCCATGTATTGCACATACTAACAAGGAAGAAATCGTGCAATTGAAGAGTGGTTGAAGGCTGAGTGGTAATTCATGCACTCTTCCCTTTCTGATACAGCTTTTGTTTTACTGGAGTTAAAGGACCTGGAATTTGTTCTTTCTACTCCCCAAAATGGCATGTTAGGAGGGCTGAGCTTCCCTTGGCTTACATGGGATTTGTGCAACATTAATAATGAAGTTTCATCCTGACAGCACTTCAGAGTCTATAGTGCTTGGGACTGAACGTGAAATGTTTTTCAAGAGAATCTGTGACAATTATAATAACAGCCCATCTTGATTATATATTGGGAAATAAGCGTGACATCTGTTACATTTATCCCTATTTTCCTCTGAGCTCTAGATATAAAAATAGCTGTGTTTCTATATTACAAATGTTAACAAAAGGACGACGGCGCGTTATCAGAGAGAACGCGCACAGCTGTGGAGATATTCTATACAATTTCCCAATGCGCATATCAAACATTTCCAACAATTAACGTCTTGGCCAGACTGGCTGGGCCAGCAGCACTGGCAGGGTGAGGAATTCTGTAAAGATACCTTTGATTTTTTCAAGGTTATATTTACCGGACCCACTGCAGGGAGGGAAATGAAATTTGAAGGAATGGAGAGCTACTATGGATTATCTTTTCAGCATCCTTTATTATCAGAAACTACTGTCACTGACAAAAGATCATAACTGGATGCCTCAAAGAACAGGGCAACAGATTTTTAGATTGTATTTCTCTGCGGACATTCGTACATTTTTAGATAATCCTCTGGTACCAGTTGTCAGAGGTTTGCTTGAACCTTGAAATAAGAGTTAATAGTATTTTCAAAGTTCTTGATTGCCTAATATCAACAGAAATTTTAATTTGAACTGAATTCTTAGGGCAAAAGAGGATTTCCTATTGTAACTATGAGTATTTTGATTTTACCTAGGAGTTTAATTGAATGCAAAAGAATATGTTTGTAAATACCAGAATAAATCTTGGTTCAATTCCACTAAACATAGACAGGTAGTCTATGAATTTTAAACATATTTAATTTATTTGTTTAAATTCTAAATTGGCTATATTTCCTTTTCATTAAACATTTGTGCTCCTGTTTTATGAGATAGGTAGTGCAAAGCTGTTTTCTTTGAACTTATATTTGTTAATCGGTAATTTCTTAAGATTAAAAAAGAAAGGAAAGTGAAGAATTTAGAGGGCTTTTTCAACATTCTTACTTTTCAGCTAAAGCATTTAAAAGACATGAAAGTATTTGTTTTTCTTATTTTTTTTTTAAATGGGGTTTAGGCAAGCTAAGCAAGAAGTATTCAGTTGCCAGTTATTTAGCTGGTTCTTGTGAAGTATGCTTTTCTGTTTCTGTATATATCTGCTGAAGAAATTTTTGGTCCTCTTGGCCCATTTCAGTCAAATTTGTCGGAGGAGACAAGGGCTCAGATATTCAAAGCTTCTGTAAGTGTTAGGAAAGTAACCCGTTGATACAGGAGAGAAAGTCTAAAACTGCTCAGAGGGCCTTGATGGGCCTCTTTTCCCCTAAAATCTCTGCAGAATTCTTCTAAGTGCCCCAAAAGAAGAAGAGGTTAAATGGGAGTTGCACCTTCTTGTACTCAAAGGTCAACCAGCTTTCAGATTCAGACCCCAAAGCAACCAGGCTTTCTTGGGTTTGATGCCATAATGAGGAATTTGTTCTTTTGAGCTGAGTTCTAGGGGTGGAAAGGGAAAGGAACACACAGAGAAGAAGGAGAAGGCATGTAGAAGTCTAAATTATACACATAAGAAGCAGAAGTGGTTTCCTTTCGATAATCCGGAACCAAATAGCCAAAAATCCATAACCATGGGAGAGTCCAAAGGAAAGGATTCCAGAGAATGGCCTATCACTATACTGTCAAATCAATTACATGTTAAATGTTAATAATGTAGTTCAAGTGACAATTAAATCTCTCCAAGCAATTTAATTTTTTTTTCTTTTTATTAAATTGCATTTTAAAACCAGAGGATGTACATCTACTTGTCAGCTACTGTGTTATTACAGATTTTTATTCACTACATAACTTTTTTGGGTTTTTTTGTCTGAGCAAATTTATAGTCATCAATGAGCAAAGGAAGAGGATGAGTTTATTTTATCCTACATTTCACTGTCTTAGTATCAAATTATTATGGTCTGTTAACAACTCAGCGCTTGTGAAAAAAAAAAAACCACTATATTTTTCATATTTATGCAGGTGTCTTGATATTCACAGTCAGCTTTTGCAAGAAGTTAATCATCAAAGGAAAATAATGAATGTTTACATTACCTCACAAATTCTTCCCAATTTCCAAGCTTTGTTGTACTTTCTAATCATCTTGTTCTAAATTATAAAGTAAATTCTTTGCTTCAAACTTGTCTAAATATACCTCCCACAGCCAACTCATGTCTTAGGCTTTATGCATTATGGATTCCGGTACCTTCAGCTAGGAAACTTAAAACTCATTCATTGCTTATCCTCTGTAACCATGAGCTCCTGCGGGCACTTTTCCTGAATTAGAGTTGGTAAAACTTGGAACAAATATTCTTCCTTCTTTTTCCATGCAAAAAAATTTATCTATTTTGCCTGAAATTGTGGGGTATACTAATGCTGGAAGAACGCACACACTGGATATAGAAGTAATCATTGGGGAATGTCACAGTCGCAGGCAGGTCCGTGTCTACGATAAGAGACTTTGGGTAGATGGTTCGTGGGGTCCAGCGTGAAATTCCTTATGCGCCCTCTGAAGCTTTGGTACAAGCACCCCTCAGAGGTGAGAGTACAGATTACTTTGCCAACATTGGCATGACTTCATCCGCTCTCGATGCATTTCAGGGACCGTAGTTTGGATTATCTGTACTTGGTCCTATGGAGTGAATTTCCGTCAGCAGTTGGGGCACAGTAGGTGCCTCCTTTGGAGAAATACCATGATGTACTTTCATCCAAAAGGAATCCAGCTGTTGTGTTTGGAGGCGACGCTGCTATGTAAACTACGCAGCGTGAGGACAGGGGTTTCGGAGATTCGCGTTTACAGTATAGTCCCGATGTGAACTAAAATGCTGATGTACCTAATGAGACGCACCAGTTGGCTCCCGCGGTAGGAGGGTTGCTATGTTCTTCAGAAGGTAACAGAGGATGAAAGCGTAAATGGTGAAACTTAAATCAGACTTTCGAAAATTCTCTGGGAGTATACAATCCAAGGATCTTTCCTCCAGCCGGTGAAGTAAATCTTTCTGTTTAATGAGCGAGTTAAGCTGTGAATGTTCTGTCAGCTGCATATAGGTAATGTTTTTAAGATCTGCATCTACCATGAAGCAATATTTGTGGTGATTAAAAAAGAAGTGTATTTATGTCTTTGACTTACCTTTGCCAGCCAATGAAATCATGACTAGGTTCAATCCGATCAAATTTGGCATGTCATCAGCATTATAAAAGCCTGCTTTAGAGCTTTAAAGAGGCTTGAAATAACATTTCTTATTTTGAAATGGAATGAATGGATGTTGAGCAAGAACTATTCTTGGTTCAAATGCTGTGTTAGGAATACTGTAAAAGGGGAGTTTGAAGTGTATGAAAACCATTGTGTAAAATTTAAGGGCTGCATGTGTAGCTAGTGTCTATATTTCATAGTTGCTTTCTTTTTAATGCTCTGTACGTTTTTATATTCTGCAAATTCTTCATCCAGTTACATGAAAGTTTATGCCGTATCAAAATTATTAGCAGAGCTCTGCCCCTTAGCACCTTCCGGAAGAACATCAATTTGCCAAATGTGCTTAGTGAAAATGATTTTGCGACCTAGACACAAGGGAAAGGATGCAGGCAGGTAGCATTAGGTTCTTTTGGTTGAGCCCACATTTTCAGACATCTAAACTACTTCTACTTTCGTAGCGTTATGAAGGTTTTAGTAATGGTGATCAAAATTTTCTTCATTATGGAACTATTTCCTTTTAACTTGTATGTTTTAAAAAGCATCACACGGTTTGACTGTAAAATTCAGTATCATTCACCCTACCTTCAAAACAGGACAGGTCTTTTGCTCTGATGAACAATGGTGCAGAACAAGTAGTCTAACCTGAGCAATAAAGAAATGATCCAGCTGCAGGTCTTATTCAATAGAGATTTCCACTGAAACAGCTGCAGCTGTTTCCATGAGAATCTGAAATAAATAACCTACCTTCTGTTGCTGCTGAGTAGCATACAAAGTAATGACTCTGGTAAATCAGGACTGGTATTTTAATTTAAGATTCACGTAGCTAAACTAATGGACGATATCTATTGTAGTAAGTTGCATCCCTGTGTGTGAAAGTGGGTGAGAATTACACAACTGAAAATTATTTAGAGAAGCAGATAATATCACAGAGGAGAAAAACTGACCCAGAACACAATGGACCAATTTCGATATGATTGATCACGATCAGAAGTAACTTCATGGAATTAAATTATTCCTCAGAGCAGTCCCAAGTGTATTCTGCATGCCTTCACAAACACCTGAGATAAGCTCACATCCAACCTTTGTATAGTCTTTGGAAAAACGTGTGCATTTTAGTTCTAGGGCTGGGTAATCCTAGCAGCCTCTCGCAACAAAAATGGGAGAGAAAGGAGAGAGGTGGAGCGAGCCAGGAACTCAAAAGGTCTGTGCAAAGTGTCAGAGTCGGTCAGAAAATCAGCATTGTCTCAACATTGTCATCAGGAACATGAACAGTACCCTACCCGACAATGGTCCGCTGGAGCGCAGCGAGAACATGAACAGTACGCTACCTGACAACGGCCTGTTGGAGCGCAGCGGCCGGTCCCAAGGAT